>OX326965.1:19324320-19789383 GCA_946800305.1 Medicago arabica | reverse complement strand
AGATTATCCACTATAGTATACAGTTGGTAGAAACTTCTAACCAACACTATAAGGTTTTGATCACACCAAATCAGTCTGTAACCCCTGTATTATCAACCTCAGCAGGCTTCTACAATTCTTTGCTTTCGCACAAGAAAGGTTGGAACTTTTCTATCTCAAACTATTAAGCCCAATAGACTTGAGATCTAGCTTTTACACTTTGTATGATGGATGATTTAGATCGTGAAGTCTCAAAAACAATAGAGACTTTGTACAAGCACAAACTCTAAAAGATATCTCAAACAAAAGAGATAAAGAGAATAAATATAGTGATGATTGTGGAGTTTGCTTTGTATATGTTGAAGAGAATGATTAAGAGAAAATTCTTGCTTTGAGAGAGAAGGTTATCAAAGCTTTATATTTCAAACTCTTAATTTATCCTTCAATGCTGCCTTTTATTTATAGAACCAGAAGACCTTGGAGAACAAGCCAGAAAAAAGTTGTTGGGATCCAATATTTGAATTTGAATTTGCGCTCCAATGAGGCTTGGAGAGAAAGTATCCACACTGTTCACTGAGAACGTTCTTGCTGTGTAAAATGTCTCTCAATATGTTTGATAGATTCCAACCAGTCTTGTGCAAAAAGTTCCACACGTTTTTGACAGTTGGTGTGAGCTGTAACCTTGTTGTAAAACTTGTTGCCCACTTATTGATGTCATACGATGATATCACTCAAAGATGTCACATGCTTTAATCTCAAGGAACACTTTATGATTAATTCTTTGAAGATCTTTTTCACTTGATTCCTTGTTGGGTCGAAAAATGCATAAGGCTTCTGCAGATTTTATTCCATAAAAGTTCCAAGGCCCATGTGCAAATATACTCTAGATTTTCTATGCCTTTTAAATGCCATTTTAAGGAATCTTGATCACTTATGATTTTGATCCTTCTTTTGGTGGGACAAAGAGAATAACCATTATTCTTGATCTTTAATTCTGCACACACTTGTTCATTTAAAAGATCATATTTGTCCTTTATCATTGATGGAGATGCTTGTTATACTTTGTGAGCTCAGAACGTTCTCATGGACATTCTCATGAAACAATCTCACAAAATCAATTAGTAGATAACAAGATAATTAAAAGTAAATAAGTTTGTTATCTTTAAAACATCAATAAATGATTTTGCTTTCAACAATCCCCCCCTTTTTGATGATAACAAACAATAGAGATTTATTTTGATTTCTTTTTGGAAAGAGTAATTTATATGATAATGTTTTAACAATAACTTTATCAATTATCTCCCCCTCAATTTTAGCATTCAATATCAAGATTTAAATTGAGAATCATAAATGATTTTATGAATCAGTTTTTTGATCAGAGATGAAGTAGGATAATGATTCATTAAAAAGCATCAGGAACATATCAAAATAGCATAAGTCCTGAAAATGCATAATTAAACATAGCTTGCAATTTCATTTAGAAACCAAAAGAAGGTTGCAGCATCAACTATTACAAGTCAAGCATGATACAAAAGTTGCAGTAGCAACATCTAAACAACAAGTATTTTTTCAGCAAATTAAAAACATAAAAAGCAAATGCATAGAAGCATTAAAACAGCAGCAGTAGCATCATTTTTCAAAAGAGGACTTCTATACGTCCCACACTTCCCCTAAACTATCTCCCCCTTTGTTTCAGCAAAAAGGAGAGGGAGCCCTCATTCTAAGGAGTTGGAGAGGAATCATCAGAGGAAGAAGAAGCTTCAGGCGCGGGTATGAAAAACTGTGGTGGAGGAAAAGGATGTGGTACCGGTGGAGACACATTGTAGCGAATACTAAGAGTGCTTACAATCCAAACCCTTAAAATCTGAAGTTCAATTTTGTTGTACACAACATGACTCAGAATTGCAGTAAGAGATGCGAAAATTCTAGGAATTTCCTTCCTAATTTTGCTTATATCCTTCTCAAGTTTAGACCTTTTAGGGGGTCTTGCATCAGGAGCATATGTTTGATTAGGACCGGATGGAGCAGCATTAGAAGGCATGGAAGGTAAAGTAAGACAATTTGATTGTAAGGTGGTTAAAGAGTTCAAATTAAAAGATGAATTGAACTTTGGTAGTGAAGCAAAGAACTTACTAATTGAGCTTTCATTGAAAAGTGGGGGAAAGCTTGTTTGTGGTGAAGATGTGAAAAGTTGACTCACTTGAGAAACCTTAGTAGGTTTAGGTATTTTTGGGGCGAAACTTTTTAGAACCTCAGTGGCTTGAATATCATTAAAGATGGCAGCTTGGTTCACAAAGTCATCCAAGAGTTCTTGATCTGCCTCTAAAACAGGGGATTGTTGCTGAGAGTGTTCTGCAGAACGTTCTGGAGTGCGTTCTGATGAAGGATCAGAAGAGGCTTGAGTTTTCTCATGCTCAGGTTGACCTCTTTTCCTTTTAGTTGGAGTCATGGGAGAAGCAGAAGTATCCTTTGGTTCAGTCTTCATGTGACTGATGTTCTTTGGGGTGAACTTTGAGACTTCAAAGATTGAGACTTCACCATCAAAAGGAACTCCCTTTACTCTAAAATCTTTGTAAGCATCATGCCATAAGGAAGGCAATGCTTCTTGTTTGTATCATTGGCGGCAGCAATCATGTGCTGGATAATTACATGAGGCAGACTTAGCCTTTTTCCTTTGAACATGTGATGAATGATCATAAGATCGTTCTTGGTAACATTCCCATGGTTTCCTTTCCTAGGGATCAGACTGTGTTGGTTCAAGAGGTTGAGCATTTTTGGAATTTTTTCAAGGTTAGTAGAAGTATGGCCGACAGTGTTTGGTTGAAAGAGTTTCCTACACTATTTGGCAAGATCAAGGTCGATATCAAGATCCCAGCTATCTCCATAAATACATGAACCATCAGTGGGAAGACCAAAGACTTCATGCAGGAGTTGAGGTGTGACAGAAATTTCAACACCCTTGATAGTTGAAACAAACAGATCTTTCTCTGGAAAGGTTTCAGCTTGAAAGTAAAAAGCTCTAATAAGCTCAGGGTAGTGCCTTTTGTAACGCCCGTTTTAATTATTTAAATTATTTTATATGGTATAGAGTATATTTATATGATTTTGTGTGAATTAAGTGATATTCGAGATATTATGTGATTTATGCGACTTATGTGATGTGTTGTGACTTATTTTATTATTTAATAAAATAAGATTAGAAAATAAAACAAATAATAAGTTGTGGATTTGTTTTATAATTAGATATAGTTGTGGGGAAATAAGATAAAATAAAACAAACAAAAAGAGGTTTAAAAAGGGGGAATTAGGTTAGAATTGTACAGAACGTACAATTCAGAGCTCTGGGAGAAAAATGGAGAAAACGGAAGAGAAGAACCAGAGAGGTTGTTGCTCGAATTTCTTAAGGTAAGGGTGAGCCTATCATTACAAATTCATTAGAACATGTAGTTCATGATTATGGTTGACAATTCTAGGTTTAATTCATGAGAATTAGGAATTAAGAGTTAGGTCAAAAAGTGGTAAATTGATGATTAGATGATGAAAAAACTGTACCGTTGACGTAGGAAACTGTTTACAGATCATAGAATAACCCTTAAACATTGTATTAGTCGAAAATTGGAAGAATTAGGATGAAATTTGGGGTTTTGGGGGAAAATCCTCGTAACCCCGTAACTGTTCTGTCGCCGCTCGCCACAGCGAGCAGCCAGCTCGCCACGGCGAGTACTCATCAGCTCGCGAGGCAATTGAACAGCTCGCCATAGCGAGCCACCCCCAGAAGGTTCGCGAGGCGAACGAACTACTCGCCGTAGCGAGCAACACCCAGGAGCTCTCCAGGCGAGTAACCCAACTCGCCATAGCGAGTAGTACCCCTAACGCTCGCAAGGCGAGCAACCCAACTCGCCGTAGCGAGTAACCCCTGTAATGGTTCGCGAGGCGAGAGATCCCACTTGCCATAGCGAGTAGTCCTGTATCAGACTACCTTTTAGAATAATGCGACTCTTGTCGCATGATTAGTTATGAGACTACCCCTGGTTTAGAAATTAAGTACTGAGATATTAAGAAGAAATGCAGAGCTGTTAACTGATAATTGATTCGTTATTGTGACCTATACAATTGTATATGCTTTTTGAATCATAAGAGATGATGTATGTGAATGGTTACGATTTTGCTGTGTTTGAGATGTTGACTGCTGCCATGTTTTATTAATTAAAAGCTTCATGTGTTGTTATAAGATTTAGGATGTTGTAATCCAAATTTTTGGAATTTATTTGAGATGTCTAAGATTTAAGAAGTCGAGTCCATGCATATTCATCCAGAGACGAGGGCTCATGCCCTAGGAGCTTTTGCTCAATAGCGACGAGAGCTTATGCTCTAGGAGTATTTTTATGCTCAATAGCGACGAGGGCTTATGCCCTAGGAGTATATTTATACTCAATATGGTACCACATGCATGATTAAGATGTCTAAGTTGCATAAGTTGAGTCGAAGTTGCATTGTCAAGTCAAACTATTAAGTTGAATTATGATGTCGTTTAAGATGCTACTTGATTGTTGTTATGATATATGATGATGAAGTTATGCTGTTAATTGTAATTATTGAATTATATGTTTAATGTTTTTGTTATGAGAATCTCACCCCTTCTGCTGGAATTGCCGCCTTGTGGGCAAGTGCAGGTGATTAAGCTTCTGTAGCTGTTGCTGTCGTGAGTGGTTACCCTCACAGTGTCCTTAGGTGCTCTGATACGTAACGGGATGGGAACCTTTATGTTTAATTTCTATTCCTTACGTATTGATTATAATCTAAGTTTTCAGTTAATTTATGTCGAGACTTATTTATGAGGCCTGCGTGCCAAAACGATTTGTTAACATTAAATTTTATCCGCTGCGATGTTAGAATAGTTTTGACTAGAATAAATGTTTATTTATTCCCTTTCGAGAATTTAGCAAAACGTAGCATTCCGTTTTATACGATACTCTGGTTTATTTATGAAATTTTGAATTTGGGAAAACGGGGTGTTACACCTTTCGCGTATTTGCAGAAAGGAGGTCCAACCCATAACATCTGTAAACTGTCTAAGCAGAATATCATCATCTTCTAAAGCTTTGAAATCAACAAACCTTCCTATGGCTATAGGGCGTGTTGCCCATTTTTCTTCAAAATCCTTAGTTAGTTCAGGATCAACGATTGGGATGTTTGCAGGAGTTGGGGGTTCAGTTGGAGAAGCTTCTTGAGTCTGAGAGGTTGCTTTTCCTTTATCCTTGTCCTTAGCAATAGGAGGCGGTTTAGGAATTGATTTTTTTGAAGTAGTTGGTTTCTTTCTAGCTTTAGGTGCGATTTTGGGGGGAGTTGATTCTGGAAGATCCTCTTGAGTGATTATAGGAGAGGATTTGGTTGGATTAGCCCCACCAACAGGAGTATTGATTTCTTCAGTTTCCTTAGGGTTTGATTCATCATCATCTGAATTTGGAATGTTGTGAACAGAGTTGTCCAAACTTTTAGCTTTGTTGGTTCCTTTTACAAACATAAGCCTTTGAGACCTTCTAGGTCTAGAAGAAGAGGTTGATTTTGTCTTCAGGGTTTTCGATTTTGTTCGAAAATGAGGTGGAGCTTGGTTGGTGATAGGTGGTTGAGATTGAAAGAGAGGTTTAATGATTGTGTCCAAAGGTTGGACAATCAATGGTAGTTCCTCAACAGTGGTGGAAGGAGGGGGTGAGTTTGGTTCATTCATCTAAGACAGAGAAGGTGATAGAGATAGATGAGGAGATGGTGGTGGTTCATTAAGATCAGGAGGAGAAGAGGGTGGAGATGGTGATCTCTGTGGAGAAAGAGAAGGAGAGTAAGCATCATTTCTGTTTCCTTTAGTTCTGGCCATGGCAGATTTTTTGAGTTTCTAAGGAAGAAGAAGAGGTATCCTTTTAAAAAAAAAATTAGTGTTGTTTTGTAGAGAGAAAGATGAAGAGATCGATGGAGAGAAGAAGTGAAGAGATGTTTGATTTGATTGGGAGTGGTTTAACAGACAAAGAGTGGTTTCAAGAAAATTAATGATGATTTTCTCATTTAATGAGTCTGAGATGCCTTGGGGAAGCGTGAGAGGCATAAAAGCCAGCAGACAAGAAACTCCTTTGAGTTCTCATCGTACAAGATCAAGAGAACGTTCTCAAGAACGTTTGTACTATTTAAATCAAGGTTTTCTAATGATGTGTAATTTTTCTTTGAGAAAATTAAACCTAACTTCAACCAATGGTTTTGTAAAAATATCAGCAAGCTGATTTTCGGTATCCACAAAAATTAATTGAATTTCATTTTTATTAACATGATCCCTAATAAAATGATGTTTGATTTCAATATGTTTTGATCTAGAATGTTGAATGAGATTTTTTGATAAATTTATTGCACTCGTATTATCACAAAATATGGGAATATTTTCGTACCTGATTGAGAAATCCTCTAATTGATTTCTTACCCATAATACTTGAGAGCAACAGTTAGTTGCTGATACGTACTCAGCTTTAGTGGTTGATAATGCAATAATGCTTTGCTTTCTACACGACCAACTGATTAGTGCGTTTCCAAGAAATTGACAAGTGCCACTTGTGCTTTTTATTTCAATTTTATCTCCGGCATAGTCAGCATCATAGTAAGCTGTCAAATCAAAACAAGACCATTTGCTATACCAAAGGCCAAGATCAGTAGTACCTACTAAATATCTAAAAATTCTCTTGACCGCAATTAGATGCGATTCTTTTGGAGAAGTTTGAAAACGTGCGCATAAACCTACTGCAAAAACAATATCTGGTCTACTAGCAGTTAAGTACAAAAGGGAACCAATCATTCCCCTATATTCTTTCTCAGAAATATTTTTTTCCTTTCTCGTCTTTATCTAGACTAGAAGATGGATGCATGGGAGTTGCCATTATTTTGGCTTCATTCATTTTATATTTTTTGAGAAGATCTTTGATATATTTTTCTTGACAAATAAATATTCCATTTGTTTCTAGTTTAATTTGTAAACCTAGAAAAAATCTTAGTTCTCCCATTATGCTCATTTCAAATTCACTTTGCATGAGACCAGAAAAGTCTTCACACATTTTTTCATTTGTGGATCCAAAAATGATGTCATCCACATAAATTTGAACAATAAAAAAATTTGATTTATCATCTTTTCTAAAAAGAGTAGTGTCGATTTTTCCTCTAGAAAAATTATTTTTGATTAAGAATGTACTTAACCTTTCATACCAAGCTCGTGGAGCTTGTTTTAAACCATATAATGCTTTAGTAAGTTTAAAAACATGATTAGGTTTGGCAGAGTTTTCAAAACCAGGAGGTTGGTGCACATAAACTTCTTCATTTAAGAATCTGTTTAGAAAGGCACTTTTAACATCCATTTGAAATAATTTAATATTTTTATGAGATGCATATGCAAGAAGAATACGTATTGCTTCTAACCTGGCTACCGGAGCAAAAGTTTCATCGTAGTCAATACCTTCTTGTTGATTATAGCCTTGTGCAACTAATCTGGCTTTATTTCTGATGACTTTTCCTTCTTCATCTAATTTGTTTCTAAAAACCCATCTTGTTCCAATTATGGAGTGACCTTGTGGTTTAGAGACAAGATTCCATACCTCATTTCTTTCAAACTGAGAAAGTTCTTCTTTCATGGCTTTTACCCATGATTCTTCACACAAAGCTTCATGTATATTTTTTGGTTCAATATGTGAGATCATAGCCATGTTGTTGTCGTTATCTTTGAAGGACAACCTTGTCCTGATTCCATCATATGTATTTCCAATAATTTGTTCTAGAGGATGGTCACCCACAATCTTCCAACTTTTTGGAGGAGTTTGAGATGAAGATGCTTGATCTGTATTACTTATTATTTCTTGGTTTTTAATGATTTCCTCGTCATCTTCTTTGTTAGTAACTAAGTCATCAAACTCATCAAAAACAACATGCATTCTTATTTCCATAGTTTGATTTTTCAAGTTATATATTCTATAACCTTTAGAATTTGTTGCATAACCTAAAAATATTCGTTTGTCTGATTTTGAATCAAATTTTCCTAGGTTTTCTTTATCATTTAAAATATAACAAAAACAACCAAAGATGTGAAAATAAGAAATGTTTGGTTTTCTGTTTTTCCAGATTTCATAGGGGGTTTTGTTTAGAATTTTTCTAATTGAAACTCGATTTAAAATATAACAAGATGTGTTAATGGCTTCAGCCCAAAAATATTTTTCTACATTTGATTCATTAATCATTGTTCTTGCCATTTCTTGTAAAGTTCGATTCTTTCGTTCAACAACTCCATTTTGTTGAGGAGTTCTTGCACATGAAAAATTATGTGAAATTCCTTTTTTGTCAAAAAATGTTTTGAATGATAAGTTTTCAAATTCACCTCCATGATCACTTCTTACAGAGATGATGTTTGACTCCTTTTCATTTTGAACAAGGTTACAAAACTTTTCAAAAGCTTCGTCTTTGTGTTTTAAAAATAAAACCCATGTATATCTGGAAAAGTCATCGACTATAACAAAACCATATTGTTTTCCAACGAGACTTCCGGTTCTAACAGGTCCAAATAAATCTATGTGAAGAAGCTCAAGAGGTTTTTTAGTGGAAACAATGTTGTTTGATTTAAAACTACTTTTAACTTGTTTTCCTCTAACACAGGCTTCACATATTTTATCTTTATCAAAATTGATTTTTGGAAGACCTCTTACCAAGTCTAGTTGTGAAATTTTTGAAATAGTTTTCATACTAACATGTCCAGCTCTTTTATGCCAAATCCATTTATCTTTGTCAATGGTCATAAAACAAGAGTCAGCTGGAATGTCATAAAGATTTTTCTTTCGAGACCCAGTGAAGAAAATATTTCCTGTAGAAACTTGTTTGACTTCACATATGTTGGGTTTAAAGATTACTTCAAAACCACTGTCGCATAATTGACTTATGCTTAGTAGATTGTGTTTTAATCCTTCAACATATTGAACATCTTCTATTTTAGCAGAGTTATTATTACCAATAATACATTTACCTTTGATTTGACCTTTGTCATTATTACCAAAGGTTACTGCTCCTCCTTCTTTCTTTATGAAGGAAATATAGCAGTGTTTGTCTCCCGTCATATGTCTAGAGCAGCCACTGTCTAAATACCATGGCTTTCTCCTTGCATTTTGTGAGAATTCCTCCTCGTTGTCTGAATTTGCCATCAGACACATGTTTGCTTCTTCTCCTTCCTCAGCTTGGGGTTCTTCAAGATCGTCCCATGTAATCAGAGCAGACTTCTTATACGGAGATTTTTGAGTCTTTTTGTTTAATGGACATTCATTTTTGTAATGACCTTGTCTGTTGCAACCATAGCAGGTTACTTGACTTTTATCAACTTCCCTTTTTGAATTGTCTCTTCTGTTTGGAAAGTATCTTTTTATCTGATCTCTTCTCTTCATCATTCTTTGATTTTTCTTTGAGATGAGTGCTAGTTCATTTTCAGCTTCTTCTTGAACTATCTGTTCTTCTTCTATTTCTTTTTCTTCAGTTTGTGGAGGTGCTTCATCTGGATTGTCTTGGGTAGATTGGGATGCTTTTAGGGAAATCATTTTCCCTTCTTAATTGGTTTGTCTTCTTGAAGCAACACTTCATGAGCTCTTAGTATTCCAATTAGATCTTCTAAAGCCAAGGAGTTTAAATATTTGGCTTGAGTGATAGATGTGACCATAGGTCTCCATGTGTTTGGGAGACATCTCAGTATTTTTCTGATTCTGTCATGAGGGGAATATATTTTTCCCAATGATTTTAATTCATTTACTATATAAGTGAATCTGGAATACATTTCATCAATGTTTTCCTCTTCATTCATTTCGAAAATTTCGAATTTTCTTACGCCAATATCTATTCTTGTTTCTTTTACATGGCTGGTTCCTTCATGATGTATTTTTAACGTATCCCAAATATCTTTAGCCGTATTGCATTCACATATTCTTTCACTTTCTTCCATGGTCGGTGAACATTGTAAAAAGAGTTGAGCTTTAGAATTTAGGAGTACCCTCTTTTTATCTGTGTCAGTCCATGATGTTTCAAATTTGATAGTCACTACTGCTGTGACTGCATCAGTGGTTTGTGGTACGAAGTTACCTTCAGTGATAACTTTCCACATGTATACATCTTGAGATTTTAGGAATAATTCCATCTTTCCTTTCCAGAAGTAATAGTTTTTTCCATTGAATAATGGAGGCTTTGTACATGAAAGACCTTCTGGTATGTAAGACATTGCTTCTTCCTGAATCTTTTCCTTTAGCACGTGTTAAGTGCTTTTTTGTTTAGAGAGCGTGCTCTGATGCCAATTGAAGTAGCAATAAACGTCGCAAGAAAGGGGGGTTTGAATTGTGACCCTTTTTAAATTATTCCTGAAACTTAAATCAAGTTTATATACTCAAGAAAAATTCTTGGTTAATATTAGTCTAATAGTTAAATAACAATTAATATATATATATATAGGACCAGAATGTTCTGGAGAATGATTATATAAGCAGAATGAGAAAAAAAGATATTAGACTAGAATGTAAAGTTATTTTAAACGAGGACCAGAATATTCTAGAGAAATATAAAGGCAGAATGATAAAACAATATTATGAATTGAATTTAAACTTTAGTTAAATATTTAGACAGTTGTTTTTTCTTGGACCAGAATGTTCTGGAGTCAGTTAAAAATAAATATTAGAATAGGACTAGAGAACTCTGGATTAATATGGTTGTGATTAATTAGGACCAGAATATTCTAGAGTCAGTTAAATAAAATAAATATTAAATTAGGACCAGAGAACTCTGGATTAATATGATAATGATTAGTTAGGACCACAATATTCTGGAGATAAATAAATGTTAGTGAGAGTGATAGTGTGTTATATAGTGTAAAAATAAGAGAGAGAGAGAGAGAGAGAGAGAGAGAGAGAGAGAGAGAGAGAAGAATAACACAGGAGAGTTATCCTGGTTCACCAAACCCGGCTACTTCCAGTCCCCACACTTCGTGTGAGATTATCCACTATAGTATACAGTTGGTAGAAACTTCTAACCAACACTATAAGGTCTTGATCACACCAGATCAGTATGTAACCCCTGTATTATCAACCTCAACAGGCTTCTACAATTCTTTGCTTTCGCACAAGAAAGGTTGGAACTTTTCTATCTCAAACTATTAAGCCCAATAGACTTGAGACCTAGCTTTTACACTTTGTATGATGGATGATTTAGATTGTGATGTCTCAAAAACAATAGAGACTTTCTACAAGCACAAACTCAAAAAGATATCTCAAACAAAAGAGATAAAGAGAATAAATATAGCGATGATTGTGGAGTTTGCTTTGTATATGTTGAAGAGAATGATTAAGAGAATATTCTTGCTTTGAGAGAGAGGGTTATCAAAGCTTTATATTTAAAACTCTTAATTTATCCTTCAATGCTGCCTTCTATTTATAGAACCAGAAGACCTTGGAGAACAAGCCAGAAAAAAGCTGTTGGGCTCCAATATTTGAATTTGAATTTGCGCTCCAATGAGGCTTGGAGAGAAAGCATCCACTCTGTTCACTGAGAACGTTCTCCAAAACGTTCTTGCTGTGTAAAATGTCTCTCAATATGTTTGATAGATTCCAACCAGTCTTGTGCAAAAAGTTCCACACGTTTTTGACAGTTGGTGTGAGCTGTAACCTTGCTGTAAAACTTGTTGCCCACTTATTGATGTCATACGATGATATCACTCAAAGATGTCACATGCTTTAATCCCAAGGAACACTTTATGATTAATTCTTTGAAGATCTTTTCCACTTGATTCCTTGTTGGGTCGAAAAATGCATAAGGCTTCTGCAGATTTTATTCCATAAAAGTTCCAAGGCCCATGTGCAAATATACTCCAGATTTGCTATGTCTTTTAAATGCCATTTTAAGGAATCTTGATCACTTATGATTTTGATCCTTCTTTTGGTGTGACAAAGAGAATAACCATTATTCTTGATCTTTAATTATGTGCACACTTGTTCATTTAAAAGATCATATTTGTCCTTTATCATTGATGGAGATGCTTGTTATACTTTGTGAGCTCAGAACGTTCTCATGAAACAATCTCACAAAATCAATTAGTAGATAACAAGATAATTAAAAGTAAATAAGTTTGTTATCTTTAAAACATCAATAAAAGATTTTGCTTTCAACAACCACAACCCTTCCTTATCAACCATCAACCTCCAGCATCACTTTCCTAATAAAGATAAATTAAATTCCCCTAACCGCCTAACCCCCAAACCACCTCTATGCATAGGTAAACAAACAATATCCCATTTTATCCAAACAATTTTCTTATAAACCCTAATTCTTTGTCTATAAAAGCCAGATGCGATCAGAAGCTTATAGGGGGATTTTTTGGAGACCTAAATAGAGCATAGACGGCACCAGGAAACCGGAGAACACGCAGTGGATCTCACCCAACTCATAGTTGGTTCTGATTTCTGTATGTTCACTATTTTCTATGTATTTGATTGTTTAGTTATGAGTAGCTAAACTCTTTGGTTGATTAAGCCATGAGATGAATCTTTGTGATATGTGATGGTCTAATTTGTTAAGAACTCTCTTTAACGTCAATGAAAACCTAGTCTTTATTCAGAATTATTTGTGTTTAATGCTTTTCTTATGATTTTTTGTATGACTACTAACCCTAGCTTCTTTCAACCATATAAATTGATCTTAGGAATTGAATGACTACTAACCCTAGCTTTTAATCCTGAAATAGTAATTCTGTTTAATTCAACATATGAACCTAGAGATAGGAAATTGAGAGTTATGACTTATGGATTAACGTTCTCACCATGCTTCTGCAGTTATTCAATCGGTTTAAGAGATTAAAAGGTTATAACTTAGGAAAGGGTTTTGAGTCAAGAGATTGATCAAAACCACTTAGTGAATCCGTCGTAAAGCTAGGTTAATTTCTTTGAGAGTGAAGAGAGCCAAATTACTCATTGTGAGCAATAGAGGATTCGAAAGGCTTGATCATCTGTTTTAATCCAATTATCAAACCATTTTATTTACTTTGTATATTTTCTAACTAAATTTATATTTTCTGAGTGAATCTATATTTTCTAACGAAATCTTTATTTTATGCTATTTAATTTTATGCAATCAAATCAAATCTACTATCTATATTTTACAAAATAATATATACATCCTAAATATTTACTTTATTGCCAAATTGAGATTAACACAATCCTCGTGGATACGAACTTATTTGATTACTTCGATATATTTTTAGTACACTTGCTAAAAGTCTATCAAGTTTTTGGCGCCGCTGCCGGGGACTGTTAAATCATTTCAACTTGGAAATTTTGTTTTTATTTAGGATTTCTGTCATTTATATTTTTGTATATAAAAAAAAATTGAAAAAATAAATAAATTATGATTTATGCCTTTCATGTTCATCTCCTTGTACTTTGCTACTAAAAAGTTTGTCCAAGTTTTGCAGCTATGATAGACATGTTAGTAGACAGGTTACGTCTCTATGACACAAAAGAGATTGTTACGTTGCAGTATGAAAAATATAGGCTATCATGGAAGATAAAATATTTGGACAATAGAATCTCGAGATTAAATGAGATATGTGGTTGTTATGAGGCGAATCAACCAGGTAGTAATTGTGAAGGGAAGAAAGAGGTGATCAACATTGATTACAATACTCAACTTCAAAATATTTTAGATAATTTCTTGGTGTGAAATCAAGTTTCATTTGAGAAGTTTGATGTTCAGTGTGGTGATCTTGTTGAGAAAGAACATAAGACTCAGAGGAAGTTGGTTCAGATGGAGACTGAGTGTCACGAGGTTGTGGTGGAAGAAAATCCTACAGTGAGGAGTGTTGATATTTTTCCGAAGTCTGAACAAGTGGGGGTTAAGGAAATCACTCGTGTGCAAATGGATGCATGTCCTTATCTAAGGTGGGAGAGTTCAAATTCTAAAGGTTTAACAGTGGGTGCATTGGAGTATCTGATTCTTTGTGCCAAATTCATGGAATTCCTACCGAGAAGAGGAAGAAGAAGGATGATGTGTTCTTTCTGAAATATTTTCCACCCTAACAGTGGTTGAAGCGTCAAGCTCAATGACGTAAAAGAAAGCGCTTGGTGGGAGGCAACCCATCCTTTTCTTATGTTTTTATTTTCATTATTTTATTTCTATTGTTGAGTCAAACAATTTCTCTTTAATTTTCATTTTGGATTAACTCAGTGGTATCCCCCTGTTATGTAATTGAATCTGAACTTGTTTATTATTGATGAATTTACTTGTTTGTTGACTTTTTTCAGTTTAGTAACAATTGTTTGTTCAAGTGGTATTTCAAAAGTTCAAAAGGAGGAGTGACTTGTGTTCTAAAGCGAAGTGTACGGCAGTTAAAGATAGGTAGTCACAACTCCCAGAAATCTAAACACTGTAAGGTTCATGGCCAAATTTTATTTTTCCAATTTACTTATATAAGAGTGTTCCATGCTTTTACATTTCTAGAACTTGCATTGTTTCTCTACTGTCGATTGATCTTTGTCATGAGCACACTGAGGCAAAAGTGCTTGGTCCTGTGAGCCTTTTTGAAGCCTACCATGTTTTTATTGAATTTATATCCTCTTTTTAGCCAAATTGAGCCGGTAGGTTTATAACTTTTTGTTCGGTGACAAACTACATTACAAGCTTAGAGACTTTTAGGATTTATCCCAATTTGTTTTATCTGAGTTGGGCATTGTAGAATGTTGCTAAATAATAAGTTTGGGGTTGCTATTGGAATTTGCAACCAATTAAGTTTGGGGTGGGGGTACTAGAGAACAAAGAAAGAACTTTATAAAAAAATGAATGAAAAATACACACAAAAATGGTGTATCAAAAAAAGAAATGAAAAAGGGACATATCATTGAAAATCCGAGTAACTTTAAACTCGATCGTCCCAAAAAGTTACAAATATTCTCTAGTACCTTTACAAAATTGTTGTTTCAAAGGTGAATTAAGGGATTGAATCTATGCTATAATTTATGTAGGAGTGCCTAACTCATGATTTTGTGTAGCCTACTTATCCAAATATTATCCCACCTTCACCTAAGCCCCGTTATAACTCTTAAAGACCTCAAAGTGTGCATTGACATTGGTTTTGATTGACGTTTAGAAACTCTTCAAGCGTATGGTAATATGTAGTCTGCATGTCGACTGTATGTGAACCCTATTCAATTTGTTGCGTGGAGTTGTGAATTGGTGGATGCTAACAAGTCAAACTAGCTCATCTTTAGCTAGTCGGGAGTTGAACTTTTGGGTATTATCGCTTGAGCAGGTAATTGTTATTTTACTGTCAATTGTCAATGATGCAAGTAAATTCCTTGCTGACAAGGAATGGTTCAAGTTTGGGGTTGTGATGACAGTACGTCAACACTAGTTTTTTAGTCATATTTGTGTTCTTTTTGTAATGTTTTGAGAGTCAAATGTTTGTATACATGGTTAAGCAAGATCAAGATTCATAAAAGATAAGTTTTGCATAAATTGGAGAAGAATGCAAGAAATTGGAGAAGAAATCGTGCCACGATGGATCTGAATCGTGGCACGTTTGAAGCGTGGAATTTACCTGAAGATGCTGGAAAAATCGTGGCACGATGGATGTGTAACGTGCCACGATGGTTGAGTAAATTTGCTGCCACATAGGATTAATGAGAAAATCGTGCCACGATGGTTTCGAAATGTGGCACGATGGTGGGCTTTTCTAAAACCCTAATTCTTTGTCTATAAAAGCCAGATGCGATCAGAAGCTTAAAGGGGGATTTTTTGGAGACCTAAATAGAGCATAGACGGCACCAGGAAACCGGAGAACAAGCAATGGATCTCACCCAACTCATAGTTGGTTCTGATTTCTGTATGTTCACTATTTTCTATGTATTTGATTGTTTAGTTATGAGTAGCTAAACTCTTTGGTTGATTAAGCCATGAGATGAATCTTTGTGATCTGTGATGGTGTAATTTGTTAAGAACTCTCTTTAACATCAATGAAAATCTTGTCTTTATTCAGAATTATTTGTGTTTAATGCTTTTCTTATGATTGTTTGTATGACTACTAACCCTAGCTTCTTTCAACCATATAAATTGATCTTAGGAATTGAATGACTACTAACCCTAGCTTTTAATCCTGAAATAGTAATTCTGTTTAATTCAACATATGAACCTAGAGATAGGAAATTGAGAGTTATGACTTATGGATTAACGTTCTCACCATGCTTCTGCAGTTATTCAATCGGTTTAAGAGATTAAAAGGTTATAACTTAGGAAAGGGTTTTGAGTTAAGAGATTGATCAAAACCACTTAGTTAATCCGTCGTAAAGCTAGGTTAATTTCTTTGAGAGTGAAGAGAGTCAAATTACTCACAGTGAGCAATAGAGGATTCGAAAGGTTTGATCATCTGTTTTAATCCAATTATCAAACCATTTTATTTACTTTGTATATTTTCTAACTGAATTGTATATTTTCTAACTGAATTTATATTTTCTGAGTGAATCTATATTTTTTAACGAAATCTTTATTTTATGTTATTTAATTTTATGCAATCAAATCAAATCTACTACCTATATTTTACAAAATAATATATACATCCTAAATATTTACTTTATTGCCAAATTGAGATTAACATAATCCTCGTGTATACGAACTTATTTTATTACTTCGATTTTAGTACACTTGCTAAAAGTCTATCATTCTTCAATCTTCATTTTTATGTTAGTTACTTCATCTATGGTTAACTAAATCTCTCTGTGTCGGGATTAAGTTTGGTTGGCTATAAAATCAATGTATTACTCTTGATCTAGCAATTATATATAACCTATCATTCTTAATGAGTTTGATTTAATTATGTTCTTAATGCTTTTTTCAATGCAGAATGTGTGAGACATCGCCTTGTTAGATAATACTCTCTCCGTTTTAAAATATAAGTAAAATTTGTTTTTTAGATTCATTCATTTAATGATGTACGATGAACCACGTACATCATTAAATGAATGAATCTAAAAAGCAAATTTTGCTTATATTTTGAAACGGATGGAGTAGATCTAAATTAAATCATGTATAGATATTAGACACAGGGTTAAGTTTGCATTCACACATTTTCAGGTCATAAGCATTGAATGAATTGGTTATTTTTCTTAGCATCAGAAGTCAATTTATGCAATGGATTTCATGTCATTTTCAAGACATGAAAGTGTGTGATGAGGGATAGTTGGAGATATAATTGAATCTTAAAAAGTATATAAGCATCAAGAGAACACATTGAATGAAAAGTTGACCTCGTCTAATCCCAACACAAGTTTTTTACTAATATTTATAACTCTTTTCATAAAAGAATTCTAAAAGATGCATTTTCTACATTCATTGCTTTAGAATAGTCCAAATCTGAACGGTCGATGTCATATCACGGTATATGTGGATTCAATATTTATTTTCTTATAAAATTCATCATACTTACTTTTGTGCCAAGGAAGAACAAAAATTCCTTCTTATCAGTGCTCCATTGAACTATCCAATGGCTTGTAACACTTGAACCATCATGGGTTTGAACTCAAACTAGAATTTAGTGGTGTAAAACCTTACAATGCTTGTATGCAGTAAGTTTGGATCAAACATGTCATACACTCTGATGGTTCTCTCTTTGTCATTTTTCATGTAGATGGTTGTTACCAAAGCCATTTTTATTGTTGGCCTTGAAATTTTCTTCAAGTTTCTCTAAGTCATCGTTTGTCTTAGATTTGAACAACTTCCTTTTTTAATCATTTTTATCTCAGGATCAAATTGAAACTATGGTGATGATTGTGACATGATCATTCAAATCACACCATTTAGGTAATCACGAAGAGATTAATAACAAAATCAAGCAAGCTAACTATCTATAAAAACAAGCTAACAAGTTATTAAAAGTTCAATTGGATATGTTAATATTTGTTCAAGTATGCAGAACCATAGACTAAAATGTATAAGTCTTAAAACAAGGAATTGGTTATGAAAGAACAATTAAGAGCAAAATAATTTTCAAGAGAAACTTAGTTGCAAGACAGAGTCTGAAGAATTTAGAGTCTAAAGACCATAAGAAGATGACTGTCAGAGTCTGAAGTGAAGAACTAGAAGTTAGTTTTATTGGTTATTTGAAGACACAAAGTATGCAGAAGGAATAGAAGACTGGAGCTAAGAATTAGAAGGCATTGGATGCTTATCCACTAAAGAAAGACAGAGAAAGGACAATAATACAATGTACAACCACTACTCCAATACTACAACATTTCCTGCGCATAGTACTGCTACAGTTGTGTCTCTGCTGGTTAATTCTCCATACAAGGAATGATTTTCAAATTATTTCTTCCTAAGACATTAACCAAATCAAGCAACAGATCATTGGTGATGATCAAACTTCAGTAATGACTCTTTCGATGTGCTGACACCTCTACAACGTCTCTTTCATACCTTTATATAAAGGAATGAAGACTTGAAGGTTAGTATAGACTCTATAACATTTAAACTGTGCCAAAACTCTGCTGAAATTATTGTGCATCAAACACTTAGAATATCTTAACAACTTTCATATCTTAGAAATTCTAAAGTCTTAAGAGTCTGATTTGTTTTGTATTGTGAACACCACTAATTGTATGTCAAGTGTTCAAACTCAAACTTAATTCTGTGTAATTTGTTTGTTTAGAAGTCTCTTACTTTTGTGTTTGAGCATAGGAAATCTCTTGCTTGTGTGCCTAAGTACTTAAAGTCTCTTGCTTGTGTGCTTGAGCATATGTAATCAGATTGGAAGTGCAAGGGGGACTAGACTACTTTCCGATTGTAGAAGGAACCAGTATAATTGCTTTATGTCTTTCTCTTTTCTCTCTCTCTCTCTCTCTCTATTTCTCTTTCTTTATATATATATATATATATATATATATATATATATATCTTTACTTTCTCCGCTGCATTAGGCTCTCAACATTGCTCCAGACTCTGAACTCTATCTGACTCTGGACTTAGTTTAAAAGAAGAAAAAGCTAACAAAATTCAACCCCCCCCCCCCTTCCTTTTGTCTTTTTCTATCCTTCAGTTGGTACCAGAGCTTCGGTTCTATTGTTATTGCACTAACAGTGCGACAGAAAAGATCTAAGAAGTCAGTTGCTGTATACTGGAAACTCTAGTGTTGTTGTATCATATGATTATGATATTGATGACAAGTTAGTTGGTTCAAACAAGCCTCCCATGTTCAATGGAGATCCTGATACTTTTTCTTGGTGGAAAACCAAGATGTATAGTCATATCATGTGCTTAGATGAAGAACTATGGGATATCCTTGAAGATGGTGTTGGTGATTTGGTTCTACATGAAGAAGGTGTTGTTGTTGATAAGAAGAAACACATTGCTTCTTAGAAGAAGCTCTATAAGAAACATCACAAGATCAGAGGCGTTCTTGTTGCTGCTCTACCTCACAAAGAGTATTTGAAGATGAGTGATAAATCTACATCTAAAGCAATGTTTGCTTCTCTGTATTCAAACTATGAAGGTAACAAGAAAATCAAAGAAGCAAAAGCTATTATGCTTGTTCAACAATATGATATGTTCAGAATGAAAGATGATGAAGACATTGATATTATGTACTCAAGGTTTCAAACTCTAGTTTCTGAACTTCAAATTCAGAAGAAAAGCTATGTAGTTGTTGATTATGTGAATAAGATTTTAAGGAGCTTACCTGCTAAGTGGAGACCTAAGGTGACAGCTATTGAGGAAGCTAGAGATCTAAACACTCTAAGTATTGAATATCTCATAAGCTCTCTCAAGTGTCATGAGATAGGGCTTAATGAACAAGAACATGTGAGAAAGTCCAAGTATATAGCACTAAAGTCTAAAGGAAAGTCTTCAAAAGCTCTCAAAGCTAATGAATCTGAAGATGAATCTCCTGCTGAAGGTTCTGAAGAAGATCCAGAAGTTGAAGAGATGGATATGCTTTTCAAAAGACTTCAGTATCTGGCTAAGAAAAACAAGAGGTTCTTGGGAAGAAGCAGTGGTTACAAAGGTAGCAAGAAAACTAGTCACTTCATTGTTGATTGTCCTGATTTACAGAAAGAAAAATTAAAAGAGAAACCTAAGAAATCAAAATTCAAATCCAACAATTTCAGAAGGCAGATCAAGAATAGTCTGATGGCTACTTGGGAAGATCTAGACAACGAATCAGAATCTGAGAAAGATGAAGTTGGAGAAGAAGTTAATGTGGCTATAGGATTAGTGGCTACAGTGACTTCAGATGCTGAATCTGGAACTGACTCTGATGATGAAAATGAGGTATATTCTAAATTAACTAGATCTGAGCTTATTGAATCTGTCAAAGAATTTCTCAATCATTTTCAAAATAGATCCAAAGAGTTGAAAGAGTTAAAATAAAGATATGTTAGTTAATTAAAACTACATGAGACAACTATTTTGGAAATGGAAAATATTGAAGATGAAAACAAATATTTTAAACAAATGACTGATAAGTGGTCCAAGAAACCCTTGAGTGAGAAAGATATTGCACTACAAGAGTTTATTGTGACTAGTATTGACAGAATCAAGGTAGCTTCCATGATTTATAGCATATGCAGAACAATGGTAGAGGAATTGGCTTCACATAAGGGAAACCTAGTGAAACTAATCCAAAATCATGTTCTGATTGTATTAAAGAAGGTTTGAAAACTTATTTTGTGCCAGAAGTTAGTAAATCTGAAGTTGTAATCTAGTCAGAACCTGAATCTTCTGATACTAAGACTGTGAACATTTCAAAGTCAAAGAATCGGTTGTGAATAACTTTGAATCTAAGACTTCAAAGATTCAGATTCTGATGAGATTAGAACCTAAATCTTGGGTTCTGATGAACTGATAGTCTGTAATTATCTCAAAGTCTAAGGATCAGAGAAGGAAAACAATTGTAGCTACATGAGATTTAAGATCAAATGGTGTTACACCTAAAGTCTTGAATGAACATAGGCCACATAACTTCAGGCACAAGGCACAAAAGAAAACTAACACCTTCAGGACTAACCATATATGACCCATACAGATGTGGGTACCTATGTCTGAAATTATTTATGTTGCAGATATGCTTAAAAGGAAAGGAAAATCAGAGATCATGGTACTTGGACAGTGGTTGCTCACGACACATGACATGAGAAAAGTCTATGTTCCTAACCCTAACAATTAAAGAGGGAAAACCTGTGGGATTTGGAGGACACCATTCTGGCAGAATCATTGGTATGATAAGTATTGGTAACTTTTCTATCTATATTAATAATGTGTGGTTTATTGATGGACTTAGACATAACCTGCTTAGCATTAGTCAGTTTTATGATAGTGGTTATGATGTGATGTTTGATGAGAGCAACAACACAGTAATTAACAAGAATGACAAATCCATAGTGTTTAAAGGTAAAATAAAGAACAATGTCTACAAAATCAATTTCGCTGATTTGACTGATTAAAAGGTAGTTTGTCTTCTATCAATGAGTGATAAGAAATGCTTGTGGCACAGAAGTTTGGGACATGTTAGCTGAAGATTAATCTTTAAGCTTAGTAAGTTACAACTGGTCATATGCTTACCAGACATTGACTATACTTTATGCTCTTTGTGGTGCATGTTAGAAAGGAAAAATTGTGAAATCTTCTTTTAAAACTAAAGACATTGTTTCTACTTCAAGATCCTTAGAACTACTTCATATTGATTTATTTGGTCCAGTTAGCACTGCATCAATTTATGGAAGTAAATATGTATTAGTTATTGTTGATTGATTATAGTAATTGGACTTCGGTTAAATTCCTTAGAACTAAAGATGATGCATATGATGTGTTTAGTAACTTTTGCACTCAAGTACAATTTGAGAATTTGAAAATGAGTGATTTGAATCTTTTTGTGAAAAATATGAAGTCATTTATGGGTTCTCTTCTCCTATAACTCCAAACAAAATGGGGTTGTAGAAAGAAATAACATACTCTTACAAGAAATGGCTAGAACCATGATTCATGAAAATAATTTGGCTAATAACTTCTGGACAGAAGAAGTAAACACAACATGTTATGTTCAAAATAGAATCTATATTAGACCAATTCTGAACAAAACAACATATGAACTCTTTAAAGGAAGAAAACCAAGTATTTCTTACTTTCATCAGTTTAGATGTACATGTTACATTCTAAACAACAAGGTATATCTAAAAAAAAATTGATGCCAAGACTCAAGAAGGAATATTTTTAATTGATTCTCAGAAGAACATTATTGGAACAAAATAGGTGTTCAAGAACAAGCTTAATGAACAAGGTGAAGTTGTTAGAAACTAAGCAAGACTCTAAAAAAAAAACATTTTCTCCAGTTGCAAGATTGGAAGCAATCAGTTTACTTCAATCTTATGCAGTTAATCATTCTATTATATTATATCAAATGGATGTTAAGAGTGCATTTCTCAATGGTGTGATCTCTGAAGAAGTGTATGTCAAACAACTTCCAAATTTTGAGGATTTAAAACAAGCTCCCAGAGCTTGGTATGATAGACTAAGAAATTTCTTACTTGAAAATGATTTTAAAAGAAGACAAGTTGACACAACACTCTTTAGAAGAACACTTGATAAAGACATCTTAATTGTGCACACTTATGCTGATGATATAATATTTGGTTCCACTAATGTATCTCTTTGCAAGAAATTTTCTAAGTTAATGTAGGATGAGTTTGAAATGAGTATGATGGGTGAATTGAAGTTATTTCTTGAAATTCAAATCAACAAATGCAAAGATGGAGTCTATGTTCATCAGTCTAAATATACAAAGGAGCTTCTGAAGAAGTTCAATCTTGAACACTGTAAGGTGATGGCCACTCCAATACATCCAACATGCACCTTAAGCACAGAAGATACAAGAACAAAGGTAGATCGGATGTTGTTCAGAGGTAGGATAGGTTCACTGTTATACTTAACTACATCTAGACCTGATATTTCATTTAGTGTATGCTTGTATACAAGGTTTCTGTCATATTTTAGAGAACCTCACTTAACTATTGTTAAGAGAATCAAGAGAAGCTTAGTTGCAAGACATAGTCTGAAGAATTCAGAGTCTGAAGGCCATCAGAAGCTGACTTCCAGGGTCTGAAGTCACCAAGAGTCTGAAGTTCATCAGAGTCTGAAGTGAAGAACCTAAAGTTAGTTTTATTGGTTATTTGAAGACACAATTATGCAGAAGTAATAGAAGACTGGAGCAATGGTTATTTTAGAGGAATTAGAAGACATTGGATGTTTATCCACTGAATAAGGACAAAGAAAGGACAATAGTATAATTGTACAATCACTACTCCCTTACTCCAACATTTCATGTGCATAGTATTGCTACAGATATATCTCTGCTAGTTAATTCTCCATACAAGGAATGGTTTTCAAATTATTCCTTCCTAGGACATTAATCAAATCAAGCAACAGATCATTAGTGATGATTAAGCTTCAGTAACGACCCTTTTGAAGTGTTGGCACCTCTACAACGTCTCTTTCATACCTCTATATAAAGGAATGAAGACTTGAAGATTAGTAGAGACTCTACAACATTTAAATTGTACCAAAACTCTGCTGAAATTGTTGTGCATTAAACACTTGGAATTTCTTAACAACTTTGATATCTTAGAAATTCTAGAGTCTAATTTGTTTTGTATTGTGAACACCACTAATTGTATGTCAAGTGTTCAAACTTAAACTTATTTTTGTTTAATTTTTTTGTTTAGAAGTCTCTTGCTTTTGTGCTTGAGCATAGGAAATATTTTGCTTGTGTGCTTAATTACTTGAAGTCTCTTGCTTGTGTGCTTGAGCATTTGTAATCAGATTTGATTATAGTGAAATCTCATTGGAAGTGCAAGGGAGATTGGACTACATCCGGATTGTGGAAGGAACCAGTATAATTGCTTTGTGTCTTTCTTTTCTCTCTTTACTTTATCTGCTGCATTAGATTCAAACATTGCTCCAGACTCTGAACTCTATTAGACTCTGGACTTAGTTTAAAAGAAGAAAAAGCTAACATAATTCAACCCCGCTTCTTCTGTTTTTCTCACCTTCATAATGATATAGAATTATTAATGAGATTTAATTGCAACTTCAATATCTCCAACCTACATTCAATATCTCCAACCTAAGTTATATAAAATATTAACAACATACAATTATATTAACGCGAGGAAAGTGGGGGATGAAGCTGACACTTTATTTTGGTCTGATTGTTGGGTTGGTGGTGTGTCGTTTAGTGTGCGTTTTCGCCGTCTATTTGATTTAGATGTTGATAAATCAACTACGGTTATGAGCATGTTTTTGCTTGGGTGGAGGGAAGGAGGGGAAGCTTGGGTTTAAAGGATGAGGTTGTGGGTTTGGGAGGAGGAGAAGTTAATAGAGTGTATGTTATTATTATCTGATGTTTCTTTGCAGTCTACCTTCCTAGATGGTTGGCAGTGGCTCCCGGATCCTTCAGGGGGGGATACTCAGTTCGTGGTGTCTATTATATGCTCACTACTCAAGAGCACCCACATGTGTATTCAGCCTAAGATTTCATATGGCACAAACAAGTTTCGTTGAAGGTCTCCATTTTTACGTGGCGGTTGCATCGTGATCAATTGTCAACTAAGGCGAATTTAGTGAAGTGTGATATCAGTACTTCAGCATATCGGTTTTGTGTGGTTGGGTGCAGTCATGAGGAGGACGCTCATCATTTGTTCCTCTCGTGTAGCACATTTTGTACTATGTGGCAGCTAGTGCGGTCGTGGATTAGTTTTGACGATGCGCATTCTCAGGTGATTACATATCATTTTCAGCAGTTTATTTATTTCATAGGTGGTCTGAAATCGCGGCGGCCTTTTCATCAGTTAATTTGGTTATTGTGTGCTTGAATTGTGTGAAATGAGGTTAACAAATGATTATTTAAGCAGAAAGAAAATACTATGCTTCAATTATTAGAAAAGGTTAAGTCTTATTCTTTATGGTCGTTTCAAGCTAAGAAAGTCCGTTTGTATTTGGGCTCATATGTGGTGGTCGAGCCCCCTTGTTTGTTTGGGCATCGACTGATTTATATCTGCATTCAGGTGTTGATTTGTAAATTGTTTTTGTGGTCTCTTTGATTAACCATGTGTGGAAGAGATTGTTTGTCGGTGTTAATATATAGCATTTTTGCTTCTTAAAATAAAGATATCGAGTGTTTATTAGTTTTAACATTAAAATAGTTATAAAATAAATTATGTGCACACACAAGACCACTTACACATCCAAACGAGTTTGCTCCATTGTGGATGGTCTAAAAACATAAGAGAGCATGAAAAAACATTCTTTTATGGAAAAACGAATGATTTTTGTCAAACAAAGAAATCTATATTTTTATATCGATAAATAACTAAGGTGCTTTAACGTCTCCGTAAACTTAGTTCGGTTGATATGGACATTATATATTATATATCTGAGTTTAGGTTTGAACCCAAACACCTTGCTTAAGACATGAATTTCAAGATATTTGGCAAAATCTAATTAACATCGCCATCTTTCCCGGAAAGAACCTTAGACTCAGTTGCAACTTGTAATATTGCAAAACAAAAAATTTGACCCAATTTTATCTCATTTTCACATTCTCTGTGCTTTTGCATATGCAGTGTACAAAATAAGGGGGTGCAAATTTAATCAATGTCAGAAAGAAATTACTTGTGGGGTCTGAAATTTTATTTTTCACTTTAATATTGAGGTAGGGAATTTTGTCAACAAAATACTGTGGTAGGGAATGACCTACATCAGAACCTCCATGTTACTTTATCATCAAAACTTGTCATACATGGGTCTGACCAAATTTTGGTGGTTACATAACAAAGCAAACTAACTAACTAACCATTTCTCCTTATTTAGTTTTAATGAATTTATCTATAATTCTTTTGTATACATAAGGGCATTCTGACAATAATGTGTAAATTTACACATGATAGAAAAACTCTTTTATTTATCATACTTTTTTTAAGGATTTATTTATCATACTTATTTTCTAATATTTATATATTCTTGAATAATCTTAAAAAAAAAGTTTGCATTATGATTGAAGAATCTCAACATATATATAAAAATAAAAGGGGAATATGAAGATGTGGGGAAGAAATATCAATGATATATTAGGAATCGCAACAAAAAAAAAATATTATGAATGGAAAATTAAGTAGGTTCTCGATCATTTTGCTTAAGCTTTTGCAAATTATAATAACACAAATTTTCATGATTTGATACGGTTTTTTTGGTCGGTTATGTTAATTACCAATAAACAATGTCCCAAGTTCTTTTAACTTTGGTCTTCGTAATTTTTATATACATAAATAAATGGTAAAGATCACATTATTGGGCTAAATCAACTTGCTTTCTAGAGCTACCATCATTTTTTATTTGATTTACAATTCTTAAGTTCGGCTTCCAAATCTTTGTACATATTATTAGTGCCTTTGACCACCATCTATGGAAGAGTACACATTGAAAAATATATAACTAAATATGGTCATGTGATGATTGATCTTCACATACATTCTGAGAGTTATTTTATGTTTAGATTGTGAGATTAGATTGTTTGTATAAGTGGTGGTCCTAATTAATTTTATGATTTTTTTGCCCTGCGTGCAGTCATAAGCATTAGAGTTGATTTCTCATTACGTTTCTGTTGTAAAATTATTAATAATATTTTCACAATCAAGGACTTTATAAATTTAGTTTTGATAGAAATCAAATCAACAAAATTTTATCCATCTTGTGACACTGTTATATATATATATATATATATATATATATATATATATATATATATATATATTTTGACATAGTAGACCACAAATAAATTTTTTATAATTTTTGTGACGCCAAAGGCCAGGAGTGATCGTTTGTGAGTATGGCACGTACAATGAGTGACTCTTGGCATGCTTCTAGGCACGGAACAAATGAAAGAATCAAATCACATCAAAATGAGAGGGTGCATAAGATCATGCAAGTATGAGACTTTATGTTTAAAGGAGAACTTATATGGATTTGTTTGTACTTCATACATCAACAAGATGCATCTACCTTTCAGTATTTCATGCTATAAGAACTTTGCAGTTAAGTGTGCATGTCTTGAAGCAATTTTGGAATGAGCGATATTCTAGGAAGTTTCTCAAGTGTGAGGATAAAAAGGCTGAAAAAGATTTGCGTTGGTTTTTGGGGCCAGTCAGCAATCCTGAAGTAGACTCGGGTGTTAGAAAAGGTATTAGAATAGACATCTCCCAGTATAATTTGGTTCGGGGATGAACAAAGTGGAAATTTGTGGGAATGTGACGTTAAGGGAGGAAAGCCATGACTGGTGAGTACGACATGTGCAGTCAGCCACTCCTGACGTGCTTCTAAGAACTCCACAGTTAAAAATGTTTGAGTAAAAACAATTTTGGGATGAAAGACCTTCCGAGAAGTTTTCCTTAAAACATACGAGCTCTGAAGCCAATATACTTCAAAATGAATGATGTACTGGTATCTGATACATATCATACACTGATATTTTCCTGATAGGTATCAAGAGAGTATTCAGAGATTAAATTTTATTTTTAAAAAAAGATTGTTCGATACTTTTCAGATACATTGGGGATACGTGAAGGATAAGCGTGAAAAATCGATACGCACGAATGCATGTTGTTTCTCTTATTTTTGAGATATATGTATTTGACTAAGTAATAATGTTCTCTTTTTGAGATATATCATACATGTAATTGACTAATTGTCACTTTCTTTATTATCAATATTACTTATATTTATATTTTTGTTGTTGTCCACCGTTTGATTTGTTTGTTTGAAAACGTTGTTATTGTTTGATTGTTGTGTCAAGACAATTTTATTGTCGCGTCTTATCGTTTTTCTGTCTTTTTGGTCTATGTTTTGCGCCTACTCTTTTGCTTTTGAGTTTTAGCCCATAAATTGTAATTTGAGTTTTATTATGTAGTTTAAATTTAATTTTTATTAAAGCATCCCAAATGTATTGTAACTTGAATTTTAAAATTTTCCCATATCGATGTCGTATTATATCTTTATTGTATCAGGTATATGGACTTCATAGTCATAGCATATGAGTGATGATAAAAACACATTAAAACTACTTTCGTGGATTTGTGAAGTTAATTAACAATCCTAGAAGCTGGAGTGTTACGGTTAGGGGTGAGAATATGTTAGGCAGAATTAGGCTTTGCAATGTCTAAGTTTGACATGTTAAAAAATTTAAGACTTAAGTCTGGTCTGCGGTCTATCATAGGCTTACTTTTAGGTCTTAGTCTGGTCTTCTGAAAGTCTGATGCAGTCTGCTACACTGTTTGAAAGCTTATTTTATATAACATCATTGAACTTTCTTTTGATATTCAACATAAATTTTTAGAAAACTTACTATATATTATATCATATTTTAATTCTAGTTTATGCTAATACATTGAAATTTGCAAAAAAAAACTAATGTGTACTAATAAGTTTAAATTATTGAAAAGGTTAAGAAGTTTATAATTTAATTCAAAGTATAAAATATAATTGTTACTTCCTCCGTCTCACAATAATAGTCTTTTTATCATTCTTTCTTTTTTTCAAAATAATTGTCACTTTAGAATACCAATGCAGCATTTATTATTTTTTTTCATTATTATACCCTTATTTATTGAATTTCATCCAACTTAACTACTCCACTAACTACAATTAATAAAGATATTTTAGTAAATGATATTAATTTTACCATTGAAATCAACACAATCAATCATTTCCTTAATAACCGTGCACAAACCTTAAACGACTATTTTTAAGAGACGGATGGAGTACTTTAGAATACCAATGAAACATTTATTATTTTTTTCCCCACTATTATACCCTTATTTACCATTGAAATCAACACTTTTAATCATTTGTTTAAAAACTGTGCACATACTTAAACGACTATTATTTTGAGACGGAGTGAGTAATAAATAATATTATTCATATTTATTTAAGTAGCCGGCCTAAAAGGCTTAATATGTTTTTTAATGGTTATGCGGTATGACCTTTTATGCTAAATAGGCTTCCAAAAAGTCTAGATTTTCTCTATTGAAGAAAAAATATATGGCCTGCTCGACCTATCTTAGGTTGAGCTGTAAGCTCATGTAGGCTGGTCTGACCTATTCACGTCCCTAAATACTATTAAGTAAGAAGAAAAAAAATTGGTATCCCCAAAATATTGTGCAAGTATTGAACCATGGGTGTTTCCGGTGTGATTTGGATCGGTTTTGGAGCAACTAACTACCTCAAGAAACTCATTTGAGTTGGTTTGATGATGTTGGTTTGGAATTTTAGAGTGTTCTCATTTTAAAATTTGATTTTTTTCTAGTATCAATTATGGTGTGATAGTCCACACAGAGCAAGCTCTGACTTTAAAAAGGACCCCCACAAATAGACGGAGAGATTGAACCCCTCATATTTGTCGATCCTTAGGTTGGATACCCAATTTTTTAAAATAATGTTATCACGAACAAGACTAGTCTTTCTTTTCTTCTTGACATTCTCTCATGTGTTTAAGAAATCATACTAATTGTTGGTTTCATTGAGTATTCGGCATTATAGGTTTGATTAAGAAAGCACAGCAGAGAAAAGGGACGACCACCAGTGGATGAGTAAAAGTCGTGGACGTTTTTTTTGGGATACATGAGTGATTGTTATCAATTATGTTTTTCATGATACATATTTATTTAATTAATAAAAACATTTCTTTTAGGGTAAAGATATATTGAATGATTGCCAAAAATTATATACATAATAATACATGAACAATATTAATTAACTTCGTACAGTGAGTCATCAAATAATACATTTAATTCAAAACCATTGACAAATTATCCACTCATATATATTCTTTCGGGTCAAGGATATATTGAGAATATCAACATCTCTTTTATATAAAGGTTTCATCAAATCGACCCAATGAACTTGATAATCCCAACTAATCAAATAAATTAAATTAAACTGGTTAAGAATGATTATGAAATTGAGGCCTACACAGTGCACACCACGGGTCACGGGCTCACACGATAGTCAGTAATGATTTGTACCCAACCATAGTTTTTCTCAATGTCGATCGTGATATGGAGCCTCCTTAAGTTATATCTTCATATTGAGTTAAGAGCAACCATATTAAAACTCTCTTCCTCTCCTACATAGTCGATCAAATTTTTAATATCATTGTTCAACCATGAGGGAGAGTCTTTATGAGTTGGATTTCCACATTAAATTAAGAACAACCACACAAATAAGATTAAACACCACATCATTAAGACATTGAGCTTATGAGTCCTCTCATTCAGATAGGTCCTTTTAAGTTTCTAAGGTTTTAGATAGGTCCTTTAAGTTTCGAGTTTGTTTCGGATAGGTCCTTTCTGTCAATCTCATTTATGATATCTATCCGAAATAAACTCGAAACTTAAAGGACATATCTGAAACTTTAGAAACTTACAGGACTTATCTGAAATAAACTTAAAACTTAAAGGACCTATCTGAAACCTTAAAAACTTAAAAGGACCTATCTGAAAGAAACGTAAAACTTAAAGGACCCAGTGATGTATTTGGCCTTTAGTTTTTTATTTTAGTAGTTTATTTGATTTGCTGTTCATTTCGGTAAAGAGAAATAAATGAATCTTCACATGGAATGCTTTTGAGCTCGAGTTCTCAAGTTTTGCGTGACATATTTTTTTTTATGGAAGTTTTGCATGACTTGAAAATGTGTTGTTTTTATGTGCTTTTTTCATTTCATTCACACCGTTAGATGATAGAGAATGTGCGTAATTGCCCTTGATTAATATTTTTATACTTCTTTTGCATTTGAGAGACCAACCTCTATTGCATAAATCCAAAATGGAACTTTAAATACTAAAATTCTCCTACAAATTTACCACTAAGTAAACATGTTCCAGGGGCAAAATATGATAGCTTGTTTAACAAGCTAGACCAAACATATCTCATATGGACACCATATTACAACTAACCAACATGAAACTTTCATTGGTTGGAAGCTTTTTTTTTTTCTTTTCAAATGTCAAATATATATATATATAGTGAGGGCTTTCCGGACCTTCCCCACCCCCTATTTTCATTCTCCCTTCCCCTCTCACTCCCCATTTTTAAAGAAGGAAGCCCCGCTCCCTAAGAAGGGGCCCCTCCCTGATAAGGAAGGAAACGAAAGAATCTCCATTTTATGACAAATGAAAGGGAGAAATCCGCTACAAGTGTACAAACATATAAAAATCATGATTATAAGAAGTACTCAAGTCAACTAATAACAAAGTCAAAGGACCTCTTTTACAATAAAACAATAGAGAAAACTGAAACAACACTAAAAAAAACCATCTAGCCTCCTATCAGGATCAATCCACCCCAGTCGAATAGGAGGAAGGCTATGAATAAACCTCACATACAACCAACTCCTAAACAAATCCACCACATGCCACTATTTGTGCCAACATAGCATGAGTTCATGATCTTACTCATAGACAGAGTAGATGTGACCAAAATGTCTTCCTTAAATCATTTTCAAGATGTGAGTTTAACTATATCAACCAACTAGAGCACAAATGTCTCCTACGACAAAAATATGTGAGCGTTTCGGGATATCCGCAAGGACCACACAAAGTTTGCCAGACTATTAAGAAACCCCTCCCCACCCCCACCTAAGTCTAACAGAACAATAAGAACACTCGATAAACCTCGAGGTTAAATAAACTCCCATCCTAACCATTTAAGCACACCATTATACCAGACCTGACTTAAAAAATGATATCTAACAAAAAGGTTATTAGTCGACTGTACATACTCATTACAAAAAAACATAACAAATAACTTCATGGTCGACTATAATTCTCCTAGAAAAGATATTCTAACGGGTCCGAATCCTATCTCGAAGCAACTGCCAAGAGAAAAATTTATCTTTGAGTGAAAACCAAGACTCTTGCACCCTTGAGAGAAGCTACACAATTCCAACTGAGATATCATTCACCTCACTAGCCCTTCTATGAAGGAACCTATAAGCTGGCCTCATTGAAAAGATACTTGATGAATCATTATTGTGGATCCAAAAGTCTACACCTTCATAGAAAATCTGAGTCTCTAAAGCATGGATCAACTCTCCTATAATTACTAACTCCCACTCAAAAAGATTTCTCCTCCACTTAAGATCCCAAGCCCACCCAGTTCCCTTTCTCACTGTCATATCAAACACTTTATTTTCTTTTTGAATAAAAACATGAAATAGCCTGGGATAACGAATCCTCAAAGGAATAGCACTTAACCAAAGGTCATAAAGCATCACCTCTCAAATCGTCCTCCAACGCTACTTCCACAATAGAGCAAGATTAACGGACCTTAAATCTATAATACATAACCCTCCTTCTTTCTTAGGCTTACAAACATTAGACCATCGAACCTAGGGAATCTTTCTCGTCCCTTTAGACCCTCCCCACATTAGTTGGAAGCTTATCGTAAATGAGTCTCCAAAGCAAAAGAGTTTTATATGGAGGGATTGAGGAGTTCTAAATAAGATTGGCTTAAGGGAATAAATCATGAGATTTTTGGAAGGCATAAGCATCCTTGAAATTAAAATTAATATAATTTCAACAAAGATTAAATCAATTGACATTATCATCAATTGCAAATAAAATATTAAACGAAATTAGTTACATTATAATTAATTTTCTGAGTGATTTTGTATTTTAAAATGTATGAGAAAATAAAATTCAAACCAAAATTATTAATTTTAATAAAATAAAATTATGATTTGTAAAATGCCCTCATTTTAAAATTTGTTTTAAGCTTCGATATATGTTGGGTTTGAAGTTGGTTTTGAAGTTGTTTTGGAATGTTGAGTGTATAAATATGCTTGAGTACTCTTATTCTTCGAGTCCGTTTTTGGGATGAGATTCAAGCTTAAACGGACTAAGGTTTGCAATGTGAGAATTGGACTCAGGCCCATGCTAGGCGTGAAGGTGAGTGTTGAAGTTGGTTTTGAAGTTGTTTGTAGTTTGTTATTAGTCTCACATTACTCAGATTTCAAACTGTTAAATGTATAAATATGTTTAAATATCCTGATCTTTTAAGTTAGTTTTTGAGATGAGATCTAAATTTATATAAGTGGATTGACGCTAATTGGGTTCATGGCAGTCATCTCATTTTTTGAAAAATCAAATCAAATCAGTTATCCCTACCCTACACATAACTGATAATTACAAAATGAATAAAACTGGTTGTTGGATTTTTTTTTACTAAAAAACCTGAAACAAGTTCATCAAATATGGTTTCTAAATATATGTGGACTCTAGAGTAAACCCGTTAGTTCAATGAATGTAGATATGGATCAACGTTTGATCCTCCACGCAATAAGAAGTTTGCAATGTGCAGAATGTAGTTATTGAAACCAATCCTTGTCTGTTTCTCAGTGTATATAAAATAAGTCATGTAATTCAAGTGGCCATTATAAAAGGACCTTCCAAAGCCACTAACATATAATTGAAATAAAATACATCTTATAAAATATGTTGGCAGCATATGGATACAAATGCAACTACCATAACCGTAATAACTGAAAGTATATCTATGTTATATAAATATTTGGTCAAATTGTTCCCTTATAAGAGAGAGAATTAGATGTGAAACATGGGGACACATGTGAGCACATGAATGTTTGGAGAAAGAATAGGACAAGAAGTTGAGACCTTAATTGAGGAAATGGTCAATGAGCTTTAAATGAACAAATTACTTATCATGGAGAATACCATGTGCTTTGCAAATTGCCAATATACGCCACAGCTAACTATTTAAATTATAAGGTGAACCTAGCTACCTCCAAATTTTTATTATATAAAAATACAGAAATCAATATTTTAATTTTTGCATGCTATATTAAAATACTATGATATGTAAAACTCAAGTTTAAATCAAGTTCCCCTACATGTATGTCATGCTTTATTTTTTAAATGATATGCTAGTTCTTTTTGCTTTTTTTTTTTAAAGAAATATTATTGGTATTTATTTGATAACTATATTGAACTCTACATAGTTTAATTTTAAACAGGTGAACTCATTTAAGCCACTAAACTACTTGACAAAAAAAAAACAGATAAACTCATTAAAGAAAGCTAAAATTCGTTTAAGATTTGTTTAAGATAGAGCTCTAGTTCTTGCTTTACGTCTCACCTATACTCAATTCAAAAATTATAGCGAGTCGGACTCCATCTCCTAAATGATTGTCGGTCGGGCCTAAACAACGGCATCAATGCTACACTTGAATCTTATTACCGATGGTTTACTCCATCAGAGGTCATTACTAGTGGCTTGAGATAATCCCCATATATTTAGCAAGTTTTCAATCATGAAGCAAGAATTTTGCTCAAGCTACAAACCATTGAGTGGTTTTATGATTTTTTTTTTTCAAGAGTTTTAACGTTGGTGTATAATCATACTTGAATTCAAACTTGAGATGAGACATTTTTCTTAAATTGGAAGAGACGTGTGTCATTTTATATGAAGAAATTGTAGCCAATACTAAATACTAAAGAACTGAATATTTCTCACAAAATATAATTAATCTCTTTTCTATCATTTAAAATATAACAAGAACCTAAGAAAACCAAAAGTTATTTTATTTATTAGAAATAACCATTTATAAAATTTTAAAAGTTGAACATACACTTCTCAAGCAAATATTAGTACATGGAATTTATTAACATGTGTTAATAAGACATTCTTTAGTAATTTTTATTATATATATATATATATATATATATGTGTGTATGTATATATTAATTTGCCTTCAGGCCTTTGTCTCTATTTTCTATAACCATGGGAAAATTGTTGTTCCCACATCAAAGGAGTTTGGGAAACACCACGAAAATACCAAAATAATTTTATCGGCAGTTAACTGTCGATGGAAATTAACAAGTGATAGTTAACTGTCAATGGAAATCGAGGTTAAATTTTTCATTTCATTGTGTTTTTTAGTCTTGTTCAAGGTGTAAACAGCAATCATTTAACCATGAACAGCCACAATGTCCAAACATGTTATTATGGGCCTAAGAAATATGATTTCTATATGGGCCTTTTAGTTTGCAAAAAAAAATCTAAAATTTCTTTTCTCACATTGAAATATTCTTAAACACGCATCAAAATGACAGAAGCAGTAGTTAACTACCGTTGCGATTTTGGAACAAATGACAGAAGCACCAACAGTTCTGCATACTCTCTCAATTCCATACTCTCAAAATCTCTTCCAAAATCCCCCAATCTCATTTTCACGAAATTCATCCAAATTTCTTCATTAAAATTATAAGTAATCTTAGTGCTATTAACATACAATATAGTTTGTATAGGGTGTCTTTTTCTTATAATTTTAGTTTTAGGGTTTATTGAAATTTTGATTTTCTTTTTTTGTAAGATATGGTTCAATGTTTACATGTAAATGATTTATGTTAATTAAATGTTTATATATTTGCATGTTTAGGGTGTAGTTTTTAGTTTTTGGGTTTATGTATAGTTTGTACTCCAAGTGTTTGATGAAACGTTTGAATGAGTTTTTCATTGATTGTTTTTAATTTATTATGGTGTAGATTTGAAGTAATAGACTATTATTTCAACACTTAAGTATGCTTCAACGGTGGAAATACTAATTAGTTCAGAGTTCGGTACGATGTCACGTTAAAAGATCTAAATGATCAACTGGATGAAATCAACCAACGACTCAACCACAAAGACACAAGGAGGGTGGAATACGTTTGGTTCGAACGTCCATCGTTCGACTCAGAAGGGAGATTGATGTTCAGTCGTTTGAAGGTAACAAACAACGATGGCGTGAAGAACATTTATCGATATTTGGTTAGAACAACATGTTCTCGACGATCGAGATGGATGCTACATTGTTGAGATCACCTGAAGATATTCTCAAGAGTTTGATTCAGCCAGATGAAAGTGTTTAGGTAGTATTATTATGTTGTGTCATTATTTTGTTGGATTTTAGTTTAATTCTTGTTAGTTTGCTGAAGATGTTGGCATTGAAGTTTCTTTTATGTAGTGTAAAGGTTTGGTAGTCTCTTTGAAATCTTGAAAGAATGAAGAGAACACAGCATCTATTCTGCCGAATCAACTATATAGGTGTTTACATCGAATTCATTCTTATAAGATGAGTGTGACGAACGGGGATGCATTTGTAAGATATTGTTTTGTGTTTGATCATGCTCCACTCTCAGTTGGCAGGGCAGTAGGATTAAGTTCAAAATAAAATATTGGAATGCATTCCTTTTTGTCAGTACTCATCCTATATGGCGGTATTATATGTGATAACCTATAAAGTTGATTTTGTAGATACATGTATTATCTCTTCATTCTTTTGACTTTTCAAACATACTACCAAATTTTTACACTAAGTATAAGCCACTTCAATGTCAACATTTTTAAAAAACTTTCAATAATTTAATTTAAATCCAACATCATGATGATACCACATATTTAGGGAGAATGTAATGTAATGCAACGTTTTGTTTAAAAGTAAATAAATTTGTCGTATTATATTGTTTTGGAATTGGTTTTGCGTACTTGTGTATGAATTGAATTGATATTTCTAAGACATCTTTATCATTAAGCAAATGAATGTTTTTAAAAGGAATTGAGAATGATTGAATGAATGTGGTAAATGAGAATTATTGAAGGAAAAAAATTCAACAAACAATAGTGTTAAAATGCACCAAATGTCATTGAAAATTGTTTTTTTCACATACAAAAGTTCTTAAAACACACATTGAAATGACGCAAATAAATAAATTTTAGTGCTCGATTAGAACGGATATGAAATTAAAACTAAATTAATTTCAGTCAGTGATTAGAAAGGCAAAACGCAACGGTAGTTAACTACCGTTGGAACAGCGGTAGATAACTACCACCAATTTTTTCAACGGTAGTTAATTATCATCGGGGGAACTTTTGTCATTTCTATGTGTTTTTAAGAAACTTTGAATATCCGAAAAGCAATTTTCAAAAGAATCTCTCGGATCTATCGGATTGTAATCTCCAAACAAGGAAAGAAAATGAATCATTCGTTGCTTCTATGCAGGGCCGTCCTTATCAAAATGAAGCCTCAACTTTTTTATTGAAAATAGACCCCTAATAAAATAAAATCACAATTTTTTTTAAAAGAGGACTCTTCTATTTAAAATGAAAACAACATCCGTAAACATAAAAAATAGTCATCATTGTAACTAACACAAAAAGATCCAAATTCTAATAAATAATATAAAAATGAAACTTCAAATGAATACCTTTGTCAACCTTCCAACTATTAAGAACGAGTCTTCCTTCTTGCATTTTTTTAAGCAAATTGATCAATCAAGTCTTCCTATTGTATATTTTCCAACATATCATTCTCAATTGCTATCAATTCTATGTCATTAAGCTTTTCTTGTAGCATGGTTGATCCCATGTAAGACTTCAACAACTTAAATTTTGAAAAACTTTTTATTCGGCAATTGTCACAGGAGTCGTCATTAAAAACTTTTTATGCGGCAACTACTTAGGATGAATGAACATACAAATATATTGGCTCTTCATGTCGAGCATCATTAAACATGGAGTGTACATCATCATCATCTTGAATTAGTTGGGTTAGTTCAATTAGGGTTCTAAACATAATGAATATGTAGTTTATTAACGTAATATATATTGATCGAAGATTGTGTGTTGACTATTGACTGATTTTATATTGAAGTTATGTAAGTATTTCTAAGTGAAGTTGTGTTGCCCGAATGTTGTATCTTAACTGTTAATTGATTTTATATTATTTCAATGTTTATTATCCAACTAAATATTGATTGGATTAGTTCACTTAAGGATCTAAACATAATGAATATGTAGTTAGAGCTAGGGTTAACCTTAGCAATTTTTTATAATTGGATATTAGTACTAATAAGTTTTTTAGAATATTTTATTTAATATTATATAGACCAAATAGCCAAAAATTTGTCAGGTGACACTAATTATTTTTTATTTCCACTCTTGTATAACTTGATATTGAGATAAAAAAAATTCTCATTTTGATCTGAGTTATCTGCCATCCCCACCCACGACCAATTCATCTCCCATGAAACTTTCAACCATCACCATCACTCTGCTCTCTCGCTAGACCAAATAATTTCCCCACCAACCTTCATTTTGTTTTTAGATTCTAAATCCCTCTCAATAATTTCAATTCACTTCCCCCTTCTCGAAAATTTCGGAAATTGCAATTGTTTCTTCAGCTATGTCAGATCGAGACAACATGCGTAACTATCACACAACCACATATGAAATCTCGATGGCTTCAACTTCTACATCCATGACTGGTTCTTTTTCGTTGGGAAGAAAGTGTTGGTGTGGATCTCATACGATTCTTTTAACTTGTAGGAACAGTCCTAATTTCGGGAGGAAATTTTGGAGATGTCCATTTTGGATGATGCCCACTTAACCCTTTCTTTAATTGATTTTCTTAAAACCAGAGATTGTTGTAGTTGATAATTTTTTTTTATTTTGTAGTACCCCACTTATTGGGGCATGTTTATTTGGAAAGATGTTGAAAATAACTTTGAAGAACAATTAATCAGCCTAAACCTAATGTCAATGCCTTCGTAATTAAATCTATTGAAGGTCTGAAGAAGAAGAACAACAAGCTTAAGAAGAAGTTAGATGTAGACTCGTCTGAGAAAAAAATTGTTATGGTGTTGTTGGTACTTTTTGTAATTGTAAATTTAGGATTTTCCAAATGTTACTGGTTTTATTGCTTGCTTGTTTTGGCTTTTCAGCATCAAGAAGCGCTTCTACAACCCTCAAAAGTGAAAAATTGTATTTTCAATGGTGTTTGGTTTGGCTTTTAAGAATTGATTCTATCCTCCAAAAGCAATTATCTTTAAAGCTACAATTCCTAACTTTTGGCTTTCCTAAAATCAATTATACATTAAACCATTATCAATTCCATAACTGCCCTCTTAATTATCATCAATTTCTCCCACCCTTTCTCCAACCATATGTGTTTTTTTTTCTACTTGGAACGTTAATTTCATTCACTTCACTGTCCACATTTCTCAAGCTATAACTCAACCATCATTTACAAATTTAATCTGAAAATTTATTACCATTAGGTTATATAACAACATCATCTCTTACAAGCAAATTTTGTGCTAAAGAGAACAACAAAAATGAAAAATTTTGCTCAAAACATAACAGCAAGGTAATTTGACATTTTGAGTGATTTTTATTTTGATTTGCTTACTTGCTGTATCAAATTTAACTTTTTTTTCTTTGTTGCAATGCTTATAAAATTTGTTCCGTTGCATAATATAGCATCTCTCATGAATTTCTACAAAAGGAAAAATATTGCATTATATGTTTTAATGAAAATTGTGCAGTTAGTAATTTAAATATTTATGCTAAAGTGTTTAAATATAATTTTAAACACTAGTTTTAGAATGAACACTCGTTATGTAAAATTTATATATTTATGGTGTGAAGTTGTGCTTCCTTGGCCTTTGTTATTTGGGCAACTTATCCTTATTACAATCACTACAACATTTTGGCCGTACGACAACGTCTAAATTTTGGAAGGTAAAAAAACCGTCCTGGTAAAGTCCCATGAACAACGATTTTATGATTTTGTTGTAGTAGGGTATGATATTTTTTCAATCTTTTTGTAACGACTCAAAAGCGTTGTGGTATAAGAAACGAGAACGGAATTTTATTTGTTATTTTCGTCAACATGTATTAACTGTTCTAGTATAATTTTTAATTATTTTTAATAAAAGTACGAGTAGCACCTTCTTTAAATACCGTTCTTAAAAACGGTAGCAAACAAATCTTAATATAAATAAAAACATCGTTCTAAAAACATATAACTAGCACTGTAAATTAATATAACGAAAAAAGTATCGTTCTGAAAAATAAAAAACTAGCACTATTTTTGGCGAAAGATAATTTTCCTCAATAAAACAAACAATTTCCTCTTAAGAAAAACTCTTGTTAAAAAAAACAAAATCCATTAATCAATAAAAAACAATAAAAAGGAAAATAAATAAAAAACAATTGACCTCTAATCTCACGAACCCTCAATATTGTCGATAGAATCTCATAACCTCAATTTCACCACACAAAAATCTCAATCTCACCTATCAAATCTCTACTAGCTATCAAACCCTCTCGAAGAATCTGACCTGCATAAAATCTCAATCAAACCCTCTTACTCACCTCACTGAATTCTCAATCGAACCTTCAACCTCTCAAAATCCTGAATCGAACCTTCAGTCTCAAACTCACGTTCAATCACCCTCACCTCACTTAAATCTCAATCGAAGAGGTAAAAAAAATTGTTATTTCGTTAGATTTGGGCTATATGGGTTGTGTGAACTATCCTTGATTTTTGTTTTTGCAATTGAATGTTTGTTTTGTATAAGTTTACTTATTTTTGTTTTTCCTTGTGATTGAATGCAGTAATTTGTGCAAGTATATGTTCAAGACCTGGTCAAATTTAGATGATTCTATCTTTCATCATTCTCATTTTATTCTAATGTTAACGGTTTGCTTTCTAAATCCAGAATAACGGCTACCTTAATTATATTTAGTTCATATAATCTAATTTATTTCATCATATTCCATATGGTGAAAGAAATTAAGGTGTTATTTTGGAAACAATGTTTGATTAAAAATCTATCCGAGATAATTCTATGAAAGTTGTTGGGATCTTTTAAGATTGTTTGGGATTAAGGTTGGAGGTGCTTTAGTTCGGTGATAACCAATGTTTTGGATACTTTTGAGGCCTGCTCTGGTAAAGTTAGCAGTTTTTTTCTGCTGATACGGGCTATTTGTTTTGGTGTGTGGGGCTGGTTCTGTTTTTGGGCCAGCCTTGTCAAAATGGGGGTGTGGCTGTTCTTGGTGTTAATCTTGTTTTTTGAGGTATTCCGTCTATATGTCGCACCTCTACTTGTATGTCTTGCATTTTGCTAGTTTGCGTGTCTTGTACGAGCTATGCATTAATATAACCTCATTGATTAAAAATGAAAATATTCCATATGATTTGTTTCATTATTAGTTAACAGAATAGAAATTTAGGATCTTGAACTCATTGATGATATATTTTTTAAAATCAAATGGATTTAAAGTAATAGGCTTAAAGGAATGATTTTTATGTGTGGAAATCAAATAGGTATGTACGTTAAAAATCATAATTAGTAAAAGATGTCCATTTTGTTTCTAAACCATTGTATGTTCTATTTTTGAATAGTCATGTTGCCTTGTTATTATTTATTCATTTAAAATTGAATTTCGTGCATTTGGTTTTCCGTTTTTGTCTACTAACTTAAATAACCTTGACATAGCCCTTGGTTTCCTCTGTTGCTTTGCTACTTTCTTCATGTACTAGGTGAATTATTTGAGTGCATTGAATACTTAATGTTGATTTGTCATTGTACAATTACTATTATTGTCCCAATTTGAAGTTAATTTACGTAATGCTCTTAATGGACAGTGAGTTATGACTCTCTGTATGCTTATCTTTTTTTTAGACTATGAACATCCAATATGGTAAGGGGTACCTACTTCTATAGGGGGCACTTCACTATAGTGTGTTTGGTGGTACTTGTGTCCAACATCTGAATAAATTCTTGTGCGTATAGAAACATAGTTCCTCCAATTCGTTTAGTGTCATCACACATTATTTTTGTTTTTTAATTGAAAGTGAGAAATGAGATTTAGTTAAAAGGGTAAGATTTTCTACAGTTCAGGATATTGTAATTTGTCCATAGAAGATTGTAAATTGGACAATAAAGAAGATAATAAAAAAACTATCTATTTTTTAAAATGGAATCTATAGCCACTCATAGTCAAATATTTATAGATTTCTGCAAGTTAGTTTAAATGCTTTAAAAGGAATCTATATTCATTAGGACAACCTTTTACCTTTTGTATGTGATTAATGGTGATGAGATATTATACAAGTTTGCTAATGCTAACCTCTTTTTATATATGGTTTAATATTACTAGCCTACTAGTTCAAATTTGTATAAGTATTGTATTTAATATAGGTTCGAATGTATATTGTGTTATTTATATATTGTATTTGACATTAGATAGTTGAGAATCAATGTTAGGTGGATTTGGTGTCCTTTACTTTTTTTGTAAAAAATTTAGTTTATAGGATAATTGATTACAATTCAGGTTTGAATTAGTGATGCACTTTCATTCTGTGGTGACTTAGTTTGTAATTCTGTAAAAGGCCTATTGTTGTTATTTTTTGGCAATTTTTGCTTTGGGTTTCCTACTGCTCTGTAGCGTTGCTGCTTATGTTTGTTGCAGAGGCTGTTCTTGCAGCATGCTACATCCAGCTATTGTATTTTTCTTAGTGCGCACACTTTTACGTCTAGTGATTGAAGTCGCAATTTTAATAAATTCCGCTGTTTTAAAAAAAGAAAACAAATCGAATTTGGCCTACTCTTACTTCATTAGCATGCCACAAAGTCACTTGCATATAATGTTGCAAATGAATATCAAATTCTACTACTTGAGCGATATTCTTATACTTTTGTCTTGCTTGGTTTAGCGTGTAAGTAATGAAGATAAAGAGCCTCCCAATCAAGCAGAAATGCTAAATGCTACACGACAAAGTAAGAAAGGAAAAGAGCTAGATCAAGAAACCAATAATGCAATTGTGAGTTTTATTCTAAGACTTTTTAATTTGTTGGTGTCTCAGTGTGACCTGCTGAATTTAATTGTAGCGGTCTTATTAGAAGTAATTAGAAGATAAATAATAGTCTCTAAATTGAGCTAAGTAATTTTGTCCCTTCGGTTGCAATAGATTGGATATTTTGATTGTATTATTGTCTAGTTATGAGTTGTGTTGATTGTCTATTTCTTCCTCTATGATCTGTTGTTGGTTTTCCTTCTTCAATTTACTTGTTAGATAATTAGATGTGGGATATATATCATGATAATTAGATATTCCTTCTTCTTTTTATTGTCCCTTTTCTGTTTTATATTGTCCCTTTTTTCTTTTGGTTTGATGTTTTTATCCTTCAAGTTGATTGTTTGAAGAATTAGGGATCTAGTGATTTAGTTTTTGTTCCTGTTTAGAGAGCGCTAGAGTTTAAAACTATGTAAACTATGTAACTAGGTTCAAGTATATTGTTATTGATCTTAAATAGTTTGTGAAATTTGAATGTTGTTTCGAGTTTTCTTATGTGGTTTCTGATTCTATGCGTAATTTGCATATGTTTCATTGATGGAAATTGATTGAAATGCTAAATCGTGTTTTTCAGGTTTATGTAACTATGAGTATTTCAAGACAAGGCTCCTTTTGTTACTAAGGCAGAAATAAATGAAAAGTGTGAAAAGACGACTCATGAATATGCTCGTCTTTAGTGTAAGAGTTTGTGGCTGCACTTCGGAGTGTCCTCGCTGCAATCCCTAACTCATAGAAGGTACAATTTTGACCCAGACAACGGTCATATGGAGATTTTCTATTTGTTTAGAATTGTGATTTGGTAAGTTTATCATAGTTATTTATTTAATTATTAATGAAGCACAAACAATTCAAATCTGGACAATTTTAATAAGTACCTTAAATTCTTCAGTACATATGTTAAAGTAAGCATGATTTAGTAGTAATCTTGTAGTCCACTTCACTCTTATAGTTTGTGTATGAGCAATCTAATTACAGATCAAATAACTTTCTCGAATGTTAGTTTACATTGCATCAGGTGGTTGTTTTGTCGAAAGAAACTATCTAAGGAATGCATTTCAATGGAAAGCGGCCGTAGGACATTACTTATGTTGAAACTACTCAGGTATGGTTCTCTCTTCACTTCTTCGTAATGTTGTAAGTGTGTCATTTCTCTTTAAGAAATTGCGTCAGTTTTGGTCTTTGGGGGGTTTCTTGATAATTTACGAATTATATTTGAGATATCCAATTTATTATTGCATTTGTTTTGATTATAATTTCAAATTTTCTGTCTTTGATAAGCTTCTACGTGAGTTGCTTCTATTTTTGGTTGATTAACTTAATTTAAATAAGGATATGTTCTTTGCTAGCATTTGAAGAGGAAAGAGAATTGTAAGAATAGAGATTTCTAACATAGTATGTTATATTATCCATAAATTTTCTTCATGGACTTTGTATGGTTAGCTTATAATTTGGGTGTTGGTTTTACTTCCATGTTGTTTAAATATGTTACGTGATACTTATGATTTATGTTTGTCTAAATAATTAAATTTGAGTCCTTTGATTTGGATGTAACTGTGTTTTCATTGAACCTTCATTGGTTTTTGATGACCTTTGGCTACCAGAGGTTCAGTCCCAACAACTCTTTCAAGAAGTTGTGTTTCACTAGAGATTGTATTGTCTATGGTTATGAGAAAGGTATAAATTTAACAGTTTTGATGAATCTTTTTTGTGGCTTTGTTAGATTTGAGAATAATGGTTGAATGTTTATTTTGTTAAGTGTATATTTATCATATTAAATACTAGTATGAAGAGTTCAATTTGGTAATGCTCTTCTGAAGGAGTTTTGAGCTTTTATGATTTCTTAGTTCTCTCATTTTGTCACAATCACCATATACTTGAGGTACTAATACAAGCAATTTTTCTTTCAATTTCCCCCTCATATTAACCTAACATCAATGAACCATTCATCAGCACCATTTGAGGTACTTCGACGACTGAAAATAAAATACTTTATGGCTAACCCCAAGTAGATGCTTTCTTGTATCCTCGTTACCACCAACAGAAATATGTTGAGCATAATTAAGACTTCACATAGAAATATGTCAGAGGCATTTGCTGCATAATTTCTGTCCAAAAATGGTTCCAAAAAAAAAATCGTTGAGCTGTTTTTAACCCACAATGCTTATTTAGCCAGTGTCATAGTCAATTACCAAGAATTTAAATAGTTGCATTCGAAATTGGACCTTTCCATATATAATAACCATTTTGGTTGGGGTTCAATTGTGTTATATAGTCATCGTGAATTTAGTTATGGAATTTCTTGCTCAATTTCTATGTGATTGTTCTTGTGTCTATTTTTCTATGAAGTCATAACAAATTTTGGTTATTGAGATTGTAATGTGTGGAATTTCGCAGGGTGTATTATATGAAGAAAAATGATACCAACTAGAACCAATCCATGTAAGGCATAAAGAGATTGAGAGAAACAACACAAGAACCATCAACTTCAAGTTTTCAGAGAAATAATTGAATCTTTGCCTTATTAGTTACGAAGCTAAATTATACAAGGTGATTGGCTATTGTGTATTTAGTTAGTTGGCTGACTTGTATATTGTAGCAAACATAGTTAATTTTATTTTATTGAACAATAGTTAGAAGAATGTTTATTAAATATTAAGAAGGCTACATATCAACTTTTATGTGAGCTTTTGTTTGGTTTTATTTTTTATTTTTTTGCTTTAGTGTTGTCACACAACAAGCTATCTTCTATTTTTTTTCTTGTGTATTTGAACGAATGGACCAAATCTATAATCAACATTTTTTTTATTTCTTTAACTTAATGACAACTTTCATAGTGTTATATTAAACGACAAACAAGAACGGTTTTTCTAGAAGGAATGCCTAAGGCTGTTCTTATAGGGATTCAACGGTTATCTTCAAGAACGGTTATTATAACCTCCACAGTCCACATGCGTTGTGATATCTAGTAAAAAATGTACTTTAAAATAGATAATTCACTACGGTTTCTTAATGGCAACAACTAGAAACCGTCACTTTATTAAACTTTGATATCCGTTTTAAAAAGCGACTTATGTCTACAGTTTTCTGTAAGCTGTTGCTGTTTGCTACTAAAAGCATAGCAGAAGGCAAGCACAACGCCTCAATTCGCCACGACAAAAAAAAAGTTTTGGTAGCTAACTGCAACGGTGTTTTTGCATTTTACTACAGTTTTTTGGCGTAGTTGTATGGTCAAAATATTGCAGTGAATGAAAATTACGGTTGAAGGCCTGCATATTTTGAATTTTTTTTAATTAAATGTTGATTGGTTCATGCAAAATAAATTAAGTAATCTTGCTACCCCTAAAAAGTAAAGGAATTAAAAAAGGCACTCTCAATAACCTCAAGGGACGTTCTCAAAATAGATTCTTGTTATGGCGAGTTGGGCTGCTCGCCTTGCGAGCCAACTAGGGTCACTCGCTATGGCGAGTTAGGCTGCTCGCCTTGCGAGTCAACTAGGGTCGCTCGCTGTGGCGAGTTGAATTGCTCGCCTTGCGAGCTGTCAAGGGTCACTCGCTGTGACGAGTGGGATAGCTCGCCTCGCGAGCTGAGGAAGAACACTCGTCGTGGCGAGCTGGTTGCTCGTTGTGGCGAGCTGGTTGCTCGTTGTGGCGAGTGATGAACGTCAGTTCGGGCAGAATTGTGTTTTTCACGAAAATTCACCTAATCACTTGGTTAAAACCTCAAAACTGATTCCTATAATCATCCTATGGATTATCTAAGGTCTGTACACAGTTTCTACATCAATCTAACAATTTCTCATCATCTAATCCTCAATTCATCAATTTTAACCTAATTCCCAAATCCTCCAAAACTCTTCCTACTCTTGTTAAACATAACTATCAGAATTACAGACTTAATAAGATTGAATGTTAGTCTCACCCTTACCTTAGACAAGTGAAATCGGCAGCCTCCCTCTCCCTTCTCTTTTCTCCTCTTTTCTCCAAAGCTTGTTGTACGCGTTCTCTGTTTTTCTAACTTCTCTTACGGTCTTATACTCTTAACCTAATTTCTCTTCTCACACCAAAACTTACTCTTTCCTCTTAACTTATTTATTTTTCTGAATTCCACAAAACTCTCTAAATTCACAAAAGAACCCTTCAACATATTATTTACTCTAATTTTCACATCTTATTCTAGTAAATAGTAAAATAAGTCTATCAATAAAATATCAACACATCACCTAATCATATAAAATCACATAAATCATCAAAGTGGACTCTAAACTCTATAAAAATAATTAAATAATTAGAGAGGGCGTTACATCTTCCACTTCTGATACATGTCCATCATCCACATATTTTCTTGCAATCCAAAGTATCTAACAAGTTTTTCCCACTTACACTCAAACACATCAACATCTACATCACTTAACAAGCAATGTTTGAATTTTGAAACAAATTGTAGATTTTTTATGTTGCTAGTGGCATTTCGTATCAGATGCCAAACACAAAGACGATGATGAAATTCTAGAAAAAAATGCTTATTGCATTTTTCATCACCGTATCTCCATCAGTAATAACTGACACCTGAAGTTTCATTATATGTGATACTTGATTAAGGAACTCTAATTCTAACAAGTTTCACGCCTTATTAATCTCAACTTTTACTTTCGCAATTTAGTTTTTATAGTTTCAAACAATCAATCAACTAAACCCTAACTCATAATGATATTGATTGTTGAACGACTGATAATATCGCACCAGTGATAGATCCGCAAGTGCACGGAAGTATCGGTTTTAGTATAAAAGATGTCGAATCCATAGAGACCAATGTCAAGTACCGTTATCTATCGTCACGTTGTTTATCTAAGGCGATGCTAATTAGTTTGGTTGCAAAATTAGGAAAAGTACCTGTTTTTTAATTACTTTAAATGACGAGAGCCCGAAATATAATTCATGTCGACCGTTGATGCTTGCTAAATTGTATTTTATTATTGTAACAGGGCAATATTTTCACGCTTAAAAATAATTAAATTAAAGGGGTCGTCAGCTTTCGCATGTACGACACCGAATTTCGACTTTGTAATCTATTCGACAGCTTTCGCGTGTACGCCTTACAACGTCAAAACTCCGTTTGAAAAAATAATCAATTTTTGCTTGAAAAGTTATTTTTAGTAGAAAACAAATTTAAAGGTACCGTCGGCTTTCGCACGTCCGTTACCAAGTTTTAAGCTTATAACTGACAACTTTCGCATGCACAATTACAATTTTACTGATAGCTTTCGCATGCACAATTACAATTTTAAAACCTCTTTTTGAAAATTTATAATTTCTAAATTAATTAAAGAAAACACTTTCACTATATTTCAAAATCAATTTCTGAATTTTCGACGGTCAGATACAAGTTTCACTCTTTTGATATGAAAGAGGTATCACGTTATTTCAACTTTCGCTGTAAATATTTATACTTAAAAATCAGAATTTTCAGACTTAAAAATAATTACCGTTACAAGATCAAATCATACAAATTAACAAAGCATCATTGATACGACATTCATCATATTCCAGACTCTATACAAATCTACTCAGACATGGTAATTATAATAAGCATACTTTTCTTCATTCCACTAAACATTTTTGAAACAGGGAACAATACAAGTAAATAAACGTGAATAGTAGCTAACCTGGAATAGTTGGATACTTTAAATTAGAATAACAAGCATGGCAGCAGTTGCAAGCAAATTGAATTGAATGGAACCGCCACTTTGAAATGCAGTAACAAAAGAATAAGACGGCAGTGCAGCACACAAATTGAGCACCGATTTAAAGACCTGCACCAACAATGACTAATTCTTTCCCATGGACAGCCACACAACAAATACAATTCACGCTTGCAACAATGGAATTCAATTTGGTTCCGCACCGTAACAATACGAAAAGACAAACAATTGAAACGAAGCAATCACCGTAACAATACCATATGAATAATTTGGGAAAAACTATTAAATTGGAATAAAGGGGATAATAATAAACGGCAATTTGGAATAAATAAAAGGTTTACTTCTAAATTAAATATTGCAAAGAAACAAAGGTTTTTGAGACTTTTACGGTAGCAGAAAATGAAAACTTTGATTACAATAAGTTGTGAATTTCTCTCTAATCTCTAAAAAGCTTGGTGTCTACAACTGAGTTCTTCAGGTCTATTTATAGGCAAAAATCTTCTCTGAAGTGCTTCTGATCATGCTCCAAGTAGTGGAGAATATGGAGGAAGTGAGAAAACTAATTCTAAAACGTGGGCAAGAATTGGTTTGGCTTTGACTTCCCACTAACTTTTGACTTTTTAACCCTTTTCTTTTTCCTTTTTTACCCTTTCTTTCCTTTTTTCGCCGAATTTCATCATTTTGACGCGCGGAGATCTTTAACCGATAAATACCTGAAATAGACACATAATACCAGCATAACATTGCAAAAATTTATAAAATCAAAATCAAAAAATGTGTTAGTTGAGTCAAAATAATAGTGCATTTTACGTGTTATCAACCAGTCCCCGTGGAGACGATACATATAATACTTACTTTTGATCGAGTGAAAATTACTACATCAATGATATCATTACATGCAGCCCAAATTTTCCAAAGAAGTAAAGCCACTCGACCAGCAATGTCTCGACTTTCTAAGTGACATATATCAAAAAGAAAATCAGCCAAATTGCTTACAGTTCCAACTCGCGGTTGCAGCACAGTCAAAAGTCCTGCCCAATACCAACTTTCACGTGTAACACTCCAAAAATTACATGTAATGATTGAACGAAGTTAATTAGAATTATTCTTGATTTTTTTATTATAATGATGTTATGATTCTAGAATGTTATGTTAGCTATGAAGAAATAGATTTATGATGATTAATGACGGGTTAGGAGGATTATTATGATGAATGGGAAAAGTAAATAAAATAATATAGAGGTGGGAGGTGTAGAATAGAAGTTTTAATTAAGTGGGGGAGGGAGAAGTAAAAATAATAGAAAATGGAATGGAAGGAATTATAGTATCAGGTTAGCCTAAATATAAATAGAGAATTAACAATCAGAGTTGTCACTTTTCAGCTGTAAGATATCAACTACCAGCCATCAGTTATCAGCTAGCTTTTTAGCTATCAGCTAACTTATAACTTATTTTTACTAAACACACCTTATATTTTGTAAAAAGGTGTAAATAATGTTATTCTTTAGTTATCATTTGACAATGATCATGATTTTTGTCCACTTTGGTGAATCCACATTATATTCTTGTGTTTGTTTATTTTATTTTTCTGGTTTGGTCTAGGGATAGAAACTCTTAATATGCTATATGGTTGCATCATTGTCCGATCTTTCACATTTAAAAATGGTGGTATTGTGAAAGTGTGAGTAGTTTAATTACCACACCATCTACGAATGAATAAAATATTGAATATAAAAGAGGTGAACTATTAACCTTATGCCTTAAAGTTTTGTCTTCCACTATTGTGATCCTGGAGCGCTGAACTCGTTGTTGCTCTCGTCGCCCTCTGTTCTTCCCAACAAATGATATCAGAACCTTGACTCGACTTAGTGGAGGAGTGGGACATAAATTCTATGTTGGATCTTCTCATAGGAGGTGAGAGCTCACACTTGTGAGGGAAATTGTTGGATTTCAAGTGTAAATTTTTAAGTTTACGAATGGTTAAATCTCACATCATCAATTAAAAGGTAAAATGTTACATATATAAGTGAGATAAAATTTTAATCGAAGATGCGATATCTTTCTCTTTTATAGTCATTGAACATTGTCCCTTTTGTTACTCTTGCATCCTCAAACTCCAACAATATTTATATAATTTAATCAGATATACGTGCAAAATAATTTTACGGTGGATAAAAAAATAGTAAAAAGAACTAATTTGATCGACAAAGACAAACATACCTAATTAAGAGACTAAATATCTAATTAAGCCTTCAATTAATCAATGATAGAGCTAAAATTGACTAGTTTTTCCAGCACACTACACTACAATATCATACCTTGTCGGATCCCCAAACCAGCAATCCATACCCGAATAACAGCCTTGTTTCTGCCTCCACTGTTGTTGACAATTCAAACCTCTCTTTCTTCCTTCATTACTCTTTGTCGTGTTTTCTACGTTTGATTCCTATACCTACCAAACAAACCCTCTTTTACTATTCGCACCCTCTTCTTCCACACCCCATTTTTGACTCAATAAACCACTTGGGTCTAACCTTTTGCTCTCAAAACCTTGATTTCTTCATCTGATTTGTGTAAAGTTTTGATCTTTACTTCAAACTAGAACTGGGTTTTGGTTTTCTACTTCAACCCAACAATCTCATCATCAAGGTTTATCATAGGTTTGATGTATAATACCTATGTTTGATTTAATTTTGATATAAATTTATTTATGCTTTGTGTTTACTATGGCTTCTTATAAGAAACCACGTCTTAGAGATTTGGCTTTACGTCGTTTATTATCTGTGGTGTTTCTTACTTTATGTGGGGTTTTGATATTGATATTTTTACTTGGATCAAATTCAAGTAAAATTATTGAAACTAATGATTTAGAACGTGTTGATGATGGTTCTGGTTATCGTCGTGATTTGAAGTTTACGAAGTTGGAAAATCTTCCACAGCAGAGTGATTTGTCGAAAAGATTGGAAAAGTTGAATTTGTTGCCACCAAGGAATTTGGATTTGTATCCAAATATTGATAAAGATGCTATCATTGTTGTTTTGTATGTTCATAACCGGCCGCAGTATCTTAAAGTGGTTGTTGAGAGTCTTGCTAAGGTTGTAGGGATTAATGAGACTTTATTGATTGTTAGTCATGATGGTTACTATGAGGAAATGAATAAGATCATTGGTGGTATTAGGTTTTGTCAAGTTAAACAGATATATGCTCCGTATTCGCCTCATTTGTTTCCGAAAGGTTTTCCGGGGGTTTCGGTTGGTGATTGTAAGGAGAAAGATGATGCGAAAGAGAAGCATTGTGAAGGGAATCCTGATCAGTATGGGAACCATCGTTCGCCGAAGATTGTGTCGTTGAAGCATCATTGGTGGTGGATGATGAACACGATATGGGATGGATTGAATGAGACGAGAGCGCATTCTGGGCATGTTCTTTTTATTGAAGAAGACCACTTTATATTTCCCAATGCGTATCGGAATTTACAGATTTTAACTTCGTTGAAGCCTATGAAATGTCCTGATTGTTACGCTGCAAATTTAGCACCTTCTGATGTGAGCTCGAGAGGTGAAGAGTGGGATAGTTTAGTTGCGGAGAGAATGGGAAACATAGGTTACTCATTTAATCGAACAGTATGGAAGAAAATACACAATAAGGCTAAAGAATTTTGTTTCTTTGATGATTATAATTGGGATATCACTATGTGGGCGACTGTTTATCCCTCGTTTGGTAGTCCTGTCTACACGTTACGAGGCCCCAGGACTAGTGCTGTTCACTTTGGGAAATGTGGTTTGCATCAGGGTCAGGGGGAGAATAAGGCTTGCATTGATAACGGCATGGCGAACATTCGTGTAGAAGATCATGATAAGGTTTTGAACATTGATTCAGATTGGGATGTTCATGTCTATAAAAATCAACCTGGTTATAAAGCCGGGTTTAAAGGTTGGGGAGGTTGGGGGGATGACAGAGACCGCCACTTATGCTTGAGCTTTGCTGACATGTATCACTCCTCCAAAGGCACTGTATCACCCTTGTAAGAGTTCAGTTTCTGGTAGCTTTTATCAATACTTGTTTTTATTTTTAATTTGGTCAACGTGAGAAAATTAGGTTCTTCGATACATGAATTCACTTTACAAACAGTTTTAGGGTCCATAGTTAATTTCATAGTTAACACTGAATGGATTTTCTCTCATATTGGTTCTTCCTCAGACGAAGGAATCTTTTGTATTAGGTTTACATACATATCAGTCATTGGATCTGAAGGTATTCACAGTTATCCACTTATGTGAATTGGAGAATAACTTTATTGTATGCGGCTTTGTGTCCTGTCTGTGTGACTTTGCAGTAAATGCTTAGTCTTCGATGCAATATGTCAAATGTTTAATTCCACTTTTCTTTTTGACCAAAATGTTTAATTCCACTTAAAATCTTCAATTTTTGCAGTAAACCCGAAACACCGAAGTTGTTCTGCACTTATACTGATTACTAAATTAGATGGAAAGAGACAGACAAGAACAAAAATAAGTCAATAATAACAATATGAAATTTTCACCTTATTTGGTCTCTTGTTCCATACCCTTCTTTCTATGGCTATTTTAGGTTTTCGACTGGAAGCATACTAGCAGAAATGGAGTGTAACCCTTCCAGAGATAACTTGAGTCAGACCTTGTGTTTTATCTTTTTTAAATAGTTTTGAATTCATGCACCGTTGCTCTGTTACTTGATGCATTTTATGTTTCTTTTGAGCAGAGTGTGAAAAATTATGTGAACATAGGAGTCATAGTGTGAGTGTGGAGAAGTAAAATAGGTATGGTTAGAATGAGTGAACATCATAGTTTGAGGCTTACTTCAGTACCCTGTTCTTGGTCCCCTGCATTTGTAGGATGCATTTGATTTGCAACAACTACAATTTCTTTAATAGCTTTTTCAAATTTTTGTTAAATAGTTAGTCAATAAATGCTAGATAACTTGCCTAGGTCACACTCCATATGTATGTTGTGTAGACACAGTCACACAGTCATATTTTCGTCTTAGCAGCTTCCTCTAAACAGTAAACCAATACTCAAATTATTGATGAATAGGAAAGTTGAAGTTAACAGCAATTTGGCAATTACGAATGGAACTTGAGTATGTTATTGGCATGACTAGGAGACTAGGAATTCTATAAGTAGTATTACAAGCTTTCACAAAGGTGAAGAGGCTCTTCTAAGCAAAAGCTAAATAAACTTGAAATATTCCCTATGGTATAAATCTGACAAAACAAGAAGCATATATACTGGTAAGTTGTAATTCTTCGAAAGGGTTTTGCTCGAAACTATTTTTAACCCTGGTAATCAGGTTTGCAATGTCATCTAGAGCTGTTCATTGAAGTTGGTCATGACTCATGAAAAATGTCAAATGATCTCAGTCACTTCATGTATCTTGATATGAGTAACTAACAAAGTAAGCATCCGAGGAGGGCGTTTGAGGGTTTTAAAAAAATTATCGAGTCCTTTCTCCCTTTAAAAAAGCTCTATTAAGATGGGAGTTTACCATACACCTTCCCTCAGTTAGTCCTTGAGTAGCACTATATAGTAACAATTAGAAATTTCAATATATATAACAATGTTTCATGAAAGGTTAAGATTGTTCAAGGAGTCTAGTTTGCACAGGAGCAATTGGGCCAAGTATGGGGAATTGTCATTGACAAACATGGTTAGTAGTGAGGTTAGGTAATTGCTTTATAGGCCCCTCATATTGCTCAAAATCCCTTCAGATTTATCAGACCGTAACTCCTGATCGCACAAAATCTATTGGGAGTTACGACCAAGGGGTTGATGTGGCTAGTTTACATATGTAAGAAGCTAGCAGCTGGATTGTTTTTTACAGTTTGTATTGTCCTTTTAAAGAAGTCTTAGTCGATGAATTAATCCAACGGCTGAGAGTTGGTCGGAGAATGGGGTCTGCTCATGAGATTATGGGTGTGTTTTGTGCAAATTGAGTGAACAATGTTCTGTTAATATTTGAATACTATTCTCTTCTACTTTTATTGCAAAATTACTACTAATTCATGCTTAATACAAGCACGTTAAAATATTATTATAGGATCATAAATAATATTTCTAGCGTTTTCAATTTAGAAAAATTTCAAGTTCTTAAGCCTCAAGACCAATAACTTTCATATTCATAGTTTACGGTTCAAACTACAGAATCATCTTGATGTAATTAATCAAATTATACGTGATCGTTCATTATGTTTTGTCGTTTTTCTTTATGTAGGCTATCAGTGATTAATGCCGCTCAAGTATGCTTTTTATCTTAAACAATGAAGTAATCACACAGCCTAAAATAAATCAATGACTGAAAATAAAATTGTATCAAATTGATGAATGATATCTCAAGTTTTTGATAAAGTGGAAATGAATAATATAATTTTTTTTGTCAAGAATATCGGTTATTGTTAAACTCCAAGAATTTGATTAAGTGGTAAAAATACATATTTTGGATGAGATTTCGGGTTCAGACCATAGTCACATAATTCGCAATCGTGCTGGCACGCTCGTAAACTCTGGTCTAGCCTTCAGGGGGAGATAAATATAAATACATTTGTAAACGTTCTTTGATCCTATACACAAACTTTAGATATGGGACTTTAAGTTCACACTAATTTTTTATTTTATTTTTATAAATAACAACTATTTATTTTTCCACTTTAATCACTTTAAATATCAAAATCTCAAGTTTAGTGTGTTATCTACAAATTGCAATTATATGACAACTCATTTACTGTCGTCAGCTACTCTTTACAAAAGGAAACAACTGGAATTTACTTATGGTGGTTGAAACTATTTACTAGTATTGCATTTTAGGAAAAATTACTTTTCAAAGGTATTTAATTTCAAATTAGCCATTAACTTTTCTCTTTCTTAAATTTATCTTTCTATTAAAACAAATACAATTTTATTTTTTGGTCATTTTTCATATTGTTAACAATAAATCTTTTCATATCAGAACCATAAATCTTTGTACACCTAAAAAAAAAAAAGAATAATAAATCTTTAATTCCCCTAAAAAACAACAAATCTTTAAACAATTTGGTCCTTGTTTTATATGATAATTTTTTAACTTAAGGTTTAAATAATTTTTTATACTTGAGTTGTCGGATGGTCTTGGCTTGAAATCGTTGAGTGTTATTTTATATCGTATCAATATTGGCTAGTTTGTGTGTATTTCACGTTTTTGTTTTTTTTATACCACTCCATTCAAACCATGGACAAAACCAACATTTGGCATGGATAACTTATAATTGTTGGACACAACCATGGATAACCATGGACAAAACCATTGTTGACGCGAGAAGGCAATAAAGTGGGAAAAGTAATACTCTTGGACACATTTGGACAACCTCAAAGAAAATAATTATTGGCTATAGTTTGCATTGCAATGTATGTGATACGAGGATTCTATATATAAGGGACATGATTTGTATATATTTTAGATTAGATTTCTTAGCCTGACTTTTTTGTACCGTTGAAATGTGTCTACATTTAAACCTTTGGCATGACATAATTCATTTCGTGACCATTTTCTACTCAAACTGAGTGCTTTCTAAAACAAAAATGTTGTGGTGAATGTATAATTCCACGTTGGATGCCATATTGAATTACGTCATGAAGAGTACAAAGAAAGAAAGAGGTATAATAACAATGACAACTCACTTTTTTTCATATATATATATAGGAAAAATAAACTGCTAAACAATGACACTATCTCATAAATAATAAATCAATAAATAAAATAAGCATAAATAATAGTATAATGTAAAAAAGTGAGATATTTGTAAAAATAATTGTACTATTGGAAGACAGAAAAGATAGGTTTGCATGAAATGTCTCCTTAGTCATTCTCTTTCTTACCTTTCGTAAGCGTAGCTTAGTTGGTAGCTCTACCAGAGATAATTAATTTGTGCAGAGGTCGGGGTTTGAACCCCGAATTCCCCACTTCTTCACACATAATGTGTGTGAAAGAGAAATATGAATGTGAAAGAGAAATAACACTTTAGTGCTGCACCCCAAATTAATGACCACTAAGGTTGAACAAGCATATTAGTACTGCATTGCACATGCATGATCATCACTATTACAGTGTATACCTCACACTCAGAATGAGTTTCCATAAACAGAAAAATAATAATGACAGAAATATGGAAAAATGATATTGACTGAATGTCATAACTAGAAATGAAAATGGACTATTACCAACCCTTATTCTTTGAAGGAAAAAAGCTACTAATTAAGGAAGAAGAAAGAATAATGTTTTAAAATCACATAGTAATAAACAGAAGCTACACTCTCAAACACAAGAAGAAACTCTCATCTCTCAGTTTTCTTGGACTGGCAGGTAACTCTCAAATTCCCTTTTCTCTCTTTTTTTTTGTGTTCTGTTTTGAAATATTGTGTGATTTGATAATTTATATAGTTTTTTTTTGTTCTGTTTTGTTGAGGGGATTTTATAAAGATTTATCATATCTAGTATTTTGATTTATTTTGTTGATTTGCTACTCTTTTTTATTTTTTTACCATGGAGTTAAAATTGTGTTATTCATGTTCTGTCAAACAAAATTAGGTGTTATTTATTCTCATATTAGATATCTTTTATCATTTATATTCCTTGAGAAATTTATTTAAAAACATGTTGCTTTTTAATATCAAGAAAAGTGTTGAATTTTCAAGGTGTGCTATAATTTGAATATTGGCATTTTCAGATATCGAAATTGTAACTAAGATGGCCAAGGATTACCCAGATTTCTTCAAAGTTTTTTCCTCAGAGAAACACGCCGAAAGAATGGTAGGTACTTGCTTATTCTTAACCATGCTTCCTCCAATGTTTTTTCTTCCTTTTTGATAAAAACCAGTTTGGTATGCAAAGAAATAATACTAAGTGTATTGAAAATAACTTATGATGTAAGTAGTTATTTACTACTAATTAATCTTCATCATTTTCTTTAATCTATTGCAGCGTATCCCAAATGCTTTTGTGAACTTGATGCGTTCAAAAAGGAGGGTTTTAAAGGATTTTACCCTCATAGATCATAGAGGAAGAGATTGGCATGTCAAAGCTCATCGTATTGGCGATGAGCTTTATTTTGACGATGGCTGGAAGCGATTTAGAGAGGAAAATTCTTTAGAGGAGGATGATTTCCTTTTTTTTACACATATTGAAAACAACATATTCCGGTTCAAAATTCTTGAACTATCATCAATGTGTGAAAAGAAGAAGGTAAGTGACGACGAGGAAAAAAATAATACGATGGAGGATGAGGAAGAGGACGATGCTGGTGATGACGGTGATTATGATGATGATGATGATGCTGCTGCTGATGATGATGATGATGTTATGGCAGAGGAAGAACATCATGACACCAATGATGATGGTCACGACGACGACGAGTATATACAAATGAATGAAGAGAATGGGAGAATGTATAAGGAAATTAATAGAAGTAAACATCCACATTGTAGAACCTGCAAGTGCAAAGCTGGTAAGTTATGACCTCATTCCGAAGATAAAACTACTATTTTGTATTTTCATTCTATATGAGTTTGTGCATGCATGAGTCAGAATTTACCTGATGATTTATTTTGGTTTAGTGGACATTGGGAGCAGCTCTGCACGTTCAAAACTTGAAGATGACGAAATTGATGCTGAAATTTATATTCAACCGGGAAATCCACATTTTATTGCAAAATATATTCATACCAGACCTAATGAATTGGTACAATTCTTTATGTCCATTACTTCTTTTTGACATGGAAGCATAGTTAAATGAGTGATTAGTCTTAATTTTCACCTTCTACTTGTCATTTCTCTTTATTATTTTTATGTGTATATTAAAAATGTTGATTGAGTGATTTTCTCTATTTTATGACTCTAAACAAGCCAAGTTGTTGCAGTTTTAGTTTTCATAATTTACAATCATTTTATGTTACTTCTTTGATGTGCTTACCATGCCATCGCTCTTCTTATTTGAAGTTTATTCCAAAGAATGTTATCAAGGATTTCTGCCTCTGCTTCACAAAACATGTCACCCTTGTGTGTTGCCACTGCAAGGTATGAACCGATGTAACTTTTGTTTAATGTGTTGATAATTTGATATTGAAGTTGCATTCATCCTTTTTTGGTTATGACAGGACATTCAGAGCGAGGACTTAGCAGCATATCATCACATCTTGCTACAAATAAGCACAACACATATCGAAAAGAGAGGCCAAGTACGTACATGGAGAGATGGTCGAGTACGTGTGCTAGGGTGGGAAGATTTTTGTAGAAAGAGCAAGATCACAGAAAATGATAGTTGCTTATGCGAGATTGTGCTGCGTGAAGATGGAACAATCGAAATGTTAAGGGTCCACGTTGTTAGGAAGGAATGAACCAAACTGCAACACAACAATATCGATGTTAACTTGAAACTTGCTTATTTACAAAATATTTTTATGAATTGTGTTTCTATAACTTGTAAAACGGTTTCTGTAAACTATGATGACCATTTTTATGCCTTATTGTATAATTATTTGAGCTTCAAGATTAACAGTCAAGAATTAGCCTTAAAATCCCCGAACTTATTTACAACAAACTAGCAGTACACTCCTGAACAGAAATATCCAACAGTTTGCAGATAGTTAGGTTTGGTTCAACAGTTGACACACAGTTTGGTTCAGTTCGCATACGTAGTTCAACAGCTGACACACAGTTTGCATACGTAGTTCAACAGCTGACACACAGTTTTCATACGTAGTTCAGTTCTTTAAATTCAAAACCCAGTGAGTAAAACTAAGAAACAGTTTGGTTCGGCTAAAAATGAAACATAAACAGATCAGTCTGGTACACAAGAATTAGACGAAAAGTGATAATTATTAATTAACAGTAACACAATCTTGAAGTTTTAAGATGATAAACAAATAAGAACTAAACAAATTCTTCTAAACTTCAGAGTACAAGACTTATCCAATTTGGAGTTTAAGGCATAAAATATCGACGATATTTTACTATGAAATTGTGTTCAACCATGTATTTTCATATGATGCCACAAAAGGAACAAAGTAAAAGAAATTCTTCCAGCATTTAATACTTGTTACCACTTACAAAGCAGTTTTACGTGTATGGCTACAAAATGAGCTGACTTGTTATGAGTTCATGATCATTCACAAGTGCAATGCAAAAGGAAAATAGAGACTCAGTGCACTACTGATTGGAACATATATCTCAAAAAACATCTTTTCAATATGACAATTTTGGTTTTACAGATGCATAATTTTCAAAGCATATGTAAGCATGTGCCTATCAGCCCCTGCAACCATTTATGTTTCAACAGTACAAACAAATCACAGTTTTGCATTAAATATTCAGTCTCAATCGAAACAAATCGAGAAAAGATACTCAAGGTAACATGGTAGCCTCACATAAAGGGAAAATATCAAAAACAAGTGAACATGAGGTAATAACATGGCATAGAGATTCATGCAAACAAATCCTCCGCACAAAATCTAATGGGAAAGAATATTCACAGAAGAAGGTACTGCAGTAACTCTCTTACACTTCCCAACATAGTTATATACATAGAAGATAAAACAGATATCTGATAAGTGTTCATAAGCTTAGAAAGTTACATTGAAGGCTAGCTCAATAGTTGATAATAAGCATAAGACTAGTGAGTTTTAAGGCCACTCTTCTTTTAAAGGCTTGTATAATGAGGGAAACTCTGCAGAAACTTCAGCGCCATTTAGTACTTACTATAGTAAGTTTTGATCTATGTTTAGACTATGTTCCTTAGCTTCCATGGTTTGGACCATCTTAAATATTACTAAAGCATAAAACAAACATGAGCATACATAGATATCAGGAGCAGAACTCATCCATAAAAGGAGAACTAAAAATCTAATCCAATACACCATAGAAAGATAATAAGCATTAAAATAAAACTAGTGAAACCAAACAAGTACTACTTCCTATTGTTTAATAAAACATTATTCTTTGACAACAAAAGCAATTAATTGTCTATTTCTCCGATTGTACCAAAGTTTTTCTTGTAAGGTACGATTAGACAATTCTCACTTTCTCCTTTAAAATCAATCTCCTCAATCACTTCAGTAGTTAAATCAAAACAAGCTATTTTACCATTTTTTTGACTTAGGAAAATTTTACCCTTCATTCCCACGCCAAGAGACCGCTCAATACAAGACATATGACCAAATTCAAAGAGTTTAGTCCATGATTCCTTGACACCGATTTCACCCAAAACTGATATGCCGAAAGATATGGTATCAACACAATTTGTTATTAGTGCAATGTGCCCATTCAACACCATCAAATTAGAAAAAGATGTAACATGCCAGTCTACGGGTGTAGTGAAAAACACCTCATTGCTCAAGTTGAATGAGACAACAGAAAATGTTTTACCATCTGAAACCCCAAACCAATGGCACATCCCATTGAAGTACACATTAGTGGTATTAGTGCTAGGAACTGGCATATCAACAACGAGTCTTCTCCAAGAGTTACTTCTTAGGCTATATATCTCCCAGAACGGGTCAGGCGTCATAGGAAAATTTTCTTCCTGAATATGACCATCGAATAATGTAGAATGAAAACATATATATTGAATAACCTTGTAGTCATTTGTAACATGATCATAACCAAATGCATGAAGATGAAAGACATCGACAAAATTAGGTAGACACTCGGAAAGCCTAGGAGGAATGACCTTATTTTCACCGGTAGCAAGATTCCAAAGTGCTACATTGCTATGATCCAGATGGTCATATAAACAAATAATGCCATTGATAGATGAACCTAAAACAAGATGAAAAGTATCATCAAATTGAGGCGGCAGATCCAATTTGACCTCGTTCTCAAACTTCTCACCCGAAATCGAATAAAACAAATATGGAAGCGCAACCCAGATAAAGAGGAAACACAGATCATCTTCATCATCATCATCATCATAGGGTGTATGAGATTTGGTAACAAGATTGTTGCGGAAATTTTGAATGAAATTAGGGTTTTGAAATAAAAGAGACCATGATTTACGAACGCAAGTAAATCGCTTGAGAGACTTAATAGGGAGTTTAGATAGAATGCCGAATGCAATATCGTCATGTATATAGCTACTACTGCAGCTAAACAATGCCATATATTGATTGAAAGAGTTGTGGAACACTTGAACGAATGAAACAGGAAGCGGCAATTTACATCAAAAAGAAAATTAAACGTGCCCTTTCGATGAAAAATTTATTTTATCATGAAAAAGAAAATTTATTTAAACAGAAGGCAATGGTTTTTTTTTCTTCAAGTAGCCTAGTGAATAAAGTTCACACAATTTAATTGCGGAGAAGTGGAGTGTCCGGGGTTTGAACTCCGGCCCTGCATATAATATGCAATATTCCTACCAACTGATTTAAGCTCACGGGGATAGGCAATGGTCTTTTTTATAAAGGGTAAAAATGAATTTATTTATACAAGCTAATTATATCTATTGGTTAAACTATAATAAATTATAAAGGGTAAAAATTAATTTTTAGATATAATAATAAACGTAAAATTGGAAGAAATGTTGATAAGCTATAACATCTATAAGCTAAAACGCTACTAAAAATAGCGCCTAGAAAATAAGTTATAAACTCGTTATGAAAAGACAGTTGTTAAAGTGATGTGTTTTTGTCAGACTAACTTATAAGTTATTCGCTATAAGCTAGCTAATTGGCCTTGCTAAACAGAGCCTAAATATATAGATTATATGTTAATCAAGCATAATTTTCATAAGTAACATTTGAGCTTATAGATTATAGATTATATGCTACTTGAATCTCATAATGAGCTCCATCAAACATGAATTGTTTAGAAGAATGTGAGTTTGATTTTTAGATTGAATAAATACTTTACTTACATTTCCACAAAATTTCGGATTATTAAAGTCCATTTTCGACAAATAGATGATTAACACAAAAATAATATATTGATATCAATTCAAAAGTTTAACGAGAAACAGATAAATTATTTAAGAAAATGTTAATATGTGCCGTAAAACTTAGTATACTAAAGATAAAAATTATATATGTATTGAAAATTGGCACAGTTTATTTTTCAAGATGTTGAAAATTACTTTTTCTCAACATATATTTGTTTTTTTTTTTGAGGAAAAATACTTGTTATTATTGAAATCCTTGCTATAAGGAAGTATATTTATTATAATTAAAAAATAAAATTAATTAACAATCAAGACACAGTTAAAATTTTAGTAGTGGAGTATTAAATACAAAAAAGGAAATCAAAACCCTTTGAAGTTCCCACCGTTCCGTTACGTTTGTCACAAAACAAATTAATCTCATCTTCTTCTATTTTGCATTGCACAAAATCAAATAGAATTTCCTTCACGTTCGATAAAGACAATGACTACAAATAGTGACAAGGTTAGTAACACTAATAACTATATTTCTGATGACATTTCCTTCTCTATTCTTTCTAAATTACCCCTCAAATCTCTCAAAAGATTTACATGTGCATGCAAACCATGGTCTCTTTTATTTCAAAACCCTTATTTCATGCAAATGTTCCGCACCAATTTCATATCTATGCATCGAACATTGTACAATGACACATATCTCTTCCTAAATATAAAGGAGATATTGCCGCATCCACGAGATGGTTCTGATTTGTATTTGCTCTCTGGCGACAAATTTGAGAATAGGGTCTATTTGAAATGGCCAGTTTCATTTCAACGGGATGAGATTTATACTGATATGTTGGATTCTGGTATTAATGACGTTCTTTGTTTCTCTGATCTTGACCATCGATTTGTTGCATTATGGAATCCAACTACTAAAGAATCGGAAACTATTCCTCCTAGCCCAGCTGAGTTTTTAACCTTTTTATACTGTTTGTTTTCATCTTCATGGATATGGTTATGATCCTTTTCATGACGACCATAAGATCATTCGTCATGTTAACATTAGTCAATATAAACCTGATGATAGCGTTGATTGGACTTATCTGCCAACGACACCACGCCCATTTTGGGAGATTTATAGTGTAAGAAGTAACTCCTGGAAGAGACTTAATCTAGATATGCCTATCAGTATAGGTCATAAAGTGTACTTCAATGAATTGTGTCATTGGTGGGCGAATACGGATGTAGCTGATGCATACATGGTTTCTTTTGACTTGAGAAATGAGAACTTCTTTACTACACATTTACCCTTGGATATGCAAGATAGCTATCCGGATGAGTGGGTGCTGAAGAGAGAAAGTAACGGTGATCCTGATAGGTGGGTGCATAGATACTTTGACTTGGTGGTGTTAAATGTGTTCGTTGCTATGATCTCAAAGCATGTAAAGACCACTTCTTTTCACATCTTTGTTTTGGGTGAACTTGGTGTTAACGAGTCATGGACTAAACTCTTCATTGTCGGACCCTTACCTAGTGTGGAGCGTCCTGTTGGAGCAGGAAAAAAAGGTGATATATTCTTTATAAAAAATGACGATGGAATAGCTTGTTTTGATTTACATACCCAAACAATTGAAGATATGGGTGTTAAAGGGGAGTCTTTTGTTGTCACTTTGCAATTTATAAGAAAAATCTTCTATCGTTTCGCCGAATTAGGAATTAGGGTTTTTATTTTTTAGCTTTCGCACCGGTTTCCGACCCACCAATGATGAGAGGAATTAGGGTTTTTGTATCCCAAGTTTATAGCTTTCACCCAAGAGCTTTACAAGTATTGTTGCTGTTTTTCCATAATATATTTACAATCAAGTGTACGAGAAAGAAACATTTGTGATATGAATCTTTCTTTATCATTATTATTGCAACGCTCTACTCTCTTTCCTATTGCACATTTTTTTGATTCCAACCCTTCTATTGTTTTTTGCTTGTAGTGTCTTCTCTTTCCATTTTATTAACATAACCTTCTCAAGCTAAAACAATGAAACATTAATATATATAACAAGTTCATCACTTTAACATCATTCCCTTTGATTTCATTGCTTACTATTGTTCTACATGGTTATTATATTGATCCCTCATTTATCTATTATATGGGTCATTTGTGAAGAAACATTTAGTTTAGCATAGTTTGAGCTTCATGCTTAGCAGTCAAGAAATAACCTTAAAATCCCCGAACTTCTTCCCAACAAACTAGGACTAAACTCCTCCCTAAAGAAGTAACCAACAGTTCCTTAATTTTCAGACAGTTCGATTCAGTTCATCAGTTAACACAGTTTGGTTCTGTTCAAAAGTTAACACACGCAGTTCATCATGCATAAGTAGTTTGATTTGGCTCGAAAACATCACAACCCAATATACCAACTAAAAAACAATTCGGTGCCCCAAAAATCATCAGAACCAACAATAATTAAACAATTAAAACTCTCAGACTAACTTCTATTAACATACGTAAGCAACCATGTATTCCTTCCCTCACTTCTCTGCATATATCAGCAAACAACTCCTCGACACAGCCTTCCTAATTATTTCCAGTCAGCGCCATGAGATGCAACCGACATAACGCCTTATATGATAACATGTTCTTATGATAGCTCTTTTGATAGGTTCAACCTGAAACTCTATCTTAGCCTTCTAACAGCCAACATAAGTTTTAAAAACACTGAACAATGTTGTAATGCACACACACGGCTTAAGAGGCTATACTGCAACACACTAATACTGTCACATTCTGCTATTGCTTTATCACATTCTGAAACACAATACACATGTAGCTTCTAATAAACTAATGTATATCACAATAAATGAAATTATTACTGTCTTGCAAAATTTCTTTTCAAATTGATAGTTATAAGCTCAGTTCTCATTTCCAACCCTTAGAGTCATTTATCATTTGTATAACAAAAAAAAAATAAAGAAAGTGGGTCATACACACATCCATTTCTTTGTCACATTCCTAATTTACTTCCTTTCTAGTCTTGCGCAAAGTCATATCTTTGAAAATATCAAAGTGAATTAAACCTAATAGATAAAAAAACATTTTCTCTACTAATTTCTATTAGAAACAAACACTAGAAAGTAAGAAAGAATCGGGAAACAGAACGAATTTCACAGTCAAATGACTTCATGTCTCCTGATATGGGTTAACTAACAAAGTAAGCATCGAGGAGGGTATTTGAGGGTTTTTAAAAAAAAGACTTCATGTCTCCCTTGTTCAAAAGAGCTATTAAGATGGGAGCTTATCATACACCTTCCCTCAATGAGTCCTTGAGTAGCACTATATAGTAACAATTCGAAATTTCAACATATATAACAATGTTTCATGAAAGGTTTAAGCATGAACCTAGAACATATATCTCAGAAAACATCTTTTCAATTGGAGCATAATCATAGTTATATACGTAGAAGATGAAATAGATATCTAATCGGTGATCATAAGCTTAGAAATTTACATTGATGGCTAGCTTAATAGTTGATAACAAGCATAAGAGTAGTGAGTTTTAAGGCCACTCTTCTTTTAAAGGCTGTATTATGAGGGAAACTCTGCTGCAATTTCAGTGCCATTTAGTACTTACTAGTGAGTTTTGATCTATGTTTAGACTGTGTTCCTTAGCTTCTATGGTTTAGACCATCTTGAACAGACCTAGTTAATTGATTTGGAATGTACAAATAAATAAGTAAAAGTAATACACAAATATAAATCAAACATAGTGTATACATATCTCAAGCAAAATGTATTTAAGTTCAATCACTATTATTTTTTCATTGGATCATCATTAGTATAATTAAAAATATTACTAAAGAAAAAAACAAACATGAACATACATATATACCAGGAGCAGAATGTGTTAAGCTTCAAATATATGCCTCTTACATAAAAGGGGAACTAAAAATCTAATCCAATACACCATAGAAAGATAATAAGCATTAAAATAAAGCAAGTAAAAACAAACAAGTACTATACTTCCTATTGTTTAATAAAACTTTATGCTTTGACTACAAACGCATTTAATTGTCTATTTCTCCAATAGTACCAAAGTTTTTCATGTAAGGTACGATCATACAGTCCTCACTTTCCCCTTTAAAATCAATCTCCTCAATCACTTCGGTAGTCAAATCAAAACAAGCTATTTTACCATTTGTTTGACTTAAGAAAATTTTACCCTTCATCCCAACATCAAAAGAGCGCTCAATACAAGACATAGGACCAAATTCAAAGAGTTTAGTCCATGATTCCTTGACACCGATTTCACCTAAAATTGATATGCTGAAAAACATGTTATCATATTCTGTTAGTAGTGCAATGTACCCATTCAACACCATCAAATTTGAAAACGATCTAGCATGCCATTCTACGGGTGTAGTGAGAAAAACCTCATTGCTCAAGTTGAATGACACAACAGAAAATGTTTTACCATCTGAAACTCCAAACCAATGGCACATCCCATTGAAGTACACATTAGTGGTATTAGAATTAGGAACTGGCATATCAACAACGGGTCTTCTCCAAGAGTTACTTCTTAGGCTATATATCTCCCAGAACGGGTAAGGTGTCATAGGCAAATCTTCTTCTTGAGAATAACCATTTAATATAGGATGAAACCTTATATGTTGAATAACCTTGTAGTCATCTGTAACATAGTCATAACCAAATGCACGAAGCTGAAAGTAAACGACAAAATTAGGTAGACACTCAGAAAGCCTAGGAGGAATGACCTTATTTTCTCCAGTAGCCGGGTTCCAAAGTGCTACAGTGCTATGATTATAAAGGTTATATAAACAAATAATTCAGTTGACAGCTGAACCTAAAACCAGAAGAACTAAAGTATCATCAAAATGAGACGGCAGATCCAATTTGACCTCATTCTCAAACTTCTCACCCGAAATCGAATAAAACAAACTTGGAAGCGCAAACCAGATGAAGAGGAAAGACATATCATCATGATCATGATCATCATTATCATACGGTGAATGAGATTTGGTAACAAGATTGTTGCGGAACTTTTGAATGAAATTAGGGTTTTGAAAGAAAAGAGACCATGATTTACGAACGCAAGTAAATCGCTTGAGAGACTTAATAGAAAGTTTAGAGAGAATACCGAATGCAATATCATCATGTATATAGCGGCTACTGCCACTATACTTCTTCCGATTTGGATCCAATGCCATCAACAGAGAAGCTAGCAAAAATAAAATTTTGCGCAGGGGCCAACTATAAACAAAAATAAAATATTTTAAAACCAACATATTAAATTTAAGGATAAAATATTTTTTTAGTCCTATTAATTATAATTTTTTAGGTTTTTGCCCTTAAACAAAATTTGTTCAAATGTTGTCTAGATTTTTTAAAATTTAAAAAAAAAAAAGTGTTTTTAGTCTTGGATTTAATCTCTATAACAAAAATTAAGTACTAAAATTAAATAAAATCTTAGGAAATTAACTTCAAAATTGCAAGTGTTGTAGAAACTAAAAACAAAATAATAAGAAAATTAGTCAATGCATAAAAACAAAATAATATTATTAGTCAAAATAATATGGACAAAATGCGTTTCAAGAAGACAATTTTATCCATAATTAATTGTTTACAAAATAGAATGATAATAATGTTTTCTCCAACGTAAACAATTAGATTATTTGAGCTGTAAATGATCATTATATGGGTCAATTGGAAAGGAAGAAACTTTTAGTTTAGCTTAATTTGAGCTTCAAGGTTAACTCTCGTAAATAAATATCCGACAGTTTGCAGATAGTTTGGTTCGGTTCATCATGCATAAGTAGTTCGATTCTTTAACTTTAAAAACAAATTGGTTCTAAAACATCAAAACCCAGTGAACTAAACTAAAAAACAGCCTGGTTCGAATTTGAACTAATCTCAATTGACAATACCGGTCCAGATTAAACACTAAATGTCGAATCTATGTAAAGGACCAAGAGTGAGTAAGAGAAACTTCTAGAAAATAAATACATTACAAAATGAATATTCAGCATGCCGAACAGTTTCCATGACAAATGGTCGCCTAACTCCCTGAATAATACAGCGAAAAATTACATTTATATTTTAGAGAGCATACCTCTTCTTAAAACTAACAAAGCTGATAATATACAGCATTAGTTTTTGGAGTAATATCTAGTAAGTTCTCTACAAAACTCAGAAGCATTTCAAAATATAGGAAGGACTCAACTTCTAACAAAGGACTAATAAGGATATGATAATGAAAATAGGTGGTTCTGATAGGACAATGGTTTTGGGCCGAAGCCAAACAACAAAACTTAATAGATAGGTTAGGGGAAGAGAGTTTCTAATGTGGTGGATTGTTAGAATATACGAGGGATTATAGAGAGCGAGGTGAAGAGTGAAATATCATTCTAGATCATTTTCAGTTAGAACCCTTAAGGTTGGACAGAGAGAATCATCTTTTCTCTGAGGAGCAATAGCTTTGAGGTTACAAGGGACTTTTCTTCTATAATACGTCTAGTTTTCAATCAATAATACTTTATTCTCTCTTATTTTGGGTTTCTATCAGGTTCAGATTTCATACTCAGGCTTAGGCTGATACATAACATACACGGAAAATGGGAAGATAAAACTACACAAAGACTTTAATGTTTTGGTTATATTTCCAGCCATTTATTTGCTATTAACAAAAAATGGGAAGCATGTATTTCTTCCCTCATTTCTGTCCATATATTTCCAGCCAGCATCTTGATACCTCTTTTGATAGGTTTGAAGTAAATTATACCAAACTGAGATGATGCAGCTTGAAATCTCAACCTGAAACCCTATCTTATCCATGCCACCACTAACAAAAGTTTTAAAAATCATTGCGTACATATGCTTAAGGCTATACTACAAAACACTGGCATTTCACTATCTGAAACACATTCCATTGTCTCACAATGCCTCGCTCTATTACGGTAAAAGTCCGATGATAGTAGGAAACTTTTATCACGAGAAACCTCATACACAAAAAGTTGAGTTCATATGCAACCTAAATTATTTGTATACCATTGGTGAATCGAATATACAAAAGCTTTGCATTTAGCATGTAGCCAATTCCAAGAAGTACTAATTCTCCTATCAAACTACTTTAAAAACATAAGCCACCTAACATTTCAACAAAAATAAATATTTTCCTACAAGTCACATGTAGCACAAATTTTGTTAAACTATATATGAAATTATTACTGGCTTACAAAATTTGTTTTTGGAATTAATAGTTATAAGCTCAATTCTCATTTCCAAGCTCTCCTTGAGAGTCATATATCATTGGTATTTGGGGAACCTTGTTCTTAAGTATGCCCTCTGTCCATTGTGCAATTGCCTATCCTCGCAAACCATAAAAATAAAATGAAGCAAACTATTGCTTACGTGCAGACTAACATATCCAGATCCTAGCCACATTACAATAACAAAGAGCGTGCAACCCAATAATTGAATCTTGCTGATAAAAGGTTACCAAAGGATAAAAAATAACAACTAGCATTATCATAAAAGTATACGAATGTTACTATACGAAAGGTGTTTCGTGTATACGAATGTTACTATACGAATGCAGGAACTATGAAGCTAGTAAATAATAGTGTAAATAATAATATGGGGGGAATACTATCTTTAAAAAATTAAAAAATATGGCCTTTTCCATTTTTTAAACTTAAAATAAACAAAAAATGTCGAAGGGAGTACTATCTTTAAAATATTAAGAAATGCGATCAATTTTGGGTTCATATTAAAACAAATTAAACATCCACTGTACTCTTATAAACTAATGAGATGTGAATATATTTAGGTTCAACGTAAGCGTCTGTCTTATATTTTGGAAAGTGTGAGTTCAACTTCAGCTATTAACATATGAGTTAATGTTAAATAATTTATAAATATGTTTGTACACATTTTATCATCTTATTTGATTTTGATAAACACCGTGATTCAACTTATGTAAACTTTTTACATCAAAAAACATTAAATAAAATCAATTACGTCTCATGTGATAATTTAATTACGATCCACCCCGAACAAAAATTATGCAATTCAAATTAGATGCTTGCATGAGAGATGCTTTATAAAACATATCAAAACGAACAAAATAAAGCGGGCCAACAACTATTGATTTTGTTGATAACAACAAACCTTAAAATCCATAAAACATAAAAAGATAACATTAAAACAAAAATTATTGAACACCAAATTGACTTAAAATTCTTGAATATTTAAATACGGTTGGTTGGTTGATATAAATCACAAACCCATTTTAATTTGGGTTCAATATATTTGTCGTCTACCTAAATATTCTAACTTTTTATTTTAGTCCTCCTAAACTTTTACTTCGATATTTGGTGTTCCAAAATATTTTCATCATCAAAATTTTGATTTTTTTTCGCAATAATGTTTAAAATATCATAAGAATATCTCTTAAAAAATTAATTTTTTTTAACAAAACATGAATTAAATATTTTTTTTTGTTTTTTACACTTAAAAATCATATTTAGTTCGTGTTTTGTTAAAAAAATTAATTTTTTTAGGAGACATTATTATAATATTTTAAGTATTTATGCAAAACTATGTTTAAAAATCTAAAGGACACATGATCAGACTTAAAAGTAGGCAAAAATGTGAACTGAACTTTTTAGAGGACCAAAAGTCGAAGAAAAAAAGTTTAAATGGATTTAACAAAAAGTTGAAATATTTACGGTACTAAAAAGAAAATATTTAACCCATTTAATCAACATCATCATCTTTATTTAAGCACGCTCACATTTGCTGGCACTTCACTCTTACCAGAACAATGACAGAAGCATCAAAAAGGTATAGTACCATTTTTCTTAGCCTCTTTTTTCTTCAAGCTTGATCATAAGGACTCATAATGTTTCCTTGTTAATCTTGTTTCTAGGTATGCACTTGTAACAGGAGCTAATAAGGGAATTGGTTATGGCATATGCAAGAAATTGGCTTCAAGTGGTGTTATGGTAGTGCTTACTGCTAGAAATGAAACAAGAGGATTAGATGCCGTAGAAAGTTTGAAAGAGTTAGGTCTTTCTGACTTTGTGGTTTTTCATCAACTTGATGTCACTGACCCTACAAGTGTTTCTTCTTTAGTTGAGTTCATTAAAATCCAATTTGGGAAGCTTGATATCTTGGTGGGTATATATGATCATTTTCAATTTCTCCTTCTTAACTTGTTAGTCAATAAAGTTTATATACACATTTGGAATCATTCATTGGTGTAGGTGAACAATGCTGGTGTTGCTGGAGGAATAGTGAATGGAGAGAATATTGTTAAAAAGGTAAGATTCCTTATTGTAGAAAACATATTCTTTGCTATTAGAGATTCTTCCATGCATATATTAATCTCAACAAATCAAATTTTTAAATAAATTTAAATAATCATATAAGCATCGTTTAGTCTTGATCGGACGGTTCAAATATTAATCTCAACAAATCAAATTTTAAATAAATTTAAAAAGTAGGGTTGAAATCGAAGTTAACAAATCCAACCAAGATGGTGCAACTCATCTTTTAAATAACATCCATCTCTAGTCATCTTTTATTTATTCTTGAATGTTGTATTTCTATTTGTTTGAACAAGTTTTATGTTTTTTTTTTGTTAAATTTAACAAGCTATATGTTGTAAAAAAATGAAGGACATGACAACTTCAGTTATACAGTGTTTGATTTGTAAAATTGTTTTACAGACATGACAAACTGGAGACAAGAGACATGACAAAAACCGAAACTCTTGTCCCTCACTTAACCACACCATACCTAACTTTTTGTCCCATGCACAATTTATCTAAAATACCAAAATAATTTTGTCCATAAAAAATTATATAAGACTAAAACTGATTCAATACTATAAAAGTTTGTCCAATACTGCTCTACCTTATGTTGTGCTTGTATTGTTTTATCAAGTATTTAATGTTTTTCAGATCAAACGTTAAAGTATTTTAGAGAGCTTTATATTCCTGCAATAAGAAGCTTTCTTTGGTCAAAGAGGTATTGATTTGATTTTGTAGGTAAGGGGTGAAATATCTGATTGGAATTTAGCACTGCGTCAAACTTATGAATTAGCCGAAGAATGTGTTGAAATAAACTTTTTTGGTGCTGAAAGAGTAACTGAAGCTCTTATTCCCCTGCTCCAACTATCTACTTCACCCAGGATTGTCAATGTCTCTTCAAGACGTGGACAATTCAAGGTAAAACTGTTTTCACATTCTCTCTCTCTCTCTCTCCATTTTTTGTGTAGAAAATAATCACTTTCAAAGCTATTAAACAAATATGCATTTTACTAACTTTATTTTGTAAAGACCTAAGGTTTATCTTAGAACTACCGGCACAACACACGGTACTGGATATGCTACTGACACGTTGACAAACCGCCGATAATTTTTAAAAATAGAATACCACTATAAGAATTTATTAAATTAATAAAAGATTCAAAATTGCATTATCGGTGGATTTAGACCCTTAATAATTACTAGTGGTCTAAACCCTTAGTTATGCAGAAAAACCCGCAATAGTTATTTTTTGAATTACTGATGGAATAATCCTTTTTCAGTAATACAGGAAAGAAGCGACGAATTAAAAAATAATAATAATATTAGTTGATCGTGTCAATATCATGTAAGTGTCAGACATCAGACACGTCTTCAATTTCAAGCGTCAGTGTTTTTTTTTTTTTAACGGAAAATATTATTGAAACCGAAACTCTCGCAAGACGCAAAGAGGCGGAGAAAAAATACAAGGATGCCGTATATAGCCGTAACATTTTTAAGTGTCGGTGCTACTTAGAGTTTTTTTTTTGTTGATGTAAGCTACTTAGAGTTTTATAACTTTCCTTCTTTTATCTTTTCAGTTTATGCCAAATGAACGGGCAAGAGGAGTGTTTGATGACATAAAAAATGTAACAAACGAAAAACTTGGTGAAGTGCTTAGAGAGTTTCTGAACGATTACAAAGAAGGAGCATTGGAAACCAAAAATTGGCCAACATTTTTCTCTGGTTACACTGGCAAAAGCAGCTTTAAATTCTTACACAAGGTTGCTAGCTATGAAGCTCCCTCATTTCCGCATAAATTGTTTATGCCCTGACTTTGTTAAGACTGATAGTAATGAGATGAAAGGGTTTTTAAGCATTGATGAAGGTGCTGAATGTCCTGTGAAGCTAGCATTGTTGCCAGATGATGGCCCTTCTGGTCTATTTTTTTTACATGATGAAGTTATTTCATATGAATAATCCATCAATTCTGGTACTAGCAAGTTAAGCCTACGCAAACTCCAAGTCCCCGCGAGGATTCCAACACCATTCATAGAACAAACTCGGACCGATGTTAAGCCTATGCAAATTCCAAGTTCACACGAGCACCTTGATCCTCTCCACCACTTCATCGACCACAAACGACCCATTGTTAAAAATAATATCATTACTTTATTTATATTGGTTCAGTTTTACTTTGATTCATGTCACCGAGACACTTTTATAATTCTTTGATTAAAAAATCCGTGGTTACAAACTTAAATCAACAAAGCACAATCTTTGTGGATTCAATATTATATTTTTTGATAAAAACCGACATACTTATCACTATGCTATGGAAACATGAAATTCTCTTTTATCAGCACCTTACCATTGTAATTTTTATCAAAATCAAAATTTCATATAAAATATCATTCATAGTTTACACGCATTAGCGCAAGTCTTTCCGCTAATATAGTATAGATATTCTGCATTTTTATATTGTAACAAATTGTAATTATCTTTTTCAACGAAAAAACAATATAACAAATATAATATAAATTCTTATCTTTTTGAATGACACCAACAATATTCCTTATAAAATAAACTTTTTTGAACGACACCAACACTATTATAATGTTCTTATAACAAATTTGCTTAAAGATATAATTGGAAATAAAAAGGCAAGATCACTTAAGGATACCCCAAACTCTTGTCTTCCTGACTTCCAACCCTCTATCTTATCTTAAAATTTCAGATTTTTTTTTGGAGGTGATCTTATAAATTAAGATTATTTACTTATTATTTTCTCCATCTATTATATATATTTTATCTTATATATTACTTTGAATTACTTCATAAAATTAGCTAGGTTGTTATCACTTAGCAATTATCTCGATAATTAGTTTTTTTCTCATTATCTTTTTTAACAATATAATTAGTTTCTCTCCAAATATTTTTTTAACTGCAAACTTTTAGTAGGCATCACAAGAACAAGAAGTGGTTCGCATCCAAGGGATAAAACTCCTAGCCCTAACAGAAACAGCATCGAGGGATAAAACCTAAAACTAGTCTCCACACCCTTTGTCACTTTCTTTTTAATCATCGTGATCCTTTGTCACTTCTTTATTCTCTGTTCCAAAAAACCTAAGACCCTAGAAGAATACAATGTCTTGCTCATATACCTTCGACTACATAATAATCGGCGACACCGGAGTTGGAAAATCATGTCTTCTACTTCAATTCACAGACAACCGTTTTCAACCAATCCACGACATAACAATAGGTGTTGAATTCGGTGTCAGAATAATCAACATCAAGAATAACCAAATAAAGTTACGAATATATGACACAGCAGGTCAAGAAAGATTCAAATCATTAACAAGATCATATTACAGAAGAGCAGCAGGTGCATTACTAGTTTATGATATAACAAGGAGAGAAACATTTAGTCACTTGGCTACTTGGTTAGAAGAAGCAAGACAGCATGCAAATTCAGATATGATCTATATGTTGATCGGAAACAAGAGCGATCTCGCGCGTAAACGCGTTGTGAGTACCGAAGAAGGTGAGATATTCGCGAAGGAGAATGGTTTGATGTTTATGGAGGTTTCAGCTAAAAGAGGTGAGAATGTTGAAGAGACGTTTGTAGAAACGGCTGGAAGTATTTATAAAAAGATTGAGGATGGTGTTTTTGATGTGATGGATGAGACTCATGGAATCAAAGTTGGACAATTATCAGTAGGTAGGGATCATCATAAGAACCCTTATGCTTTGGGTGGAAGATGCTGCGGTTGAACTCAACATACTCATTCAACCTATATGCTTCAATATATAGCTCATTATCACTTTTTTTTTTATCACTATTTTCTGTTTTTTTGAATAAATCGTACGACTATTATGTTGATTAATCATTTAGTTAATAACTATGAATTTCCAATAATTAATTATTAGGAATGATTCTTAATAAAATTATGATCTATTATGTAAACCTAATTAATTGATGAATGTGTATGTTGTACTTTGTTTTTGAGTGTACCGTGATGGTTGGGATCTTTATGTTAAAAACCTAATCCTTGAATTAATATGATTTACTTTGTTTTTTTTTTTTGAAGAAGCTAATTTTTGAGTGTACCATGATGGTTGGGATCTTTATGTTAAAAACCTAATCCTTGAATTAATATGATTTACTTTTTTTTTTTTTTGAAGAAGCTAAATTAGTCAACCTAAATTAGCATCAGAGAGAAACGAACCTGATATCTCAAAGATGAGTACACTCTCATATCTCAATCTAATACCACTAGACCAACCCAAGTGGGTTTTAATATGATTTACTTAACATGTCCATTAATACATTTTAATTTAGATTTGGTTAACTGTGATTGTAGTCCAAAAGAAAAAATGGCTTTAATTTGAGAATGATTTGTGGTAATAGGAATATTAAATTTTGTGTAGTTTTTAACCAAATTTTAGAAAAAGGTCAGTGATCGAAATAGATGGAATGTGATATCATGGTTTCTATGTCATCACAACTATGGTTGAAACTGCACCAACCTCATCGTGATTCTCCGCAATGTCAAGAATTACGATCCTGCAACTGTTAAAGCGAATTAAAACCTGAGTTATTACTTCATTCTATATAGAGAATAATTATTTGTATATATGCCAAACAATTAAAGATATATCAAAATTATTTGCCCCTTTATATTTTTGTGTTAAATTTTCGGTTTCCTCGAGAAGAGGTCGCTTGGTAATCCTGAATTATGTCGAAAGGTAAGAAAATTCGGCTAAAAAACTGTTTCATCAAAGAATTGAACTTGAGTTTTCTTAACAATTTGTTTTAGTAGATCTAATTAACTATTTGTGCAAATCACTTGACTAGGTATTTCCCACTTGTATGAAGAAGAAACATATTGTTCACCTTAATTAGTCAAATTTATTAACAGTTTCAAGTCATGCCTTGACATTTTTGTCTTCCTTCATAAATTTGCTCATAAGGAATAAAGTAATTTATTTTTCAACAACAAATTTATTAAGCACCGTTATCACACGAAATGATTAATCGGCACAAAATGGAACCAGTACATACACATTACACCAATGGCACGCAAACAAACCTGCCTAAAGACCCAAAGAAACAAACAACACATAACACCAAAAGGCAAAACAGATAACCTACACCCATAAAAACCAAAAGCCATAACAGAAAAATAAACACCTAGAACCAGAAAGTGTAGATGTGCCAAAAACCCCAACATCGAAAAAGCCACCCCCGTTGACAATTACGTCTGCAAGCAAGTGCTCGGATCCCAACACCATTCATAGAAAAGGCAAGTGGAAGACAATAACAACAACGCCTTCCCGCTCACCTTAAAAGACAACTTTTTGGATTGCAACATCACTCATAGTATAGGTAAATTGAACTTTCAATCTAGCCAATATCCAATGCCAAGACAAGACCTTAATTTCATCCACCAATACTTTGGCCTTATATTTTTGAAAATTCTACTATTCCGTGCATCCCAAATTATTGCTTGCCAAATAATCCAATAACCTTTCCACAATTTTCCATTTAAAGCTTCACTACTCCACAATGTTAACATTCCAAGTGAACAAACAAATTCAAAGGAGTAATAAACTAACCACCGCATAACCAAATTCTATACCTTTCTCGACACCTCACAAAACAAGAAAAGTTGACATGAAGTTTCAACTTCCATTTCACACAACGCACAATTCACCGATGCATCTAGATGAATAATATTACGAATAGATAGATTCATTCTTGTTGGAACATGATCAAACAAAAGTTTCAAATTGAATGCAACAACTCGAGTAGGAGCTTGGCCTACCCAAAGGTAACCGAATACCTTCTTCTCAACTTCACCCCATCTCTCTTCCCACACCATCAATTTTTCCAATAAAATATATGTTGAATTCACCTAAAATAAGCCATTCTCCTCCGATCTCCACTTCCAAGAATCCGTCCCTTGGGAACAATATAATCCCTCCAAACCTCCAACATATCATTTAGTAGCCTCCTCTCCCATACAAATAAAGTTCTCCTCCATGATAAATCAAATTCCTCAAAACCATTTGTCAACTCCAACATCTCCCTAACGGAAACTTCTTTATAGATTGAAATAGCGAAAATTCTCGGAAATTGTTCACATAACTTTGAATTCCCCCTCCATTTATCTTGCCAAAAACTAGTCCTTCCACCATCACCAACGTACCTCACAACTTTCGAATTGAACCAACTAAAACCTACACTTTCCTCTAATAACAGTAAATCCTTCCACCAAGTAGATGTGTACCATGGGCACGTGGCGCCACCTCATTCCAACAACGTCCCCACTTCCCTTCCGTATTTCTCTACCAACACCTATCTCCACATCGGTTTCTTACTTTACAACAACCTCCATCTCCATTTTGCCAACAAACTTAAATTGACTACCCCTACATCCCTCACACCTAGTCTCCATTTTCCTTCGGTTGACACACCTAGTCCACCAAGTTTTCTTGTTTTTGGTTGAAGGAAAAAGGTGGCCAAATTGATTGGAGTAAAATAATGACTCAAACCTATGAACAAACTTAAGTTGGTATTAGAACAAACATCTATGGAGGCAAGGACTTGACTGAAGCACTTATTCCCCTTCTCCAACTTTAAGCCCACCAAAAGTTGTCAATGTTCCCTCATACACGACACAGTTAGAGGTGTGTGACACTTGGCAACTCTGGCTATTTTGGTAGCTTAGTTGGAAACTTAAACTAATAAAAAATATCTCAATAAAATGGTTTATTATAGACAAATTTTAGTAATTAGTGGTTTATGTTAGTAGACAGTATGAAGTTTGGATATCCTGAAAAACCATTTGTGTTGTCCCTTAACTAAGCAGGTTGTCAGATAATACAAGAAATTTTTCGTATTCCTCATTATATAATTAACTCTTTACACATGTGATAAATATATAATAATAAATTTAAATATTAAAATAAATGTATAACAAACACAAATGTCTATTTTTTTCTTTATCATTTAAAAAGTGTAACAAGCTAGATGACTACTTATTTTTTTATTATCCCAATTACACCCTTAAACAAAAAAAAAATTGGTTATATTTTTTCCTTTATCATTTAAAAGTGTAACAGACTAGATGACTATATTTATACTTACTTTTTTATTATCACAATTACACCCTTAAACAACAAGTCTTTCTATAATAAAGATTGTTGTTAGTGTCGTTAAAAAAATAAGAATGTAATTTTTTTTTATATTGTTGCTTTCATTGAAATAGATAATCATGGTTAGTTTGATTTGTTATAATTTAAATGCATAAAACATTTATATTTTTACTTTTAATCAAAATTAAAATTTCTTAAAAAAACACCATTCATAAAAAGAGCGGAAAGACGGGCACGTAGTGCCCGTCTTTTCACCGGTTGGAATAATGAAAAGACCAACTCAAAATCTTATATTTCCTTTATATATTTTTAAGATAATATTGTTCCTATTTTAGTGGTGTATTATAATGATTAATGAGATTTCTATATTTTTATAATTAATAATTTAAATATTGTTTTAAAGAGGATAAAATAGTAAAATAATACTTTAAATGAAGGGTGAAATATGCAACGGAAAAAGTCAACTCCATGTACTTTCTTTATAGAAAGTGTTAGCAAAAAGACGGACACCTACGTGCCCGTCTTTCTGCTCTTTTTTATTCACTAACATTATAAAATTATGAACAGTGTTTTTTTTTTTTATGAAATTTTGATTTCGATTAAAAATAAAAATATAAATGTTTGTTTTTTAATGACACCAACAACAATCTTAATTATAGAAAAAGTAGTTTAAGAGTATAATTGAGATAATGAAAAACTAATTATAAATATACTCATCTAGTTTTGTTATACTTTTTAAATGATAAAGAAAAAAGAAGCATCTTGTCAAAAAAGAAGAAGGAAAAGAAGCATATGTATATATATATATACATTCATATCGTGTTTGTTATATTTTTTAATATTTAAATTTATTCTTATCTGTGTTTGTTACATGTGTTATTTGAATTGAAAATTGAGAGCATTTTTTGGAAAGAAAAAAAGTAAACTCAAAAGAGCTGAAAAATGTTGTTTTCTTTATATATAGTATAGATATATTATATGTTAAGATTAGCTAGGTTGTTTTTTTAATTTCAGATTAACTAGGTTTTTTTTTTAAGGATGATTAACTTTGGTTTGTTTTTTTTCTCTCTTTTTTTAAAGATTAAATAGGTTCTGTAAACAAAAAAAAAAATGATTAACTAGGTTTGTCATCACTCAGCGATTATTTTGATAGTTAGTTTCTCTATTCAAGTAGGATTGTATCACTAGAAATAGAGGTTATTGGTGCTTCACATATTTAAATCATCACAATTTCACACTTTCATTCGTTCCTTGTTCCCTCTTTGTTTTTTCACAACAATTCTCGTAGAAAAAGAATGTCTCACTCATGTGCCTTCAAATACATAATAATCGGCGACACGGGAGTTGGAAAATCATGTCTTCTACTTCAATTCACAGACAACCGCTTTCAACGCTTTCACGACGCAACAATCGGTATCGAATTCGGTTTCAGAACAATCAACATAAACAATAATCCAGTCAAGTTACAAATATGGGACACAGCAGGTCAAGAAAGATTCAGATCAATAACAAGATCATATAACAGAAAAGCAGCATGTGCATTACTAGTTTATGATATAACAAGGAGAGAAACATTCGATCACTGAGCTACTTGGTTAGAAGATGCAAGACAGCTTGCAAGTTCAGATATGATCATTATGTTGATCGGAAACAAGAGCGATCTTGCGTGTAATCGCATTGTGAGTACCGAAGAAGGTGAGAAATTCGCAAAGGAGAATTGTTTGATGTTTATGGAGGTTTCGACAAAATCTAGAGAAAATATTGAAGAGGCATTTGTAAAAACTGCTGAAAGTATATATAAAAATATCCAGGTTAGGGTTTCTGATGTGTTGGATGAGACTCATGGAATCAAAGTTGGATATGGTGGACCACCAGCACAAGGTAGGGATAGCTATAAGAGCCCTACTGCTTTGGGTAGAAGCTGCTGCAGTTGAACTCAACAATATTCGACATATTCATTTAACCTAGTTCTTGAATGTAGTTTTTATATTTTTAATTTTTTTAGTGGTTGAATGTAATTCTCAGGACCCTGGGGAGTGCAAAAGAATTGTTACTAATTCTTTATCATTATATTGTTTACCCTTTTTTTATAGTATTTTATCGCTATTCTATTTTATTTATTATTAAAATTTTATCTCTTTTCTCGATTTTTTGGGTTTGGATTCGATACGATACGAATATATACATGTTCTATGTCCGCCGACAAGATCGTATATTATTAGTTAAGTTATTTGAGGTTATTGAAATAGTTCTCAGAATTAAAAAAAGTTAATAATTTAATTATTAACTTTTTATAGCACTTAAAATTTATGAATAAATTGTCATTAATTTCTGCAACTAAAAAAATCAATCGGATTCCTAGACTTTTAAATCATTTATAATTAACTCATGTGAAGTTTTAGGGCCCGTTTGTTATAGATTCTAAAAAAATAGATTTTTCTTTGTATTTTTAAAAATAGATTTTTTGGAAATTTACTCGAAAATAGTATAAGTTATTTCAAACTCATTTATTATAAGTTAAAAAAGATATTTTGACACTAACCTAAATACTTATTGTTCGAGATTTTACATAGGGAAAATCGCATGTTTTTTCAAAATGATATATTTCAAAAATGATTTTTATGAAAAGCTATTTGAAATAGCTTTTTTTAGGGTCATGTCACAAGATAAGAAACCCAAAAGTAGAAATATTCCCTCAAATTTTGTGCATTTTATTTATCATAAAGTCAAAAATTAAAATAAATACACACATTCCAACAAAAAGTTACTATGTTAGGTTCCTTATCTTGTGCCCTAAGGGCACAAGTTAACATTTCCCTTTTTTTTAAGAGATTTTTCAAAATTTTAGTATTCAAAAAAATTATAACAAAATGATGAAATATCTAGAATGACATTTTAAGATAAGTTATTCAAACCGATTTTTTATTTGAAGCTTTCCTTAAAAATTTCTTTGTTAAATTTTTTTTAACAAAAATATGTTACGATACAAGAATCTATTTTATAAAAAGTTATAACAAACGGGCCCTTAAACAATTTGTAAATTAACTCTTTAAAATTTTAAATAATATGATTGAGTCCCTAAATTTAGAGATTTAATCGTAACTAATTAAAACTCTAGGAACTTGATCAAGAAAGGTTTAGTTTAATGACCTAAATCCAAATTATTGATTAATAAAAAATATTAATTAATTACAGAAGTTATTTAAAAATTTCAAGTAGATAATAACCTTCTCGGACCTGATCCACCTCAATCATTTTTTTATTTTGAAGAGATTAGCGGTCAAACTCACACATTCAAAGTGTTGAAAATATGAGAATCTGGGATCCAACTGGTACCTCGATTTATCAAATGTTATACAACTATCACTTGAACTATATTTACGGGACTAATTGAATCATATTATTAAAAAGACATAGAATATGATGAAGAGTAGTGTTACATCCAAAATAAAACTATTTATTGATTCCAAAAACTAAAATAAAAAATTAAACAAAACCTATTTTATTTATTATTGTTGGACTCTTTAAGATTAGTTGGATTAAACTTTAGATATTTTTAATTAAAATCCAATCTCATATATAAATATAAATTTATTAAATTTCTTATTATTATGAGATGTTATATTAATCTATTTTTGATTTTCTTTAATAATATTGTTCTTGTATGGACAAGTAGGTTTTATCGCCGAAATAGGGGGCAAACTTCTTTCGCTGGTGAGTAGCATTATCGTGATTGGTTGTATGCTCCTTCTTCAAAATGAGGAGATGGGGGTGCGTGCCTGCAAAAGGCACTCATACGCCCAAGTAAGATAGGATGCTAGCCGGTAGGAAAGTGAGTGTGACTGTGTGATCGTACCTAAGGGCAAGGTCCCCTATTTATAGTAATGTATTCGTTGTCGCATTCTTTATTGCTTTCTATCTTCTATTCTGAAATTTAGTACGGGCTGCTGAAGTAACAACTCGAGTCTCGCATCGCTTTAGTTCCTAAACATTTCGATGTGTTTCTCTGTGATTAGGTTTAATCGACGTAGCAATTTGAAGGTTGCTTTCTAGAGGTGCAATCTCAACAGTTCAATCTTATGATGTAAGATCATATTGTTTGATTGTAATGAGTGCCTTCGAGCCATTCTCTACCATTCATGAACGGTTAACTCCATTTGAATATATACCTTTTCATATTTCCTTTTTTTCCCATTTGAATATATGATCAAATTAAAGCCACCATGTGAGAGTCGGGCCTTTCATTGCAATTGGAGGTACCGTCATCTTCTCTACCTCTAGTAGCCATTTGTTGAAGTATTTTCTATGCAATGCACCCAACAAGAGGCATCAATTTTACCATCAAACACAGTAATCACCATCTCTGATGGATAAGCTGGAAGATATCATCAATGAAAACACGAATGTAAGGATTGGGAAAATTGAGTTACTATACTTCGAGGGTAGAGAATCCTCTTAAGAAGAAGATAAAATGAAAAGACTAATTTCTCATATCATAATCATTTTCATAGTCAAAACTATATTATATAGTCTCATACAATAACCGAATTTAGTAACAAACTGGCAAGAGAATGTCAACAATGCTAACAAATTTAATCTAGAATTTAGGTGAGTCACCGCATCAGTCCATCTTTGACTTTGGCTTTGTATTTGGCCTCCCAAATCATAACACATCGCTCCCAAATCCACTTTAAGCCAAACACAAAACTCCCTTCATTATCTCATTAGGCAATCCTTTTGATTCCAACACCATTCATTGAATAGACAAAAATCTATTTCCAATATATTCAAAGTCCAAAGCCAAAACGTAACTTTGATATCCTCCACAATTTCATCAATCTCCCTCGTTCGGTTTGTGAGTTGATATCATTTTTGACATGTTTTTTTTGTCAAGTAGTCTAGTGGTTAGAAATTCACTTTTTTTAAGGTGAATAAATGGAGTGTCAGAGGTTCAAACCTCGACTCTTGCATATAATATGCAATGTCTTATCAATTAAACTATGTTCACATTTGATATGTTAAGCACGATGTATTTTTTATTGAGTAATTCAGGTCTCATATTAGTAGAACCGATTTTTTTTTTTGTCAAGTGGCCAACCCATTATTTGAAAAGCTGAGTATGGTATGGTTTTTAAATTCATGAAATTTTACCCTATACTCCTGCATATGTACTTCCCCTACAAATCTTTGAAAATTCCATTTTTACCCTTTTTGCCATTTAACCTTCCAAACATTAATTTTTTACCCTCACTTTCATTTCAATATGAGTTCACCCTCACCCTCACATATAGGTATGCTTTTCCCAGTTCCAATATGTATTTTCTTTTTCTCTATAAACATTCTGGAATTCAACCAAATTATCTGAATAATGATGTTAATGTTTCCGGAATATATATCAGAAACCTTTACAAATCCCTTCCGGTGACATTTCGAGAAACTAAATATGACAATTCAGAAAACTGTACACAGGAAACAATATATAATAGTTTCAATCACAATCTGAACTCAAAATAAAAAAAGAAAGAAAGACAAAATTAATTAAAAAAAATGTAGCAAACTAAAAAACAATAACAGCCTCAATCGTAAAAAGGTTTTCAGTCACAACCTCTCTTTTATTAAAAAAAGTTTCTATAAAAAAAAGTAAGAACTAAAAAAAAGTTGCTTCAATTGTAGCCTGAACCGGAGAACATCAAGATACGATCCAGAAACTAAGATTAGGGTTTCTGGGAAGCAATCAAGTTGTTTCTTTTTTAGGATTCGATCGATGTGTTTTTTGGAATTCAATCAAGCAGTGGTAAATGATTCCATATAACAATTGAAAACCTGCAACTCACAATGATTCTACTAACAATTACAGTTGCAACTTGCAAGAGCCGATTCTGACAAAAGAAAAAGAAAATCCGAATATTTTCTGACAAGGAAGGCTTCCCGTGATGCACTTATTGTTTTTCTACTAATGTTTTCTGGAAAAAGTGGTATGAACAAGTGAAAGTGACTATTTTATATAAAAGGGTAAATTGGGTAGTTTGAGTCAAATGTTGAGGTCAAGGTATAATTATAGAAGTGTAGGGTAAAACTTCCTTGACTTCATAAAAAACAAATAAGTATATTGTTTGAGGTTACTAATCACTAGCGTACACCTTTTTAATTTGTTGTTCCATTCCTTAAAAAAAAGTTTGTTGTTTCATTGTTCAAGAAATTTTATTTTGAATTATCACTTCTTTCATCATATACTAGCTTACTCATCTATATATGATATTTTTATTGAACTAACGTGTAACTTATATTACCGTGTCCGTCTGTCTATTCTTTTAATTAAACTAATGTGTAAGTTATGAAATGAGTTTTTTTATATCATTTTGATTTTGATTAAAATTATTTTGATTTTAAATAAAATTATTGGTACATATGTTTCAGTTTTGTAAATTATAACAAATCACATTTATTTTTTTCAACAATATCAACAATATATCAAATATAATACAAGTTGTTATCTTTTTCAATATACAACGATATAATATTGGTGTAGGTAAATTTGTTAACAACCCATTTGTTATAGATTTTTTAAGAAAAAAATGACTTTATTTTAAAAATAATTAATCACTTCCTTCAAAAAAAAATATTAATCACTTTTACGAGTATTGCATCCATTGTTACAGTTTAAAAAAAAATCAAAAATCAGATCTAAAAACAGCTTTAAATTATTTTTGGACCGTCATAATAATTTCCTAATTAGCTAGGAGGGTCCTTCCTAAGGACTCCTACGCTTGCCAAGATATAAATCACTTCGCCTTGTCCCAAGACTCGTGCTTGTTGGGCTTTGGACCGTCATAATAATTTCCTGATTAGCTAGGAGGGTCCTTCCTAAGGACTCCTACGCTTGCCAAGATATAAATCACTTCGCCTTGTCCCAAGATTCGTGCTTGTTGGGCTATGGACCGTCATAATATTCCTAGGAGTCTTAAAGACCCCCAGAAGGGCCTGTAGACCCTCCAAGAGGCCTTAGCGCCCTCCAGAAGAGTTCTAAGGCCCAGGGCGCGTCCTTTCCAGGGCGCCGCCTAAAGTGGCTTCTAGAAACGTCTAGAACCCGCCAAATATGCTAAAATACCCCCATGGCTTGGAGACCAAGCCACTGAAACCCAAGCCCACAGCAGGCTATAAATACAACCCTTGAGAGCATTCTCAAGGCATCCAATAATCAGTCTAAACCCTAATAGACAGAGAAAACCCTAGTATTCACTACTCGTACTTTTTGCAAGTACAGTTGGCGCCGTCTGTGGGGACCGGTAAAACTGACCCGGGCCACACCCTTTTCAACCTCCATGCCTTCGCCCCCTGTTATGGCCTTTTTTCTTTGCCGATGCCGCCAAGGAAAAAGGCAACGGCGGCCTTACCGTCTGGTCTCCCGAGCGTCGGTTGTTGAAGAGATTATAATATCAGGTCGTACTTTTCTAACTATTATTTTTCGATTAATCCTTCCGTCAAAATTGTTAAGACGATAAGGTTTACAATCAGTTTTTGTCCTTCTGTGCTTCGATTCACGAAAACAAATTTAGTTTTCGGCATGAATTCGGTTTCGGCTACGCCTATATCGTTATTGCTATTTATTTATTTTATTATTCCTGTGGTTACGTGCAATAAGCATAGGGTTATGTCGGTCTCAATTTCACGTATCAATACAGAGTGTAAGATCAAGTCTATGTCTCAACTAGGAAGCACTATTATGAATGGCTTCTAATATAACAGGGGATGCAGTTAGGATTGAACTTTATTGAAAGTATGTTATGAAAAGTGGACTATATAAATAAACTATGGTAAGACAACCAATAAATTGCATAGTCCGCACCGCCTATAAAGAAGGGAAGTAGGAGTAAACATTAATTTATAATATGAGAAAGTAATAGTTTAGCTTAATCCTTTTAGAATAAAATTACAACGTTTTATTAATAGCTACATACAGGTTTCTATTATCTGCAATTTAAAATCCAAACATGTCTTCTCAAAGTTGGAATTGTCCTGTGTATAGAAAACCGTCGGCTTTGGCTATTGATTTGCATAATTTTGTAATTGTTTTATTGCTGAATATATTTTGAGAAAATATACTGATTGAAGAGATTTTATTGTAGAATATACTTTGAGAAAATATATTATTTGATTTGAAGAGCATATTTTGAGGAAATATACTATTTGATTTGAAGAGCATATTTTGAGGAAATATATTATTTGATTTGAGGAACATATTTTGAGAAAATATTTACACTTTTGGATTTGAAGAAAATTTTATGATCAATATATTTTGAGACAATATATATTGCTTGATTTTAAGGAAATTTATCGCCTAATATATTTTGAGAAAATATATTATTTGATTTGAAGAACATATTTTAAGAAAATATATTATTCGATTTGAAGAAAAATCATCACCTAATATTTTGAGAAAATATTTACACTTTTGGATTTGAAGAAAATTTTATGATCAATATATTTTGAGACAATATATATTGCTTGATTTTAAGGAAATTTATCGCCTAATATATTTTGAGAAAATATATTATTTGATTTGAAGAACATATTTTGAGAGAATATATTTCCATAATTTTGATTTGAAGGAAAATTACTTACTAACTTAAGTCTTTATACTTCTCCAAAGGCTCTTATCGATTTTGTTTATTTCGCAATTGTTTTTCGGTGTACATACAACATAATTGGTGGGTAATCAGTATAATGGACAATCAGTATAATGGACAATTTGTCTTAACTTAATTTGTTCACTTGCTTTTAATTCTCACTATGCGATTTAGATACAAATAGAAAAAGAATGATGAGTAAAACACAAGACATAGGATTAAGTTATTAAGGCGAGACTACTCTAGGGACCCAGTGGCACAAGTGAAGTGTAGTATTGATAAAAGGTCACATAGAAGGGATTTTGTCAAGGAAAACCTTGGTATTTAAGTGGTCCAGGTGACCCACCTCTCTTTCCTGGGAACCCCTTTCATGCACCATTTACCTTGCAAACTGAACTAAGTGCCTGAACTAACTGCTTAGTAAATGTAAGTAATGGATTAATAGAGCCATGTAGAAGAATAAAGTTGAGTAGCAAACTCAGTCCTAATACATAGGAGAAAGTGAAGACATAGAAAATAATGCAATGAGCGAGTTAGTTCAAATTTAATAGGAGAACGATAAGTTAATGGGCGAGATATTTAAGAGGAGTACAAAGTGTAAGCGAGCTAAATAAGGAAGACACAGAACAGTTAGTTCCCGCTGAATATAATTGCATATGATTAAAGACTCCTTTATTCATGATACTGATTACTTTGGAAGCGTGGAAGAATTGTTATATATCAGACAAATCAACCCGTCAAGGGCGAGGTTAACAGAAAGAAGAGCTCGCCAAACAGCACGCCAAGTTGTATTATAGAAGCAACATCCCGCCATTACAAGTTTGAAAATGAAACACGAAGTTATTCTAACAGTTCTCAACCTTGGAGTTTTGTTTTGCAGGTTTTTAACGAGGCAACTTAATGTCTACAAATATTTTTCTATTTCTGTTTGTTATTTTGTTTAGGTGCTACTACTACAATATCCACAAGAATCTACAAATCGACTAGAAGCCGTAAGACCCAACTGGGCAGTGAAAACTCAACCCCAAGAGGGCTCTGAGATAAAAGCCGTAAGACGCCATGTAGCGCAGCCATGTAAGTCGCCACGTAGCACAGCCTTGTAAGTCGACATGTAGCGCAGCCCCTGTAAGTCGCCACGTAGCGCAGCCTTGTAAGACGCCATGTAGCGCAACCCATGTAGCGCAGCCCCTGTAAGTCGCCACGTAGCGCAGCCTTGTAAGACGCCATGTAGCGCAGCCCCTGAAAGTTGCCATGTAGCGCAACCTTGTAAGTCGCCATGTAGCGCCGCCCCTGAAAGTCGCCACGTAGCGCAACCTTGTAAGTCGCCATGTAGCGCCGCCCCTGAAAGTCGCCACGTAGCGCAACCTTGTAAGTCGCCATGTAGCGCCGCCCCTGAAAGTCTCCACGTAGCGCATCCTTGTAAGTCGCCATGTAGCGCCGCCCCTGAAAGTCGCCACGTAGCGCAACCTTGTAAGTCGCCATGTAGCGCCGCCCCTGAAAGTCGCCATATAGCGCAACCTTGTAAGACGCCTCGTAGCGCAGCCCTGTAAGACGCCTTGTAGCCCAATGTTATGAGATACTTTGTAGCGTATTCTCGTAAGAGGTTCGTATCGCAAAGCCAACAAATTATTAAAGTCTCACCGAATTTGTTCAAATTATAAAGTATTAGATGAAAGATCACGTTATGATAAATAAGGAGGCGCCTATAAGTAGATTCAATACTTTTGAACACTTGGTAGGATTAAACTATTTAAAGGAACATCATGAAAGCTCGTAAACTCAAAAATCATTAACACATCTAAAGACAACATTAGGATTCGTAACATCCGGAAGAAGCACTTTTAGTAAAAGTCAGCAGGGCACCATAAGAGGTCGCCCTCAATACAAGCAAAATAAGGCGCCACGCAGGGTCGCCATCGGAAAAGAAATCATTAAAGCGATGGAAAGAGACGTTAAGTTTGGAGTCATTCCTCATTTATGAGCTTACCATCAACGATAGCTTTAACTTCAAGAGTCCTCGCCAATCTTTATAGAAACATCTATCCCGCACCTCAGGAGGGCGAGGCGAGAAGCATCAGGCCTTATCCTAAAACCTATACTGAAGAAACTAGGCGGACAGTCCCATACGAAGCAAACTTTTTCCAATACAGAAGGGATCTACGACTTAAGGGTAATACATATACCCTCAAAAGCTATCAAACAAATCAGAAATATTATAAGGGGATGTCGATGTAATATAAATCACTTCGCCTTGTCCCAAGACTCGTGCTTGTTGGGCTTTGGACCGTCATAATAATTTCCTAATTAGCTAGGAGGGTCCTTCCTAAGGACTCCTACGCTTGCCAAGATATAAATCACTTCGCCTTGTCCCAAGACTCGTGCTTGTTGGGCTTTGGACCGTCATAATAATTTCCTAATTAGCTAGGAGGGTCCTTCCTAAGGACTCCTACGCTTGCCAAGATATAAATCACTTCGCCTTGTCCCAAGACTCGTGCTTGTTGGGCTATGGACCGTCATAATATTCCTAGGAGTCTTAAAGATCCCCAGAAGGGCCTGTAGACCCTCCAAGAGGCCTTAGCGCCCTCCAGAAGAGTTCTAAGGCCCAGGGCGCGTCCTTTCCAGGGCGCCGCCTAAAGTGGATTCTAGAAACGTCTAGAACCCGCCAAATATGCTAAAATACCCCCATGGCTTGGAGACGAAGCCACTGAAACCCAAGCACACAGCAGGCTATAAATACAACCCTTGAGAGCATTCTCAAGGCATCCAATAATCAGTCTAAACCCTAACAGACAGAGAAAACCCTAGTATTCACTCGTACTTTTTGCAAGTACAATTTTGATTTTGAATATATATATATATATATATATATATATATATATATCATATTGTAATAAATTATACTTAACTTTTTCAATGAAAAAAATAGTATAGCAAATATAATAATTCTTATCTTTTTTAATGATACAAACAAAGTAACATTTTTATAACAAACATGTTTGAGGGTATAATTGAAAATGAAAAATTCAGCCCAAAAAATTAGGTTTTTTTTTTTGACGGGAAATCATAAGGTAGGTTGTTATCATTTATTTTTTGAGGGAAGGTTGTTATCACTTATTATTTTGAATAATTTCTTAAGAGTAGTTGTTACCAATTAGGCATTATCTTAATAATTAGTTTCTCTGTTCACTTAGGATTGTATCTCTATATATAGGAGTTATTGGCTATTCACTTTTTTAAATCATCAAAATTTCTCACTTTCAATCTTCAAACTCCTTCATACTTAAAAAAAAATCTCGACATTCTTCTTGTTCCCTCTTTGCTTTTTCACAACAATTCTCGTAGGAAAACAAATGTCCTACTCGCATAAATTCAAATATATTATAATCGGCGACATTGGAGTTGGAAAATCATGTCTTCTACTTCAATTCACGGACAACCGCTTTAAACCCGTTCACGACATAACAATAGGTGTCGAATACGGTTTTAGAATAATCAACATAAAGAATAATCAAATAAAGTTACAAATATGGGACACAGCAGGTCAAGAAACATTCAGATCATTAACCAGAACATATTACAGAGGAGCAGCAGGTGCATTGCTAGTTTATGATATAACAAGGAGAGAAACATTTAATCACTTAGCTACTTGGTTAGATGATGTAAAAGAACATGGAAATTCAAATATGATCATTATGTTGGTTGGAAATAAGTCTGATCTCGCGAAGAAACGTGTTGTGAGTACCGAAGAAGGTGAGAAATTCGCGAAGGCGAATGGTTTGATGTTTATGGAGGTTTCGGCAAAATCTAGTGAAAATATTGAAGAGGCATTTGTTAAAACGGCTGGAAGTATATATAAAAAGATTGGGGATGGAGATCTTGATGTGTTGAATGAGACTCATGGAATCAAAGTTGAATGTGTATTGGATAATCATAAGAGCCCTTCTTCTTTGGGTAGAAGCTGCTGCAGTTTGATGTAGAAGAGTTTTCTTACTAATTTAGAAATATTCAACTTATTATTTTAACCTAATTTTATTATTTGTTTGTTTTATTTTTTTAGTTAGTTATTTTTGGTCCATTAGGTTTGTTTTTTACCTATTTAAGTTGACCGGTTGTAGCCCAAACATAACTTTATTTCATTCAATAATATTTTAGAGAGTTTTATCAATTTCTGATGGATTCTGAAACTTTATTTCATAAATTTGTCATTTGCAAACATATTCTTTTCTATCTAGGTTTAGTGCTATTTAACATGCATTGAATCAAACAATATTCAACATATAAAATTAACCAATGTTCTTCCGCGTAGTTTTTAATTTTTAATTTTTTTTAAGGTTGAATGTAGTTCTTTATCACCATTTTTTTTTCTCTTCTTTTTTTGATTAAAATTTTATCTCTTATCTCGATCTTTTTGGGTTTGGATTGGATATGAAGATATATACTTCTTTTTGGGTTTCTATATGTCCGCTGACAAGATCATATGTTAGTAGCTTTTTTTTTTGTTATTTTTTTTGGAGGTATTAGTAGTTTTCTTTTAATAATCATATATCAATCAATAGTGTGTATATATGTCATTTCCATGTTTATTTTCAATATTTTTAGGCTAAAATGCTCTTTTGATCCCTTAACAACATTTATAGTATCGCTTTGGTCTCATAAGTAATAAAAACTCCGTTTAGGTTCATAAACTTCACCATTTCCATGGAGGAAGGTGAGAGAAAACAGAAACTTGAAGAAGAAGATAAAGAGAAAGAGAGAGAAAATCTGTATTCTTATTGATGAAAAACTGTTGAGTTTGTTACAAAGCATCTATATATAGTACAAGGGAATCTAACAAACTCTAACTAATTCATGTCTAGGATATAATCTTCTAGAGAAGGAACACAGTAAAACTCTAGGCCAGCATAGGAAACTTGCACATCAAGTTTAAAGCAATTAGAAGTTTAACATCCCCCCTCAAGCTTAGCATGGTATAAATCAATCATGTTAAGCTTGAGTATGAATGAATGAAAGCTCTTAGGCGACAAAGGTTTGGTGAAGAAGTCTGCAAGTTGTGACTGAGATTTGACAGGAAGCAACTTGAAGATATTCTGTTGAAGCTTTTCTCTGACAAAATGACAGTCTATCTCCAAATGTTTGGTTCTTTCATGGAAAACTGGGTTCCCTGCTATATGTATGGCGCTTTGGTTGTCACAGAAAAGAACTGGGAGCTTATTACACTGAACTCCTAAGTCTTGTAACAAGTAGAGAAGCCATTGTAACTCACAACTCGCAAAGGAAAGGGCTCTGTATTCTGCTTCAGATGAACTCCTTGCAACTGTATGTTGTTTCTTTGCTCTCCATGAAATCAAAGAAGAACCAAGAAAAAAACAATAACCTGATGTTGATCTTCTGCTATCTATACAACCTGCCCAATCTGCATCAGTAAATCCAAGCAACTGAAGCTGTGAGTCTCTTCTAAATAATAAACCTTGACCAGGTGTCCCTTTGAGATACCTTACCACTCTACAAGCTGTATCATAGTGAGTAGTAGTTGGAGCATTAAGAAACTGACTCAGTTGTTGAACAACAAAAGCAATGTCAGGTCTAGTAGTTGTAAGGTACAACAATTTTCCAATTAATCTCCTGTAACTAAGAATGTCACCATGAGGTGGTGAACTATCTTGATGAAGCTTGATAGAAGGATCAAGTGGAGTTGTGACAGGTTTGGCACCAAGTAAACCAGTGTCTCTTAACAAATCAAGGCAATATTTTCTTTGGCATATGCTGATGCCTGTTTTGGAGTGAGCAACCTCAATACCTAAGAAATATTTCAGCTTTCCAAGATCCTTTATTTTAAAATCAGCATCAAGAGCAGCTTTGATTCTATTTATCTCAGTCATGGAATTTCTAGCCAATATGACATCATCCACATAAACAAGCAAAGTAGTAAAGTGTGTATCACTATGTAAAGTGAATAATGAGTGATCAGATGCAGACTGTTCGTATCCTTGATGTAGAAGAAAACCAGTTAACTTTTCATACCATTTTCTACTGGCCTGCTTCAAACCATATAGAGACTTCAACAACTTACAAACTTGGTTAGGCTTGGGACTATGAACACCTTGAGGAACAGACATGTAAACATCTTCACTTAAATCTCCATGAAGAAAAGCATTATTTACATCCAACTGGTGCAGGTACCATGAATTTATGGATGCTAAGGCAATTAAAGTTCTCACTGTTGTTATCTTAGCTACAGGTGAGAAAGTATCAAAAAAATCAAGCCCTTCAACTTGAGTATAGCCCTTAGCTACCAATCTTGCCTTATATCTTTCTATAGTCCCATCTGACTTGTGCTTAATCTTATAAACCCATTTGCTCCCTATAGGTTTTATATTTGGTGGAGTTTCCACAAAAATCCATGTTTTGTTCTGATTCAAGGCACTAAGTTCAGAATTCATAGCCTTCACCCAACAATCATGCTTACTAGCTTCCTTATAACTATCTGGTTCAGAAGCATCAGTAATAGCCAAAGCAAATTTCTGGTGGGAAGCAGAAATATTGTTGAGGGAATGATAATGCTTAATAGGATAGAGTGGACCTGAAGAAGCCTGATTGGTAGAATTACTTGAAGAATTGCATACATAGTCTGACAAATGGTTAGGTTTTTGTGGGATTCTGGCTGATTTTCTAATGTTCAATGGTTGAAATTCAGGTTCAATTTGTGTTGGAATTTGAACTTGAGTGTTGTTATCTATGTATGTATCAGATTCATAAAGGTTTGAGTCAGGCTTTTTGTTGGTTTCAGGTTGATTTTGTACAGGAAAATCAGACTGTGATGAAGCTTGTTCATTGACAGGTGAAATGGGGTGGTGATTTGAATAGTATTGCCACTGAAACAGTTGATTAGGAGTGGAATAGGGTAAGATATGTTCATGATAGGTTACATTTCTGGAAGCAAGAATGCTTTTGTGGTTTAAATCATATAGGATAGCACCTTTGATACCTTGTTTGTAACCTAAGAAAACACATTTTTGAGCTCTAGAATAAAATTTTGTTCTATGATTGTGTAAAGTTAAAGCATAGCAAAGGCAACCAAACACTTTGAAATCATTTAAATCAGGATCATGACCATATCTAAGAAAATAAGGAGACTTGTTTTGCAGCAAGGGAGTTGGAATACGGTTAATGATATAAATGGCATGCAAAACAGAGTATGACCAGAAAATTTTGGGAAGTTTTGATTGGAAAAGTAAATCTCTAGCAACATTTAGGATATGTTGATGTTTTCGTTAAACTCTCCCATTTTGTTGAGGAGTTTCAACGCAACTGGTTTGATGTTCTATGCCTTTGGAAGAATAAAATTCAGGCATGAGAAATTCAGGACCATTGTCAGTTCTGACAATTTTAACCTTGCAATCAAATTGAGTTTCTATGTTAAGAATGAAATTTTGAACAGATTTTGAAACTTCAGACTTTGTTTTACACAGCATGATCCATGTAAAACGGTTGTAATCATCAAGGGCAGTTATAAAATACTTATGACCATGAATGGAATGAGTAGAAATAGGACCCCATATATCAAAATGAATTAGTTCATAACAATGACTAGCTTTATTCATACTGAGCTTATAAGGAATTCTTTTATGTCTAGAGTAATGGCAAATATCACATACATAATTGTTATCAACTTTAATACAAGGAAAATGTTGTTGCATGCTAAGCAACCTAGTATTTGATAAATGCCCTAGCCTAAAATGCCATAGGGATTCTTGAGGTAGGAAAGTGGTGGATAAGCTGGCTTGAGAGGAAGCTATGACAGGCTGATGGTGGGATTGTGAGAAAGCTTGAGAATCAAGGTTGAGAAAATACAATCCTTCAATCAATTCACCCAAACCAGTTATCTTCAAATTGCCCTTGTCCTGTATAAAACATTTATCATTATCAAAAGTAACAATGCAATTATTATCCATGCATAGTTTGGGAACAGATAACAAATTTAGTTTAAATTCTGCAACATATAGCACATTCCTAGCAACAAGTCCTGGTGAAAAGGTCACTGTACTAGAGAACTTTGCTATAGCCATATTTCCATTAGGAAGTTTGATGTGTACAGGTATAATAGATGCATAAGAATCAAAAAACTTGATGGAGGAACAAATATGATCACTAGCACCCGAATCAACTATCCAAGTTCCAAAACTTGAATGATTCATAGTATATGAGAGTCTAGTTATACCTGAAGTCACATGATTTGTGACATGTGATAGATTCACCTAGCTAGAGGTAGCTTGCTGAGACTGAAGGAGAGTAATAAGTTGTTCATATTGCTCCTTGGTGATTCCAAAAGAAGGTTCAGTGTTGCTATTTCCTTTGCAACTCTTTGAATCATCCAAATCCTCCTTCTCTTTATTGATTTCAAGAGAAGAATTATTAACCATTGCAGAATTTTTATTTCCATAATTTGGAGGAAAACCATGTTTCCTATAACAATTGTCAACTGTGTGGCCATCTCTGCCACAAAATGAGCAAGAACGTTTCTGACCAGGAATGAATGTAGAATTACGATTGCCATTAAAAGTACCATTACCACGCCCTCTTCCTTGTGATTTACCCACTGAATTAACCAAAATCTTAGAATCATCAACAGGAAGAGAAATCTTGAACTGTCTTTCATGTTGCATAACCATAGAAAAAATCTTATTCATAGGTGGTAAAGGATTTATCAAAAGAATTTGAGAATGAACCAGATCAAACGAATCATTCAATCCAGTAAGAAAACGAATAGAACGCGTGATCTCATGTTGATGTTTGGCATTCATCACACCAGTGATGCACATGCAACGATGAGGACAAGCACAGACAGGAGTTGGAAGATAAGCTTCAAGTTCTTCCCATAACACTTTCAAGGCAGTAAAAAATTCTGTAATTGAACGTGAATCTTGTTTCAAGCTAAAAATCTCACATTGTAATTCAGAGATACGAATGAAATCACCTTGGGAGAAGCGTTCTTTGAGCTCATTCCAGACATCAATAGCGTTTTCCAGAAAAACAATGCTTTGTGCAATTGAATCCTCAACAGAATTCATAATCCAAGAATGCACAAGCATGTTACAACGATTCCAAGCTTTGAAATTTGGATCAAAATCCGTTGGAACAGGGATAGAACCATCCACAAAATCAAACTTGTTCTTCCCTCCAAGAGCTCTCCGCATAGAACGCGCCCATGAATGATAATTGGAATGGCTAAGAACCGGTGTGATGGCGACGGAAGAAGGACCATCAGAAGGATGAACGTAATAGACGTTACCAGGTTGTTGCGACAGGTCCAGAGCCGGTGCAACCACTCCATCACCATTAACACCGCCATTTGCTGCAGCATTACCACGAACCATGGTTAAAGAAAAAAACAGAGAAAAAAAACGAACGGAACAAAGATCAGAGTGACGATGCGCAACAGAGCTCAGAAAAGCTCTGATACCATCATAAACTTCACCATTTCCATGGAGGAAGGTGAGAGAAAACAGAAACTTGAAAAAGAAGATAAAGAGAAAGAGAGAGAAAATCTGTATTCTTATTGATGAAAAACTGTTGAGTTTGTTACAAAGCATCTATATATAGTACAAGGGAATCTAACAAACTCTAACTAATTCATGTCTAGGATATAATTTTCTAGAGAAGGAACACAGTAAAACTCTAGGCCAGCATAGGAAACTTGCACAACAAGTTTAAAGCAATTAGAAGTTTAACAATGCTTATTTACTTTTTTTTATATGTGGCTAGTAAGCCCGTTAGATTTAGATTACTATCTATTTAAACTCAATAACTCCGGTTTTGGGATTTGCTTCCGCATAAACCCTAACTGCCTTCTTTGTGGAATAACATTAAAGGGAATTCAAAATATATTTACCAATTTTATTTTGAGGGCTTTGACTTGATCAGTTTTGTCTTTGAGAGTAGTTTAATGCATGGTTAACGAGCAAGGTGATTGATGGTTAAAGTGATATCATCATCGATTTAAAGGCAAGGTGCAGAATTGTTAGATATGCCTTGAAAACTCATGTGAATGAGAAAGTTTTCCAGTTCGGCTTATCTTGCGAAGCGGAAGAAGGATTCGCGACGTGCGGCTCGAAGGATTGCAAGAAGTCTAGCCACGTCCTATCTCGCGACATCTAGGAAGGACTCATGATGCGGAGGTGTCAGTTATATGTTTTCTTGATCACCAAGTTTTAAGGGCTGGACGAACTCTATAAATACAAGGCACATGTTTTGAGTTTTTTGAAAGTATGCGGAAAATTGTGAATCTTACCGAAACAACAAAGGGGACTTTTGGGAAAGGGTTGGTGCCTATTGGGGAGGGATTCATGGGTGGAAACAAATGGAAAACACATGAGAGGTGAGATTGAGACGAACTAGGGTTTACCAAAAGAGGAGATCCTTATGAAATCAAATGTTAAGAATCAGTTCCTATTGAGGATAGAAACTAGAATTGAAAAAAAAAATTGTAATACCTTGAGAGAAATCAGAGTCTCTAGGTCACGGGAAAAGCTTCGGAAAAAATGGTATAAAGTAGGGTTCACTCTTAGAGAGCTGGTTGAAGGCTAATTTTTTGTAATCCTTGTATCTCTTTGTTTAGTTAGTCTCTTAAACAAATTGCTGCTACAGAGCATTCGCTTTGTTTTAAATGTTGCTTATAATTAAGGACAGATGGAGTAGTTAATAAATCATTTTCAAAGCAAAAAAAACAGAGATGAAATTTCACACAATTTCACAGAGCTGGTTGCACAGATACGAAGGTATTGAGGTTCAAATTTTAAGAGAGTTATTTACTCATTAGATCGGGAATATTTTCCAAAATATAAGCTATTTGCACACAAAAATGGCAGTCAATGAATAAAACAAAACAACCATGTATACAATTTGAATCAAAAGATGAACAATATGCTGTAGAAAATAAAGTAGAGCATTGAAATAAAGATTTATATCACAATGGTTTCTTTTTCAGACACTCGATAGTTAATATAACGAAAAAAGATACACTTGATAGTTAATATAACATAACCCATTTGGGTTGGCCTGATGGAATTGGCTTGGGACCTGGGAGTGTGCTCCCCCTTGAGGTCTCAGGTCGATTCTCCATGGTGCCAATTTAGGTGGATTAATTTAGCTTCTTCAAAATAAATATAACATGGGAAAATGACAATATTGTGTTGAAATATCCTCATAACATTCAACTTGGTCATAAAATCTGAAATCCAAGTATACTCATAAACCGCTTGGGCCGCTTGGGTGAAAGTTTAGAGCTGGGATACAAAAATCTGTTACTTCTTTATCTGGCCGATGGAAACAAGGTTTTTCTTATAAATTGCCAAGTCACAGCATAAGCTATTCCCTTTAACACCCAAATCATCAATTGTTTGGGTATTTAAGTCAAAATAAGCCAATTCATTCTCGTTTCTAATAAACCATATATCACCCTTCTTTCCTACACCAAGAAAACGCTTAACACTAAGCAAGTGACCAACAATGAAGAGTTTAGTCCACGATTCGCTAACACCAGGTTCACCCAAAATATATATGTGAAAATAAGTTGTCTCTACATGCTCAAAGATTATAGAAACAAACTCATTTAACACCACTAAGTTAAAGTGTAGCATCACCCAATCATCGGGATAAATTTCTTCAATATCTGAGGGTAAAAGTGTAGTACAGAACACTTCGTTGCTCAAGTTGAGTGAAACCATGGATGTAACATCATCATCCTCATCCGCACACCAATGGCACAATCCACTCAAGTAGACCTTACGACGTCCTGCATATGTAGGCATTTCAAGATGAAGTCTTTTCCAAGTGTTACTTTTTACACTATAAATCTCCCAAAAGTCCCTTGGTGTCATTGGCAGATAAGTCCAATCAACATTGTCGTAATTATGTTCATAATTATAAACATTAACATAACGAACAATCTTATAGTCGTCATTAACATGGTCATAACCAAATCCATGAATATCAAATGAAAAACTTTTATAATATAAATATTGAACAGGGCTAGGAGGAACAAACTTCATTTCCTTAGTAGCTGGATTCCACAATTTAATATTTTCATGATGAAGATCGGATGGAACTGAATAATGGAGCCCCTTTTGTATACTAAATTTGTGTGTGGCGCTTCAATTTTTTCCAAGACTAACAATTAAATAGTGTGTGCTACAAAATGTCTTTTCCTTTGCCTACTATTGATAGGATTTTGAAATGTGTACCAGCAACATAATTCATTGGATATGCACCAAGTAGATGTACATTATTTAAAATAATGTACATTATTTTCAGCTGGTTTCAACGAGGAGTGTTATTAATATTGTGCCTTGGTAACGACATGGGAGTTTATTATGATACCAGGCTGGAAATAGGCAACTGGATACTCTAACGCCTACATATTTCTCTAACAAAAAAAAAGAAAGAAGCCAAAAGCTAGTTTTTAAGGACCATAAGCAGTAAAAGACTAAAAATCACATGAAAAGGTAAATCTTAACGAGTGCTTCCGGGACATTTTTTAAGGACCATAAACAGTAAATATTTATGAAAATGTGTGTAATCAATGCATTGGAAATTAACATATTTGACTTTTTAAAGAATAATTGCTTATTTTAGAATGTTTAAAGAGTGCTCTAGAGACACTCGTTAACAAGACCCAAAACTTAATATACACAAATGGGAGGTCCTTTGTTCAAACTCGAGCGACCATGAAAAATATCAAGCTTAACAGTATTGACGTTATTAACTGAACTAGGTCTTTCAGACAATATTATTATATAAGTTATGCTTGCATCAGGAGAGTAATTAGATACAAAATTAAAATGATAAGGACGGGATGCTAAATGAGTGTAAGAGTTTATTGCTGACTATTGCGTTGCAGGTTGATCTTGACAATGTGTGGAGGTGGGCACCTGATCCAGTCGCTAGGTATAAGGTTTGTCAGGCTTATCGCATTCTTTCTGATAAGGCATCCCCCCGTTGATCATGTCCATGCGGCCCTCTTGTGGAGGAAGGATATTCCTTTGAAGGTCTCGGAGTTCGCTTGACAGTTGTTTCGGAATAGATTTCCATCTAAGGCTAATTTATTTCGTCGGGGGATTATTCCTACTGACGCGTAGCTGTGTGTCAGTGGTTGTGGCTTACAGGAATCAGAGACTCGTTTATTCTTGTCTAGTAGTCTTTTTGGTCAGATTTGACAACTTGTTAGGAATTGGCTTGGAATTCATTCAGTGGATCCATATCGAACATTGGGGATCATTTTTATCAGTATGGTACCTCTTCAGGTTTCGTGAAATCAATGTGTTTTTTCATGCATTTGTTCTGGTTTGTTATCTCTAAGATTATATGGAAGGAAAGAAATGACAGACTTTTCCATTGCATATAACATACTCCTACGCTACTCAACTAGTGGAGAATATAAAGCTTATTTCCTTCTGGTGGTATAAAGCTAAATTCGTTGTTTGTCATTATAGCTTTCATAATTGGTGCCAAAACCCTTTTTTATGTGTGGGTGTTGGTTGATTTGTGTTTCATTCTGCTAAACATTTGTTGTATTTTTTGGCTTTCTTCACTGGTACATCTTGTGCCGGAAAGATAGTATGTTGTTTGTTTTTATATATCATTTTGATCTTTTAAAAAATGATAAAATCATAAAATTTGGTGAAACAATTTAACTGGGACTTGAACTCACGTCTAACATATCGCTAACATCTCGATCACGTCATGCATTCGTCAAGCATATTATTTAAAAAATATTCATGCATGGATCACTAAGGTATTTAAAGGGTTGTAAAGTAGCTATTGCTACAAAAGAAATGGCGTATGTATAGGTAACTGAATCAAAGTGGACCTAGTCTAAGGAGCATTTACCTCCCTAATAGGCCAAATAAAAACGAAAATTTATTGAAAAATAAAATAAAGTTGATTTTTGTTTGGCCTATTAGGGGGTAAATTAAAACAAAAATATTTTACAGAGGGTAAATAAAAAAAAAAATTTACAGGGGGAAAACCGGAAATGACCTATATTACAGGGGGTAAAAACCTATTAACTTCTTTTTTCTTTCTTAAATCGATCCTTCTATTAAAACATCAGTACATTTTTAGTATTTTGGTCATTTTTCATATTGTTAACAATAAATCTTTAAATTCTCCTTATACCAAAAAAAATATTCTTTAAATTATCCTAAAAAACAATATATGTTTTTTAACTTAAGGAACTAGTGTTCTCTTGGTTCCTAATGTTTTAGATAGATGGGTTTGACTTCCTTCGCCGTCAAATGGATACACAGTTCGTGGTGCATATAATTTGTTAACCTCTCTGGATCATATTGGTGAGGCTTCTGCTTCGGAGCTGGTGTGGCATAAACAGGTTCCCTTGAAGGTTTCAGTTTTTGCGTGGAGACTCATCCGTGATTGTCTTCCAACAAAGTCTAATTTGATTGCTCGGCGGGTTCTGTCGACTGATATGTCCTTATGTGTCGCTGGTTGCGGTCATCCTGAAACGGCACGACATCTATTTTTATTGTGCAACACTTTTGGTTCCCTTTGGCATTTGGTGCGTGATTGGATTGGTTGTTATGGGATGGATGCTGATAATATTTCCGACCATTTTCTTCAATTTACTTATTTGACAGGTGGTGCTAAATCTAAACGTTCTTTTATGCAACTTATATGGCTTCTTTGTGTCTGGGTTGTGTGGAACGAGCGAAATAATCGCATGTTTAATAATTAATAATGTAGTTACTTCTATCCCCGTTTACTAGATAAAGTTAAGATTATGTCTTTAGGGTGGTTGAAAGCTAAAAAAGCTACCTTTGTGTTTGGCACTCAGCAGTGGTGGTCTTGCCCACTTATTTGTTTGGGTATAGGCTAGTGTTCGGCTGCTGTGTTGTGTTTGTAATTGATGTAACTCTTGATTCCTTTTGTAGTCTTTAAGGCACACCTTGTGCTTTTGAGACTGCTTTGTTATATAATTTCATTTTGGCTTGCTAAAAAAAACTTAAGGAACTAGTTGTTGTGTGTATTTCATATTTTTGTTTTTTTATACCATTCCATTCAAACTATGAACACAACCAACATTTGGCAGACTACTTATTTTTTGACACATTTGGGCAACTTCGAAGGAGGTAATTTTTTCTATAGTTTGCATTGCATGTATGTGATATGAAGATTCAATATATAGGGCCCAATTTGTATATATTTTAGTTTAGATTTCTTAGTCTGGCTTTCTTGTAACATTGAAATGTGTATACATTTTAAACCTCTGCCATGACACAATTCATTTTGTTACCAGTTTCTACTCAAATTAAGTCCTTTCTTTTCATTGACAATTATAAAAAAAAAAAGGAAAACAAAAATGTTGTGGTGTGAATTAATGTATAATTCCACATTGGATGTCATATATATTGAACTAAGTCATGAAGGTACAAAGAAAGAGGTACAAATGACCCAAAGAAAGAGGTAAATAAATAAATGACGTAAAAGAGTGAGATATTTGTAAAAAGAATTAAACTATTGAAAGACAAAGTGAGATATTTGTAAAAAGAATTAGCATAGTTTATTCTTAAAATCCCCGAACTTATTTACAACAAACTAGCAGTACACTCCTGTACAGAAATATCCAACAGTTTGCAGATAGTTAGGTTCGGTTCAACAGTTGACACACAGTTTGCATACGTAGTTCAGTTCTTTAAATTCAAAACCCAGTGAATAAAACTAAAAAACAGTTCGGTTCGGCTAAAAATGAAACATAAACAGATCAGTCTGGTACACAGAAATTAGACGAAAAGTGATAATTAACAGTAACACAATCTTGAAATTGTGTTCAACCATGTATTTTTATATGATGCCACAAAAGGAACAAAGTAAAAGAAATTCTTCCAGCATTTAATACTTGTTACCACTTACAAAGCAGTTTTACGTGTATGGCTACAAAATGAGCTGGCTTGTTATGAGTTCATGATCATTCACAAGTGCAATGCAAAAGGAAAATAGAGACTCAGTGCACTACTGATTGGAACATATATCTCAAAAAACATCTTTTCAATATGACAATTTTGGTTGTACAGATGCATAATTTTCTCAGCATATGTAAGCATGTGCCTATCAACCCTGCAACCATTTTTGTTTCAACAGTATAAACAAATCACAGTTTTGCATCAAATATTCAGTCTTAATCTAAACAAATCAAGAAAAGATACTCAAGATAACATGGTAACTTCACATTAAAGGGAAAATATAAAAAACATGTGAACACGAGTGGACCGGGAAATCCCGAACAAAGGACATAGTGCCCTTCGTAAGGGCCCAAATAACCATGAGCGCCCTTCGTGAGGGCCGACATAGCCTTAGGCGGTCACTATGCAGGCACCGCCATCAAAACCTTCTAGAAGCAGCTAGAAGCCTCGATACTTATCTCATTCCAAGTAACTTAATGCCTAAGTTAGCGGATTAAACGGGCCCAACAACTGCTATAAATACTAACCTTGAGATTACTCTCAAGGGATTACCTAAACAGATAAAACCCTAGTTTTATAGATTGTACTCTTTGCAAGTACAACATGGTAACAACATCGAATAAAGAATCATGCTAAGAAATCCTCAGCAAAAAATCTGAAGAGAAAGAATATTCACAAAAGAGGGTGCTGCAGTAAGTCTCGTACACTTCCCAACATAGTTATATACGTAGAAGATGAAATAGATATCTAATCGGTGATCATAAGCTTAGAAATTTACATTGATGGCTAGCTTAATAGTTGATAACAAGCATAAGAGTAGTGAGTTTTAAGGCCACTCTTCTTTTAAAGGCTGTATTATGAGGGAAACTCTGCTGCAATTTCAGTGCCATTTAGTACTTACTAGTGAGTTTTGATCTATGTTTAGACTGTGTTCCTTAGCTTCTATGGTTTAGACCATCTTGAACAGACCTAGTTAATTGATTTGGAATGTACAAATAAATAAGTAAAAGTAATACACAAATATAAATCAAACATAGTGTATACATATCTCAAGCAAAATGTATTTAAGTTCAATCACTATTATTTTTTCATTGGATCATCATTAGTATAATTAAAAATATTACTAAAGAAAAAAACAAACATGAACATACATATATACCAGGAGCAGAATGTGTTAAGCTTCAAATATATGCCTCTTACATAAAAGGGGAACTAAAAATCTAATCCAATACACCATAGAAAGATAATAAGCATTAAAATAAAGCAAGTAAAAACAAACAAGTACTATACTTCCTATTGTTTAATAAAACTTTATGCTTTGACTACAAACGCATTTAATTGTCTATTTCTCCAATAGTACCAAAGTTTTTCATGTAAGGTACGATCATACAGTCCTCACTTTCCCCTTTAAAATCAATCTCCTCAATCACTTCGGTAGTCAAATCAAAACAAGTTATTTTACCATTTGTTTGACTTAAGAAAATTTTACCCTTCATCCCAACATCGAAAGAGCGCTCAATACAAGACATAGGACCAAATTCGAAGAGTTTAGTCCATGATTCCTTGACACCGATTTCTCCCAAAATTGATATGCTGAAAAACATGTTATCATATTCTGTTAGTATTGCAATGTACCCATTGAACACCATCAAATTAGAAAACGATCTAGCATGCCAATCTACGGGTGTAGTGAGAAAAACCTCATTGCTCAAGTTTAATGACACAACAGAAAATGTTTTACCATCCGAAACTCCAAACCAATGGCACATCCCATTGAAGTACACATTAGTGGTATTAGAATTAGGAACTGGCATATCAACAACGAGTCTTCTCCAAGAGTTACTTCTTAGGCTATATATCTCCCAAAACGGGTCAGGTGTCATAGGCAAATCTTCTTCTTGAGAATAACCATTTAATATAGGATGAAACCTTATATGTTGAATAACCTTGTAGTCATCTGTAACATAGTCATAACCAAATGCACGAAGCTGAAAGTAAACGACAAAATTAGGTAGACACTCAGAAAGCCTAGGAGGAATGACCTTATTTTCTCCAGTAGCTGGGTTCCAAAGTGCTACAGTGCTATGATTATAAAGGTTATATAAACAAATAATTCCGTTGACAGCTGAACCTAAAACCAGAAGAACTAAAGTATCATCAAAATGAGACGGCAGATCCAATTTGACCCCATTCTCAAACTTCTCACCCGAAATCGAATAAAACAAACTTGGAAGCGCAAACCAGATGAAGAGGAAAAACATATCATCATGATCATGATCATCATTATCATACGGTGAATGAGATTTGGTAACAAGACTGTTGCGGAACTTTTGAATGAAATTAGGGTTTTGAAAGAAAAGAGACCACGATTTATGAACGCAAGTAAATCGCTTGAGAGACTTAATAGAAAGTTTAGAGAGAATACCGAATGCAATATCATCATGTATATAGCGGCTACTGCCACTATACTTCTTCCGATTTGGATCCAATGCCATCAACGGAGAAGCTAGCAAAATTTTTGCGCAGGGGCCAACTATAAACAAAAATAAAATATTTTAAAACCAACATATTAAATTTAAGGATAAAATATTTTTTTAGTCCTATTAATTATAATTTTTTAGGTTTTAGCCCTTAAACAAAATTTGTTCAAATGTTGTCTAGATTTTTCAAAATTTAAAAAAAAAAAAAGAAAGTGTTTTTAGTCTTGGATTTAATCTCTATAACAAAAATTAAGTACTAAAATTAAATAAAATCTTAGGAAATTAACTTCAAAATCGCAAGTGTTGTAGAAACTAAAAACAAAATAATAAGAAAATTAGTCAATGCATAAAAACAAAATAATATTATTAGTCAAAATAATATGGACAAAATGCGTTTCAAGAAGACAATTTTATCCATAATTAATTGTTTACAAAATAGAATGATAATAATGTTTTCTCCAATGTAAACAATTAGATTATTTGCAAGAAACTTATTACCCATTTGAAATGTTTATAACTATTGTCTTGATAAGTTTAATTTTTAGTTTTCTCTATAGTTGTTATTGCGATCGTAAATACCAAACCATTGAAAATAAATCAATCAACCATGTATTAATTTTTACTTTTTTATTTATGCTAATTTTCAACAACTGAATTTATTTGGGGTACCTCAATGGTTATTATTTGAGGTAGCTAGATATAAATACATACCAACTAATACTAGAATAATATATTTTTTGGGGAACACTTGAACGTATGAAATGGGTAGCGGCAAAGCAAAGTTGAAAACCCCTTTCTTCAAAAATATAAATTTGATAGTGATGTAGGAGGGTTTTATTAGTAATTTAGTAGTATTTGTTATTTCAGCCTAATTTTCTAGAACTTTCTATTTTGTTTTCAGTTTGTTATTTTTAGGCCCATTAGGATTTGTTATTTTCCTATTTAAGCTTAACAGATGTAGCCTAAGAGGACAGCTTATAACTTTTATTCAATCAATAATATTTTAGAGAGTTTTCTCAATTTCTGGTGGATTCTGGAACCCTATTTCAATAAGTTTGTTTCTTGTGAACTTGTTTATTTTCAATCTAGGTTTAGCGCTTGTTAGCCTACGCTTCCGTACTGCGTCAGTTGGTATCAAAGCAGGTTTCTCATATTCTTTTCCTATCGTGATCATCCATGAAAGATCAACCAGTTACAAGGGCAGAATTTGGCGGTTTAAATGCCGCTACCAAAGCTCTGTTAGATCAGTTGACGGCGTTGACAGCTAAGATCGATAACATCAACAACAACAACTGCAACAACCGCAACCACAACAACCACAACAATCAGAATAGAAGATGTGGACCAATTATGGTTCGTGATGGAAACAATTGAATTAGTTTGGATTCGTGTTCTATTGAAGATCCCATTGTCCATGATGTGATTGACATTGACGACATCAAAAATAATGATGATTTAATGGTACTTGGTGAAATAAGTCGTAAACGTGGCAAGGGGGAGGCACTTGAAACCATTCACGAGAGTTACAGTGATTAACAAGTTATGCCAAAATCTTTAAAGTCCAATCTTTAACACGAGAAATAGTGATTATGGAACCTATGAAATTTATGAGAATCCTCAAACTGCTTTTTGCATAGTGCAGTGCCAAAATCAACTATAATAGGCTCCATATCTTCTCATTTATTTTTGGGTTGCACTTTTGCTACGCATTTGTGGCATTGGTTGGAAGACCGGTTGCATTGTGTCGTTGATTTATCATCCGTGGGTGCAATTTTGGATTGTATTCTGGTGTTGTGTAGTTCGCAGGTGCGTGATGTGTTTATGGCTTCAATCATTCACACTATATTTGGAAGGCTAGAAACACGATCCTCTTAAATTTGGATACATCACATGGCCATTGTCTGCGCTCTCAGTCAGATAAATTGTTGTTAGATAATTTTCATGTTTCCCTTTGCTACCGACATTACAAGGAAATTATTGAGGTTACCTGGAAAGCTCCAACTGCTGGTTGGGTGAAAACTATTACATATGGTTCTGTGAAGGCTAGTTGAGCTTCTTGCAGAGGTACTTTTTGAGATCACCGAGGGACTTTTCTTGGTGCTTTTGCTAGCAATCTTGGTGATGTGACTGTTTTCGAGGCAGAGCTGACCGGTATACTCACTGCCATGGAGTATGCAGCCTCCCATTCATGGCACATTCTTTGGATAGTGTGTGACTCCACTTCTTCCGTGATCGGGGGTGTGTTGGGTATTTAAGTATTGGCTTCATTGTTGCTAAAACAATATGATGTTGGATACGATGTTCCAACATCTTCGGAAGGTTCAGTGTGCCCTGTTTTTGTGGCTTGGCTTACCCAATCTTTATATTTTATTAAAGAACCCACGCCTTATTTTTTGTTCACTAAGTATCGTATTTTTATCCATAATCTGCTCAGTGATTTGTTTCTAAAATATAAACAATATTTGAGGATTCTTTGGTGGTGTGTTTGGCGGTTCCTAAAGATGTTCCAACTTTTTAGGAGTTACCATATTTGTTTCTGATTTGTTACATGAGATTTCATGAAGATTTTATTCACGTGACTTGAGGTCCAAGAGACTTGTGTTTCCACAAAAAATATATATTTTCAGATGGATATTGTTATTTGTGAAATATATTTTCAAAAGGCATTTTGGAAAATATATTTCTAAAGAATATTTGTTTCAATATATTTATGAAAAGAATATTTGATACAAATATATGTAAATATATTTTCAACAGAGATTTTGGAAAATATATTTCTAAAGAATATTTGTTTCAATATATTTCTGAGAAGAATATTTGATACAAATATATGTAAATATATTTCAAGAAGAAATTTTGGAAAATATATTTCTAAAGAATATTTGTTTCAATATATTTTTTAAAACCGACGGTTCAATTGGTTATAGAGGTTGGACCGGCTTTGATTCAAAATGAATTTGTCTTCTTCCTTTTCATTCACATATCCAGTTACATAGGTTCAAAATACAAAGAATCTTACAAGATTTAGAAAGATGGAGAAAACGGGAGTAAGAAATCAGAAACGAAATAATTGAAAAGAAGAAAAAAGAAACTAGAATGTTGTTCAATCCATAAACCAACAATGGGTGATGTACTTTTCCAATCAAAACAACAAGAAGAAGGGTTCAATTGAGAGAGGTGACGGCTGTTTTATTCATTTAGTCATTCGAATACTGCTCTTCTCCCAATAGTTTTTGCTCGCTCCCAACTCAAAAGTCCTTAATACCCATGCGTGAGTTAACTCAAGCTTCATCTTGTTGGCCATATGATTACAATTTGCAACCTTTCTTCAAACTAACGTAACGAAATCGAAATATATTGAATTTAATACAAATGAGATTGTAAAGCCATGAATACTGTGCTTTGTTTTATGGTTACTGTAACGCCCTAATTATTTAATTATTTAGTTTATTCAGTTAGAGTCTTTTATATATAGATATATATTTATTTATTTAAAGTTGTGTTATATGATTTTTGGTGTTTAATTGTTGGTTATAATGATATTAAGTGGTATGACTTTTTATTAATGAATGGTATTTAATTAAAATAAGTAGAGGAAGGGTAGTTTGGGAAATAAGGAGAATAGAGAGTTAAGAATAAGAAAGGTTGAGGAAAAATTAGTCAGACACGTTCAAAATTGAGAAAAGAGAGAATAGAGAAGAGAGTTGCTAACCTTTTGAATTCAAGAATCTAAGGTAAGGGTGAGACTAACTCTCATTAATCATAAACATAAATTCTGAATTGTTGTTGTTGTTGTTGTTAATTTGTGATGTTGAAGAAATTAGGGTTGAATCAAATTAGGTTTCTAGAAACCTAGATAATCCGTTGAATTAATGTAAAAAGTTGATGTTTAGGTTGTAGAATACTCCTAGGTAATGTTTCCTATCAAATTTGGGCATTGGGTAGTCAAAATTTGGGTTTTTGGGTGAAAAATGGTGAAACTCCACAAGTGTTCTTCAGAAAATGGGGCCCAGTTCGCTTGAGCGAGCCCCAAGAGAACTCACAAGCGAAATTGAGGTTTCTCTCGGCGTGATTCTCGCTTAAGCGAGATTTGTCTCGCTTAAGCGAAATGCCCTCTGACAACTTTTCCTGTTTCGCGTTCTCGCGTCTTTTTAACACGTTTCTGTTTTGAATTGGTCTTTGGTGTAAACATGAAAGTTTTAGATAATTAAGTTAGTTTTACGATGGCTTTGGTTTGACTTGAAAATGTTTTGTGAATTTTGAATTATGATAGAAACACTCCAACTAGGTCTTGAAAGACTTTTAAGAAAATTTCGCATAACTGCTTCTAAATCAACCCAAAACTTTTGGTTTGCTTCCAAACTTCAAATCCCGTATACTATGAGTTTAACTAGAATGTTTAAGAGTATTTAATCTATGTCTTGTTGAATCAAACTTAATTTTCTTTTGATAATGAATTGGTGAATCATATTGATATGTTGTTGTTGATTTATGGTTGAATCTATATTTATATGATGTATATGACTTATACCCAGTAGCTTTGTAATGATGTGAAAATATTATATGGAAGAATTGACATGGTTTAATGGAAGTTGCTGTTTAATTGTGAAGTTGTCGAAAATATTATGTTGATTAATTACGAAGTTGCAGTTGTTGTTGTTGCATAATAATCATTATGTCATTGCATAAATGTTGTCAAACGAAGGGGGCTGTAGCCTGTCACGTTGTAGCAAAGGGGGCTTGATGCCCTGTTAGTCGAATTACGACATCATGTTGAGAGCTTGATGCTCTGTTGGTACCACATGCATATTTATGTTGTGTTGTTGAGTTGATGTTGATACGTTGTTTATATGAAGTTGTCTATAATGATTGTTGTTGTTATATGATAATTAATTCTTTCATAAGAATGCTTGTTATTACATGTTAATTGATTTTTGAGAATTATTGTTTATTATTGATGATTGTGAAATTTCACCCCTTCTGCTTGAAAATGTTGCTCTTCGTATGAGTAACTTGCAGGTGATCAGGAGTAGTTGCTGTTGTGAGTTGACTCTCTCACGCGTCGTCTTAGGGTCGCTCTGATACGTAACGAGATGGGAATTTATTCATATGATATGTTGTCTTGTTACGTGTCTTTTCCATTTTGCTGTTGGACCACCTATAAGTGGATTTAATTATTGTTGTTGGAGTTGAGGCCTTAGTGCCAAATTTTGTTGAAAACCATGATTACTTTTCCGCTGCAATGTTGTTGAAATAATTATAGACTTTTTAGTGGATTTTTTAAAATGACGATTTGATTTAATGAAGTGTGACATCCTGTTTTATGTTGAACTCTGATAAATTTAAGTATTATTTTTATGTTGGGAAAACGAGGTGTTACAGTTACTGTGAGAAAAGCCATACGCAAAAAACGTGATAAAGCCACATGTTAGAAGAGAGTGAGTCGCATAGCCACACACAAAAATATGAAGAATCCAATCGAGAAGAAGATTTATTTTGGGGAAAAGATGATTTCATTGTGCTTAATTTTGGATCTGAGCCTTGATGTTTTTGAATATTTTAGCATTACTCTTTAAATTTTGATTTTCTAATTCGTGGCTACAGTAATCAAAGAGAAACTAGAAATAAAAAGTGAAAAACCAAGTGCAGGCGCGTAAGAGATGTAGAAAAATGGAAATGAAGATACGATGGGAAACGGAGAAAAAAATTAAAGTACGTGACTTAACTCACGCAGAGATTAACACTAACATGAATTAACTCACGCAGAGTCATTTTGGTCTTTTCAGTTGGGAATGAGCAAAATATGTTAGGTAAAGAGCATGATCCTAGTCATTTTAGGGTTATGTTAGTGGGCTTGAACCAAATAATCCTACTTTTATTAATAGGCCCAAATAAAAGTACTACACAATGAAAGCTTAAATTCCAATACACAGGCTAAAAACGTAATTTAAAAAAATAAAATAATGAATAGTTTGTTATTTTTTATTATTTTATATAGTATTCATATCTTGTACGACGAATATGGGTATGTATATTTAATTTTGGTTGACAGTAGGGTATGTATATTTAATCAGAAATATTAAATTATATTATTTCTCACATTGTTATCTAAAAAAACGTTAAACACCAACTAATAATCAACTATAAAGCCTCTAGACAATCTTTCTTGAGTCGGAAGCAAAATAAATAGCTTCTTTGTTTGATCATTGATGCGCAAGACATTTCATGTTTTTGTGGTTAGAACTGTGAATATTACTCTCGTAATTCATCAAAATCAAAATCCAACTAAATTTGGATTTTGTGGTTTTATAACATAACCACAAAAATTAACCCTCGTATTATTCACAATTTAAGGATAAATTCAGAATTTTCTTCTTAAAAAAAAGCATAAATTCAGATTTTGAATAAAAACAATGCTAATGTGAAGGAAGAAGTTCACGTTGGCTCGATGGTTGGTTCAAGATAAAACTCCATAAATATATAAAGTGTGAAAAAAATTGAACAAACCCAAGTAAAATTAAAAAATCTAGATAAAAGTAGGAGGGACTATAAAGGAATTATGTATTGAAGAAAAGAGATTGCAGAAAGATTTATTTGGTTTAACATAATATACTTTCATTTAATTGAATGGAATTATATACGATAATCGAAATTGCAATAAACAAATTACTCAAGTTTTGTTTTAAATGTTTTCAATCACAATTTAGACTTTAAAATGTTTTCAATCGCAAGAGTAAACAAAACACTTACATAAACATGTAAATATTATTGACTCAAATTTATTAAATTTATTTTCATATGTTGTTACATTTATTCCATAATAATTTGTAATTTTTTTTCTTCTAGGGAGGGCATTGCTTAGTTTGTTGGCAAGCACATCTGAATGTAGGCTTGAAGCCTCCACTGGGTTGGCAAAATCCGACACCGTTGTAAATATCATAGCACGTTTTTTGACACACTGCAATGATGCAATTATCACCTTTTAGGTAGGTCAAACATCCATTTGTCGTAGCTATTACTGTAAAAATAAAAAGTATAATTATCATAAAAAGTAACTTTGAAAAACAAGGTGTAATCATATAAATTAGATATTACTGAACTATTTACAAAAAGAAATATTAATTTAGAAAAAAAATAACACAGTTTATTTGATATTATTTGTTGTGTGTAGTAGTTCACGTGAATAAACCGCAAACCCTACTTTTTGAAAGTTAAAAAAGTGTTTTTTTCAATACAAAGATTTTTTCTTTCTATTTTTAGTTCCTAAACTAATACCCAGGGTACTGGTTAACAGACCCCTATTCTAATTATATATTAATGTTTAACATGTTCATCCAACATAATGAACACTACCAACACACTTATTGATACTACGAAGTTTGATATAAAAGTTAGTATACCCGTGAAAAGGATAGCAAGGATGATAATTGGCATGAAGGAAAATTTAGCCATTTTAAATAGCTTCAATATAACAAACAGTTGTAAGATGTATTGTTGCTAGAAAAAAGCCAAAGGTTTATATAGGAACCATCAATATCAAATAATTAATAATAAAAAGGATAATTAATAAATAAATTAACAATCTACCAAATTTATATGGTCAAATTCTTCAAATTTATGAAAAGCAACTACTTTAATATGGTCAAAGGACAATCCATGTTGATACGATACTTTACTTACATTTTATTACTTGGCAAACGATTAGGTACACATGCCATATCTGATACACATCAAGTTATTTGTGCCGCTTCTGGAGATTGTTGATATTTTGGAATCTATCTTTATTTTTCAGTCATTTATTTTTCTGCATTTTATTTTTTCTGTTTTCAAAGATTAAAAAATACAAAAAATAATTCAAAAAAATTTAAAAATACCAAAAATATTATAGCAGCTGACTCTGTACTATTAAGAACTTTGTGTAGTTTTTTTATGCATAATACCAACACATGTATTCTGCAATTTGATCTAGACATAAACAAAATTGAACGAGCACTTCGGAAAGCAGCCCGACTTGCAAGAGAAATGACAGAACAGCCAGAAACAATCCCAATTCTAGACCATTCATCAGACAAGTAAAAAATGGGAGACGAACACCGTATTACCCTTGGAGACTATGGGAGATTTGACAAATTAGATGAAGTATCACTTAGTTTCCAACTAGCAAACCCGATGGTGTTTGACATCAAGAACAGTGTTATGATGAATTTGAAATATAACCCATTTTCAAGTAAGGAGACGGACGATTGCAACACTCATTTGAAACACTTTATTGATGCCTGCAACACAATCAACCCATCTAGGGTGTCAGAATCAGACAAACAACTCAGGTTGTTTGGTTATTCTCTAACCAGACGGAAAAGGGATTGATTTGATGCTTTACAAGCGGTTCAATCGAGACTTGGGATCATCTTAAGAGGGAGTTCTTGGACATATATTTCCCCATTGCTAAATACTTGGTGCAGAAGAATGATAATCAAGACAGCTGATGAAGTACGAGAGTTGATTGACAACATGTCTCTGAATGAATATTGAGGACACACCGAGGAAGAGGCGATCCAAGGAAGAAAGGTATGATAGATCTAATCTGTTAGCAATATGTCAGACACAATGTCTTAATATGTTGGTACGACATCATAGCGTGCCTTGATCCGCGTCTTGGAGATTCACTTTTAATCGTGAAGATTTTCATATAATATCTAAAGATTTGTATCACGGGAGGAATTGACCAAGATAACGTGGTTCTAGAAGCAGATGAAGGTGGTTTGTGCTTATCTTAGTCCTTAAGAATGTTGTTGCAACATTTAAGGAAACATATGATCTACTTCAAATATCTTGTGTTGAAATATCGAGATTTCAGCTGATCTTTAGCCAAGACTTGCGCATCACACCTATTATGCATTCAGGCTATATAAACAAAGACAAAGTACCTAACAACTCGCTGAAGCCGCAATTGAAAAAGAGTCATTTAGGGTTTTAGGTTGTCTTTGTTATTTGTGAGCCATTCTCATATCACTTTGATATTAGACTTGTACTTTGTATTTGAGTTGTAATGCTCTGAATCTCTATAAGCTTTTAAGCACGAGTTACTTCATTTTTAGGGGAGTGTCTCCATTTTTGTTAGAGAATTCAAGGACAGTCACTGGTCTGTGACTAAGAGGAAGTGAGTGGGTTCTCATATTTAGGACTTGGAGAGTCTTAGGTAGAAATACCACGGGTAGTGATTAAATGAGAAGTTAGTAAGCTGGTGAAAGCTTTTATGTATGCTTCGAATTGATGCTACTATGGTGAATTTCCTTCCTGGCTTGGTAGCCCCCAGATGTAGGTGAAGTTGCACCGAACTTGTCAGCAAACAACTAGTGTCATTTACTTTCTGTCCTTCATTTAAAGTTCTTATTTTCTACTTCATATATCACGATGTTATAACATCTTAGGTGACATCTAACTTTTCATAAGATCTTGCTCAACATTTTTTTATCTGCGTGCCAGAATTACAATTAGCATTAGAGGAGGCACCCTGTTCTGTTTCTGGGTGAGCTTTAGGGAAAATTTTCTGGTAACATGGAAAAGGAAGAAGGATAAGTCAATAAACCTCCGATTCTGAATGGTTCTAATTATGACTACTGGAAAGTATGTATGCCAACATTTCTTAAGTCTATTGATAACAAGGCTTGGAAAGCAGTTCTCAAGGGATGAGATTATCCGCGTGTCAAAGACAAGGATGGAAATGACACCTCCGATATGAAACCTAAAGAAGAATGGAATAAGGAGGAACATGATCTTGTTCTTGGAAATAACAAAGCCTTGAATACCCTGTTTAATGGGGTTGATAAAAACATGTTCATGATAATTAGCAGTTGCATTGTGGCCAAGGATGCTTGGAACATCCTGAGAACTACACATGAAGGGACATCAAAAGTAAAAATGTCCAAGTTGCAGCTAATTACTACAAAGTTTGAAAGTCTCAAGATGAACGATGATGAATATGTTCAGGAATTTCACATGAACCTTCTTGAACTTGCAAATGCATTCAGTGCCTTGGGAGAAACAATGACTGAAGAAAAACTAGTAAGGGAGATTCTCAGGTCTCTACCTAAACGGTTTGACATGAAAATAACTGTTATTGAATAAGCCCATGATATTGCAAATATGAAAGTAGAAAAAAATATTGGGTCACTTCAAACCTTTGAGATGGCTATAAATGATCATCCTGATAAGAAAAACAAACGTGTTGCCTTTTTGCCCAACATTTGTGATAATCAAACTGAATGTGACTCAGAGTTAGATGATAAAATATCAGAGGCAGTGGCGCTTCTGGGAAGACAAATCAATGAGGTTCTGAAGAGACTGGGTAGAGGACGAAAACCAAATGTCAAGAACACTCCACCTGACATCAGGAAAAGCAACGACTCTCAAGAAAAGACCAAGGCAGAAGAGCAGCACAATCAAATGAAAGGACCTTAGTGTTTCAGATGTGAAGGGTATGGTCATTACAAGTCTGAATGTCCTACTAATCTCAAGAAACAATAGAAAGGCTACTATGTCTCCTGGTCTGATGAAGAGGAAGAAGAACAAAGTGGAGTAAGTGCAAATCATGTTACATCTTTCACTAGAAGATGCAAATCTGATAAAGACTCCTGTGGAAATGGCACTACCTATGATAAATTGTTGGACTCCTATGTTGAAATATGCATTGAGAGAGAGAAGCTGAAGAGAACCATTATCAAATTGGAGGATGAAATAGGAAGTCTTACATTAATTGTCTCTGATCTAAAAAATGAGGTAAGATTCTTAACTCAGGTTAAATAATATGAACAAACCTATCAAAGTACCAAAATATGGCTACGACATAATGGATGACATGATCATGCTCGAGAAAAAGCTCTCAAATCTTAAAGGAGAGGAGTTCACTTCTAAACCTGCAAATGAACAAGTCTTCTAAAAGCATTCACACTCCTGAAAGAAGCAGAACCAATATCACAATGTCGAAAAACATGTCAAAACATCCTGTCAATTCTTAGAAGAAACAAAACAAAGCCTAATGTAAGACTCCTATAGAACAAACTAGGTTATGACTCTTATAAAAACATATAAATGTTTAAAGCCAAATAAAATAACATCGAAATGATCGAGAGATAATGACCCAAATATCAAACTCTAAAATCATTGTTATTTTAAAAACTTAGCGTATATTTTAAAAAATTACTTAGATTTTTTTATTTTAGTTTAAGAAAAGTACTTAGAAAACTAGATCCCAAATAATATATAAAAATATGAACAATATTTTGTAGAAAAAATAATATGAATACCTGACCCAAAAACAATTTTTATAATCTTATGATATGATAATCGGATGTTTGTATAGAATTCAATGTAAAATAATATAATCGTTTCAAATAGGTAAACCCAATTTATATGGCCAATTAATATTATAATTATATATTTATGTTTAACATTGCATCCAACATAACGAACACTACCAACACACGTAGAGATACTACGAAGTTTGATATAAAAATTAGTATACCTGTGAAAATGAAAGCAAGGATGATAATTGGCATGAAGGAAAATTTAGCCATTTATAAAAACTTCAATATAACAAACAGTTATAAGATGCATTGTTGTTATAAAAAAAATAAACCAAGGGTTTTTATAGGAACAACCAATATCAAATAATTAATAAATAAAAGGATGAATTAATAAATATATTAACAATTTACCAAATTTATATGCTCAAATTTTCCAAATTTATGAAAATCAACTACTTTAATATGATCAAATCCTCCAAATTCTAGAAATTTATATGGTTAAATCAACTACTTTAAATAAAAGGACAAACTAGTTTATACTCCATCCGTTTCAAAATACATGTCGCAGTCAACCACTTCACACATGCCAATGCACAACTTTTACGATGTAAGCTCTCTGCTAAGTCCGCTTTTTTATTCCTACACGGTCATCGACCCTCCTTGGGTTAGCCTTCTCTGATTTGGCGCCCTTGTATACCTCCCTCGCATCCTTTTAATTTGTGATGCCTTATGCATGGTAATCTTTCGACCAATGAGAACTTGTAGTGTTAGGGTTGTTCCTTCGTCTCTATTTGCTTTCTTTGTTATAAACACAATCCTCTTAAATTTGGATAGGATAGCGTTGCGTGCGGCAAAGTCAACTATAGTTTCTTTGGTTGCTCTTAGTGGAAATACATCACATGGCCATTGTCTGCGCTCTTAGTCAAATAAATTGTTGTTAGATAATTTTCATGTTTCCCCTTGCTACCGACGTTACAAGGAAATTATTGAGGTTACCTGGAAAGCTCCAACTGCTGGTTGGGTGAAAACTAATTCAGATGGTTCTGTGAAGGCTAGTTGAGCTTCTCGCAGAGGTATTTTTTGAGATCACCAAGGGACTTTTCTTCGTGCTTTTTCTAGCAAACTTGGTGATGTGACTGTTTTCGTTGCAGAGCTGACCGGTATACTCACTGCCATGGAGTATGCGGCCTCCCATTCATGGCACATTCTTTGGATATTGTCCGACTCCACTTTGTTGTCCTGGATTTTAAGAATGCTGACATCATTTCTTTTCGTTTTCGGAACAGTTGGCATAATTGTTTCCAGATGGGGATTCGTGCTCTTTGCTCCAATGTTTACCGAAAAGGAAATTGTTTTGCAAATAAGTTAGCATACTATGGGCATTCCATTACGGGAACTATTTGGCTAGGATCTCTACCATAGTCCTTGTCGGCTGACTTCTTCCGTGATCGGGGGTGTGTTGGGTATTTAAGTATTGGCTTCATTGTTGCTAAAACAAATACTCATGTATGATGTTGGATACGATGTTCCAAAATGTTGGCACGGTTCAGTGTGCCCTGTTTATGTGGCTCGGCTTACGCAATCTTAATCTTATTAAAGAAACCACGCCTTAGTTCTTGTTCACTAAGTATCGTATTTTTATCCAGAATCTGCTCAGTGATTTGTTTTTAAAATATAAACAATATTTGAGGATTCCTTGGTGGTGGTGTGTTTGGCGGTTCCTAAAGATGTTCCAACTTTTTAGGAGTTACATATTTGTTTCTGTTTTGTTACATGAGATTCCATGAAGATTTTATTCACAAAACTTGAGGTCCTAGAGACTTGTGTTTCCACAAGAAATATGAACTTGAGGTCCTAGAGACTTGTGTTTCCACAAGAAATATATTTTTCAGATGGATTTTGTTATTTGTGAAATATATTTTCAAAAGAGATTTTGGAAAATATATTACTAAAGAATATTTGTTTCAATATATTTCTTAAAACCGACGGTTCGATTTGTAATAGAGATTGGACCCGACATTGATTCAAAATGAATTTGTCTTCTTCCTTTTCATTCACATATCCAGTTACATAGGTTCCAAAGAATCTTACAAGATTTAGAAAGATGGAGAAAACGGGAGTAAGAAATCAGAAACGAAATAATTGAAAAGAATAAAAAAGAAACTAGAATGTTGTTCAATCCATAAACCAACAATGGGTGATGTACTTTTCCAATCAAAACAACAAGAAGAAGGGTTCAATTGAGAGAGGTGACGGCTGTTTTATTCATTTAGTCATTCGAATACTGCTCTTCTCCCAATAGTTTTTGCTCGCTCCCAACTGAAAAGTCCTTAATACCCATGTGTGAGTTAACTCAAGCTTCATCTTGTTGGCTATATGATTACAATTTGCAACCTTTCTTCAAACTAATGTAACGAAATCGAAATATATTGAATTTAATACAAATGAGATTGTAAATCCATGAATATTGTGCTTTGTTTTGTGGTTACTGTGAGAAAAGCCACACGCAAAAATCGTGATAAAGCCACATGTGAGAAGAATCCAATCGTGAATAAGATTTATTTTAGGGAAAAGATGATTTCATTGTGCTTAATTTTGGATCTGAGCCTTGATGTTTTTGAATATTTTAGCATTACTCTTTAAATTTTGATTTTCTAATTCGTGGCTATAGTAATCAAAGAGAAACTAGAAATAAAAAGTGATAAACCAAGTGCAGGCGCGTAAGAGATGAAGAAAACCGGAAATTAAAGATACGATGGGAAACGGAGAAAAAAATTAAAGTACGTGACTTAACTCACGCAGAGATTAACGCTAAAAAACGTAATTTAAAAAAATAAATAATGAATAGTTTGTTATTTTTTATTATTTTATATAGTATTCATATCTTGTACGACGAATATGGGTATGTATATTTAATTTTGGTTGACAGTAGGGTATGTATATTTAATTAGAAATATTAAATTATATTACTTCTCACATTGTTATCTAAAAAAACATTAAAGACCAACTAATAATCAACTATAAAGCCTCTAGACAATCTTAATCAACTATAAAGCCTCTAGACAATCTATCTTGAGTTGGCAGCCAAATAAATAGCTTCTTTGTTTGATCATTGATGCGCAAGACATTTCATGTTTTTGTGGTTAGTACTGTGAATATTACTCTCGGAATTCATCAAAATCAAAATCCAACTAAATTTGGATTTTGTGGTTTTATAACATAACCACAAAAATTAACCCTCGTATTATTCACAATTTAAGGATAAATTTAGAATTTTCTTCTTAAAAAGAAGCATAAATTCAGATTTTGAATAAAAACAATGCTAATGTGAAGGAAGAAGTTCACGTTGGCTCGATGGTTGGTTCAAGATAAAACTCCATAAATTTATAGTGTGAAAAAAATAGAACAAACCCAAGTAAAATTAAAAAATCTAGATAAAAACAGCAGGGACTATAAAGGAATTATGTATTGAAGAAATTACGCAAAGAGATTGCAGAAAGATTTATTTGGTTTAACATAATATATTTTCATTTAATTGAATGGAATTATATACGATAATCGAAATTGCAATAAACAAATTACTCAAGTTTTGTTTTATATGTTTTCAATAACAATTTAGACTTTAAAATGTTTTCAATCGCAAGAGTAAACAAAACACTTACATAAACATGTAAATATTATTGACTCGAATTTATTAAATTTATTTTCATATGTTGTTACATTTATTCCAGAATAATTTGTAATTTTTTTCTTCTAGGGAGGGCATTGCTTAGTTTGTTGGCAAGCACATCTGAATGTAGGCTTGAAGCCTCCACTGGGTTGGCAAAATCCGACACCGTTGTAAGTATCATAGCACGTTTTTTGACACACTGCAATGATGCAATTATCACCTTTTAGGTAAGTCAAACATCCATTTGTCGTAGCTATAACTGTAAAAATAAAAAGTATAATTATCATAAAAAGTGACTGTGAAAAACAAGGTGTAATCATATAAATTAGATATTACTGAACTATTTACAAAAAGAAATATTAATTTATTAGAAAAAAATAGCACAGTTTATTTGATATTATTTGTTGTGTGTAGTAGTTCACGTGAATAAACCGCAAACCCTACTTTTTGAAAGTTAAAAAAGTGTTTTTTTCAAAACAAAACATTTTTCTTTCTACTTTTAGTTCCTAAACTAATACCCGGGGTACTGGTTAACAAGACCCATATTATAATTATATATTAATGTTTAACATGTTCATCCAACATAATGAACACTACCAACACACTTATAGATACTACGAAGTTTGATATAAAAGTTAGTATACCTGTGAAAAGGATAGCAAGGATGATAATTGGCATGAAGGAAAATTTAGCCATTTTAAATAACTTCAATATAACAAACAGTTGTAAGATGTATTGTTGCTAGAAAAAAGCCAAGGGTTTATATAGGAACAATCAATATCAAATAATTAATAATAAAAGGTTAATTAATAAATAAATTAACAATTTACCAAATTTATATGGTCAAATTCTTCAAATTTATGAAAAGCAACTACTTTAATATGGTCAAACGACAATCCCTGTTGATACGATACTTTACTTACACTTTATTACTTGGCAAACGATTAGGTACACATGCCATATCTGATACACATCAATTTTTTTGTGCCGCTTCTGGAGATTGTTGATATTTTGGAATCTATCTTTATTTTTCAGTCATTTATTTTTCTGCATTTTATTTTTTCTGTTTTCAAAAATTAAAAAATACAAAAAATAATTCAAAAAAATTTAAAAATACCAAAAATATTATAGCAGTTGACTGTACTATTAAGAACTTTGTGTAGTTTTTTTATGCATAATACCAACACATGTATTCTGCAATTTGATCTAGACATAAACAAAATTGAACGAGCACTTCGGAAAGCAGCCCGACTTGCAAGAGAAATGACAGAACAGCCAGAAACAATCCCAATTTTAGACCATTCATCAGACAAGTCAAAAATGGGAGAAGAACACCGTATTACCCTTGGAGACTATGGGAGATTTGACAAATTAGATGAAGTATCACTTGGTTTCCAAATATCAAACTCTAAAATCATTGTTATTTTAAAAACTTATCGTATATTTTAAAAAATTATTTAGATTTTTTTTTATTTTAGTTTAATAAAAGTAGTTAGAAAACTAGATCCCAAATAATATATAAAAATATGAACAATATTTTGTAGAAAAAATAATATGAATACTTGACCCAAAAACAATTTTTATAATCTTATGATATGATAATCGGATGTTTGTATAGAATTCAATGTAAAATAATGTAATCGTTTCAAATAGGTAAACCCAATTTGTATGGCCAATTAATATTATAATTATATATTAATGTTTAACATTGCATCCAACATAACGAACACTACCAACACACTTAGAGATACTACGAAGTTTGATATAAAAATTAGTATACCTGTGAAAATGAATGCAAGGATGATAATTGGCATGAAGGAAAATTTAGCCATTTTAAATAACTTCAATATAACAAACAGTTATAAGATGCATTGTTGCTATAAAAAAAATAAACCAAGGGTTTTTATAGGAACAACCAATATCAAATAATTAATAAATAAAAGGATGAATTAATAAATAAATTAACAATTTACCAAATTTATATGCTCAAATTCTCCAAATTTATGAAAATCAACTACTTTAATATGGTCAAATCCTCCAAATACTAGAAATTTATATGGTCAAATCAACTACTTTAAATAAAAGAACAAATTACTTTATACTCCCTATGTTTCAAAATACATGTCGTAGTCAACCACTTCACACATGCCAATGCACAACTTTTACGATGTAAGCTCGATGCTAAGTCCACTTTTTTATTCCTACTCTGTCATCAACCCTCCTTGGGTTAGCCTTCTCTGATTTGGCGCCCTTGTAAACCTCCCTCGCATCCTTTTAATTTTTGACGCCTTATGCATGGTAAGCTTTCGGCCAAAGAGAACTTGTAGTGTCGGGGCTGTACCTTGGTCTCTATTTTCCTTCTTTGTTATGCTACTGCAGAGACTTCTTCTCACTTATTTTTGGATTGCACTTTTGCTATGCATTTGTGGCATTGGTTGGAGGACCGGTTGCATTGTGTCGTTGATTTATCATTCGTGGGTGCAATTTTGGATTGTATTCCAGTGTTGTGTAGTTCGCAGGAGCGTGATGTGTTTATGGCTTCAATCATTCATACCGTTGACACTATATTTGGAAGGCTAGAAACACAATCCTCTTAAATTTGGATACATCACATGGTCATTGTCTGCTCTCAGTCAGATAAATTGTCGTTAGATAAGTTTCATGTTTCCCCTTGCTACCGACGTTACAAGGATATTATTGAGGTTACCTGGAAAGCTCCAACTGCTGGTTGGATGAAAACTAATACATATGGTTCTGTAAAGGCTAGTTGAGCTTCTTGCAGAGGTATTTTTTGAGATCACCGAGGGGCTTTTCTTTGTGCTTTTGCTAGCAATCTTGGTGATGTGACTGTTTTCGAGGCAGAGCTGACCGGTATACTCACTGCCATGGAGTATGTAGCCTCCCATTCATGGCACATTCTTTGGATAGTGTGCGACTCCACTTTTGTTGTCCTGGATTTTAAGAATGCTGACATCATTCCTTTCCGTTTTCGGAACAGTTGGCATAATTGTTTCCAGATGGGGATTCATGCTTTTTGCTGAAATTGTTGTGCAAATAAGTTAGCGGACTAAGGGCATTCCATTACGGGAACTATTTGGCTAGGATCTCTACCACAGTCCTTGTCGTCTGACTTCTTCCGTGATCAAGGGTGTGTTGGGTATTTAAGTATTGCTTTCATTGTTGCTAAAACAAATACTCATGCATGATGTTGGATACCATGTTCCAACATCTTGGCAAGGTTCTGTGTGCCCTGTTTATGTGGCTTGGCTTACCCAATCTTTATTTATTAAAGAAACCACACCTTATTTCGTGTTCACTAAGTATCGTATTTTTATCCAGAATCTGCTCAGTGATTTGTTTCTAAAATATAAACAATATTTGAGGATTCTTTGGTGGTGTGTTTGGCGGTTCCTAAAGATGTTCCAACTTTATAGGAGTTACCATATTTGTTTCTGATTTGTTACGTGGGATTCCATGATTGAGGTCCAAGAGACTTGTGTTTCTACAAAAAATATATAATAAAATACCACTAAACTAAGAAAACCGTCCTACATAGGATAGTATTTCTTCAAAAAAAAATTACAATATCAATATTAATTTACAATACGATAGTATTTCTTAATTTTTTTTTTACAATACGATAGGAATAGTTTATTTAGATATTCAATAAGCATTTCATATTTTAAATCCATTCCATATATTGTAAGAAAATCAATAATTTTTTTTGCATCAAACTTTTTTTTTTATACCATTAGATATTCGTTGGTTTTTGCGTGTATTTTTGAAAAATGTATAAATTTTAGAAGATAACAAAAATAAGAGAGAGCAATAAGAATTAATTATACGTGAACACCTCTAATTCTCTTATAATTATTCAACACATTAATTTTTCTTTCTATCAAATCAAGCTTGAATCAAATCCTGCTACTAAAGGGTTGAAGGTCAGAAAAGGGTTGAAGTTTAAGTTTTGCATTTTTGTGAATGTTGGATAAAATAGAAGAAACGTAGTTTAGCCTGGTAGAGGATCGCCGTAAGAAACGTAGTTTTTTGATAAGATCAAGGCATGGTTCAATCCAGAACTAAAAAGAAGCAAAGCTTTCAAATTCACATAAAGTGACTTTTTTTTATATCAAAATTCAAGTCCTTACATATCATTTTCGTGCTCTATTTATATGAGCTTATTACATGTTGATTTTAACTCTAAAACTCTTAGAAAATGAAAGCAAATGCAGCCACTAATTACAATAATGTTTTGGTGGCTGATTATTGCAAATAAAAGGTTACAAAATGACTCTCTAAGGTGGGTGGCTGCATCAATGCATGGAGCGGTTATACATTCATTTACTCCTTTAACCATCATGGCTGAATAATTTTAAGACGTTACACTTTCATAATTCAGCTCCATCCACTACTAAAAAAGCAAAAACTAGTGAGGGAATTTTAGAGAGGAAAAACGTGAAATCCCTCACTAATTCGGTCACTAAATTTTGCGACCAAGGAATTTGTGAGGAATTTTAATTTTTCCGTCACTAATTTCGCTCTCTAATTTTCCTTTTTCTAGTAGTGATCTAACCTCCATTGTGCTTCTTTAATGTGTTGTTTCTTCTCTTACATCAGCTCATTCATCAAAATCACGTCATCCACTTCATGCACATTTTACACCAAGAAACATGCTGAATCTGGTATTGAGTCTAACATAAGATATTTAGGAAATATTCTAAGCTTTCCAACACATTAAAGATCACCTTAATCGGATATTCAGAACTCTAGATATGACAGAAACAAGATTATCATATAATCGTCTACGAAAATAACACTTGGAACCAAAATTAACTTGGTTAATTTCATTCCATTTATTAAATTATCTCTTGTAGAAGGTGATAATATTAGGTTCTCATCAGCTTGTTCAGTGATTGTTTTCGTGAAGAAGCCTGTTTTTAGGTGGTGACGTGTATTGTGGTGGGTGTTGTCCTCATGTGAGTTTTTAGGGTGTTTATTTTCAGGTGTTCCACCTATATACAACACTTTTTGGTTGTATTCTCAGTTTCACCGGTCTCTGTTCGACTTGAGCAAGAATCTGGTTGTTTAACAAAATTTGTTGTTTCAACATATTATGTCTAAGTTATCATTTTTTTTTTCCAATTTATTGTTTTCAATTTCTTTCTATTCCTAGGTGTCAATTGAGTTTTTAGTGTTTTGTCGAAAAAAAAATGAGTTTTTAGTGTCTATAAGATAATTTTTTATAAACAATACGTGTTTGTTTGATTTTCTAAAAAATGAAGGACTTGAAAAGACAACTTTAGATGTATAGTATTTGATTTGTAAAACTGTTTCAGGGACAAGACAAATTGGAGACAAGAGACAAAGCAAAAACGAAAATTCTTGTCCCTCACCAAACCACATCACAAATTTTTGTCTCACGTACAAAATGTCTAAAATACCAAAATAGAATTTTGTCCACAAAAAATCGTATAAGACCAAAAAATATTCAATACCAACAAATTTGTCACGGACTGTTCTGCCGTGTACCATGATGTTCTGTCTTGTACTATTTATTCTGGTACTTACTGTTTGAAGACAAACGAACCAGTGTCACAAAGTGTATATAGTCGAGAGGCAAAGCACGTGAAACAAAAAGCGGGTTTTAGGCATTAGATTGTTCACAAATGTTTTTTTGGTCATAACCTTGTGTCAATATAGGATTCTTTGTTAGTTATCATTGTTAGCAGGAAATCAAATATACATTCATAGGATAATTAGAATAACATATTTGATCCGTGAGTATATGGTGGAAGGAGTGCATAATGTTGGGGCTGCTGTCTATAATCATTTTTCTAACCATTATAAATCTATTGCAGCAGTTCGGCCAGGTATTGGAGGGCTACGGTTTCGAAAATTATCTGGTGTGGAAGTGGGTTCTTTAACAAAACCATTTTCACAGGTCGAAGTGAAGCAAGCAATTTGGGATTGCGATAGCTTTAAAAGTCCGGGACCTGATGGTATTAGTTTTGGTTTTATAAAAGAATTTTGGGATTTATTGAAAGATGATTTTATGAGGTTTTTGATGGAATTCCACTGTAATGGGAAATTAACTGAAGGCGTCAACTCTACTTTTATTGCATTAATTCCAAAGGCGATAAGTCCGCAGCGGCTTAATGATTTCCGCCCCATTTCTCTCGTTGGGTGTTTGTATAAGGTGCTCGCGAAGGTTTTAGCAAACAGGTTACGCAAAGTTGTCAGCAGTGTTGTTTCCGACTCACAATCAGCTTTTATCAAAGGTAAACAGATTCTGGACGGTATTCTAATAGCCAAAGAAGCAGTGGATGAGGCAAGGCGCATGAATAAGGAGTTACTGTTGTTCAAGGTAGACTTTGAGAAGGCGTATGACTCTGTCGATTTGACGTATTTAGATTCTATGATGGCAAAAATGAATTTTCCAGTAATTTGGCGTAAATGGATAAAAGAATGTGTGGGTACGGCAACGGCTTCGATTCTAGTTAATGGCTGCCCAACAGGTGGGAGTGGAGACTTCGTCTATTGGCGTGGGAGGAGGAAAGTGTGGAGGAGTGCTCTGGTATGTTATGCAATATTGTTTTACAAGTTATAATTCAGGATACTTGGCGGTGGTTACTTGACCCTATTCATGGTTATTCGGTCATGGAGCATATCAGTTTATTACTAATACATGGACATATGTCGATCGTAATTTGGTTGATGATGTGTGGCATAGGTGTATACCTTCAAAGGTTTCCTTGTTTGTTTAGCGACTCCTTCGTGATAGATTGCCTACTAAAGATAATTTGGCAAGACTGAGGAGCATTCCAACAATTGAAACGGCTTGCTCGACATCTTGTGATAATTTGGAAACATCAAAGCATTTGTTTTTGGATTGTGCTATGTTTAGTTCCCTTTGGTCTCTTGTGTTACATTGGTTAGAAATATTGTCGGTTCTTGGTGGTGAGCTTCGACGTCACTTTTTACAATTTATTAATATGGCTGGTATGCCTAGAAACAGTCATGTTTACTTTAGGGTAATTTGGTGTGCTTTTGTTTGGGTAATATGGGAGGAGCGGAACAATTGTGTTTTTAATAATGCGGTGTCGGAACCTTCTACTCTTCTCGAAAAAATGAAGCTGAATTCATTCTTTTGGTTGAAATCACAACAGGTGGCCTTCAGTTACAGATACCATGACTGGTGGAAAAATCCCCTGATGTGTAAGGGTATCCATTAGTTTTCTACTTATTGTTTACTGTTTTATTCTCTGTTTCTGTTGGTTCTTATGCCGAGGTTGTTTGGTTGTAAATACTTTGGTTGATTCACCTTTTGCACACCTTGTGCAGGGTGTCTCACTTTTGATCGTATAAATATATCATTTTAGCTTGTTCAAAAAAACGAATAATATCAATTAAAATTGTGGGGAAAAAGTTGAATAATTTCAATGAAACTAATTTCCAATAATAATATAAAGGATTACTTGTTCAAATTGATCATGTAATACATGCGAAGTCTGAAAAATAATTGTGTAAAAATAAGAACACATATTATACTCCATTAATTTGAGATTCCTCATATTTTTTACAATATAACCAAACTCTATAAAAGTGACTTAGGGGTTTAATTTTTTTCCATGATTTTTGCATGCATGTTTAGGAAGTTTAAATATGGGTTTCCATAAAAAATTAGAATTTTCCACCAAGAGAATGATTAATTATGAATTTTCGTTCCCCATAATTACAAACTTATAAAATAATTCATGATTAATACGTCTCTAATTTAAAAATTAACAAATCCATGGTGACGGTTCTTACATATTCTAACCATGCCTATTAAATTGGGGAACAACATATTTGACCCGTGAGTATATGGTTACTAGGAACAAAATTGCCATTTTACACATTTTGGTTGAAAAATCAAAATAAATTGACCAATCTTCAAAATGCTATGAAACTTTGAAGATTATTTCTATGAATTTTAGTAGATGTCTATAAAAACAATCAGATGAAAATTCGATTTCTAGGTCGAGATTTCCGTTGTTTTGTTTTTTGAGTTTTTGCCACTTTAAAAACTCGTAATTAATTAATACCTTGTTGGAAAATTGTAGTTTTTATTTTTTAGAAAGCCATATTTTAACATCATTAACATGTCTACAAAAAATCATGAAAAAAAATCAATCTCTAAGTCACTTTTCTTGATTTCATGAATATTATAAGGTCAACATTGGGAAGAATATCAAATTGTTGGAAAAGGAGAAGGTTATATGAGAACTTTGTGTGAAATTTAGGAGGCTACAATATTTGAGAGAATAACTATTTCTATTACTTGAGAGAAAACTTTGATTCTTGTTTGCTTGCTAGATTTACAAATGACAAACTTTCTCCTTTTTATAGTCTCTAAGGGAGAGTTCTAGACACATCCTAGGATAAACTCTCTACACACTTCAATAGAAAGTTCTACACACTTCAAGAGAGAGTTCTACACACTTCTCTCAACTACATACATGAGAGTTTTACACACTTCTCTTAATGATATTTCTACCAACTTAGTTCTGCATGACTTTAGAACTTTCTATGGGTTACACGATTTATTATCTAATTGGGCCTAACACTTGATTAGTCCAATGAACCAAATCAAGTTTATTATCCAATACACCCCCCCCCCCCCCCTTTAAACTTGATTTGTCATGCCAAATAAACCTCTTTCTTAATTTGATAAAGTCTTCATGCTTGAGTGGCTTGGTGAAGATGTCAGCTACTTGATCTTGGGACTTCACATATTCAACTTGTACATCCTTTCTTTCGATGCACTCCCTTATGTAATGGTAGCGAGTATCAATATGCTTGCTACGATCATGGAATACTGGATTCTTTGCAAGAGCGATGGATGACTTGTTGTCCACAAAAATCACAGCCGGCTCCTTTTGTGACATTCCTAATTCCTTCAACATATTCCTAAGCTAACATGCATGAAAAACACATGATGTAGCTCCTACATATATATGGTGGATTCTAAGGTGAGGATTCAATCAAATCCCTCACCAGTGGACCATGAAATAGATACCGTTAGATTTAATAAGCGGACTATATTTGTTGGAAATAGAATTGGGAACACATACCTATTTCTACACATAATCCTATCTCTCTCTCTTCCCACATGCTTCTTCTCCAACATTCCAAAAATCTGCAAAAGATGCTTGAAATCTACTTCCGTGCTAAACCCACAAAATACACATGAACACAACGTCTTTTTAATTCCTCACTTTGATTGTTTAACTTTAATCTCATCTACTTTGTACTTACTTCAAACGGTTGTCAAACCACTGAATCCTCCTCTTCTACATTGTCGTGTCCCTTTTATCTTTCATTAAAATCCAACCACCACTACCAAATATTATATTTATATCAATTTTGTCACAATTTATGTGTTTTCGGCAAGCATCTCCGATGATTTTTTGGTGAGTTGGAAAGAGAACACAAATGGGGGAAGAAATACGGGTACAACTATGTGTGGAAATTCTCATGTATTCTTATTTTAATTTTTAATAAATTTAGACCATTGATTAAATCTAACGGTATCAATCTCATGGTCCACCGGTGAGGGACTTGATTGAACCATCACCTTAGAATCCACCTATATGTGTGTATATATATATATATATATATATATATATATATATATATATATATTCCGTCAAAAGAAAATATTTTTAAATACAACTAAGATCAGATGGACTTCGGTGGATCGGCCATCCCTTTTCATAAAAATGGAAAGTATGGATAGACTAAACTTTTTTTTTTTTGGTAGATTGGATAGAGTAAACTTAACCCAACTTAACAATTAATTACTTAACTAATTAATTTTGCAATTCAGTCAATTCAGCCTACTTGAAAATACAAATAGATAAAATATAAAAAATATCATACAAGATTTAATTACCGTTGAAAGGAAAGTTCCTCCGGGAGAGTGTGCGTATTTCTCACTCACTCACTCATCAAACCCTAACCCTAACTAACAAGTACATAACTCAACCATCAAAACACATTCATTCAAAACCCTAATTTCCATTACACTGCGCCTCCATTTTCTCTGATTGTCTTGTCCCGTTGAGAAAACTGATCCGCACCACTCTGTCTTCCATTTCACAAAACCCTTCTTTCACAAACCTGTCGACCCAAACCCTAGAAGAAAAGAAAAACTAAAATATGTGTCCAGGCAAAGGAAAAGCGATTCAAGGTGCTGCTGGATTAAAGCCAAAACCACTTTTTGTCAAAGAAAAATGTATCAAGAAGAGAAAGTTTGTTTCCATTAATGTACTTACAAAGAAGATGCAAATTATAGAGTCAGAAAAAGAAAGAGTCGCTGATCATCATCAAACTCCTTCCAAAAAACTTGTTGATCCTTTTATTGATGATCCTCAAGTGAAGAACACTTTGTCTAATTGGAGACAACTCAAGAGTCAAAGTCGTCAAGATCAGAGAGAAGAGGCTCGACTCAAACTCGAGAATATCCAAAATACTGCTTGTTTCAATGACAGCACAGATGCTATTAATGATTTTTACAAACTCATTGGATACTCCAACGGATCGATCTTACCCTACCCACACACAAAGTTGTTTCATTTGCACTAATATCGCAGAAGAGGAACAACAAGTAGTTAATCAATAGTTGTTTAAGGTTTGGGTGTTTGTTTAATACTGTGCCTGTTTTGATTTAGTTTTGTTCTGTAACTCTACTGTCATGTATAGTTGTGGCAGTGTATACATTCTTAATTAGGTGCTCACAATTGTTGTAATGGCAGTGTACATCGTTTTGTTCTGTTTCTTGTGTGGCACTCCTTGTGTCTACAACATTAATCATGTTATATATAGTATTGTTCCTTTAGCTATGGCCTATGTATCAGATTATACTTCTTTATGTCCATGTTTTGGTGTCTCGTGCTATTGATATTTTTGGTGATAAATACATTTTAGTTTTTTCAACAAGACAATTTTTTTTGTAATCAAATGATTTTTCTTTGACAGTAAAATAATTTAGGAAGGAATATATATTATAAGTACACAACCTATTATGCATAACTCAGGGGAGAGCAATAAAATTGCAAATGCACCAAAATATACCACAAGTGGTAAATGAAGATACAGACATTGTTGTGAACTACACATAAATATGGAAAAAGCTTGATAGTGCGAAAACACAACCAACGAAAAACAACAAACAAATAGGCACCGTAGGATGTTAATTGAATTGCAATCCATTTTGACTTTTATTTATTTTGAAAATATAATAACACTACCCTCCAGGATTCGTGTGCCACTCGTGGGTTGTTTTCTTGCACCATATAGCAATCCTCCATAAATATATTCCCCCTTTGTATCGTATCTTGCTCTCACCACCCTATGATTTAAATATCAGTAAAACAACAACAAAAATAAAATCTTGCAAAATAATAACAAATTTTATCAGAAGGGAAAAAATTAAGTGCATTTTATTAGGAGTGTCTTTGGTGAGTAAAAAAAGAGAGTGTATTTGGATGGAATAATTGAAAATTCTAGTCAAGTTAAATGCTTTGATTGAATTTCCTTTATTTTTATTTATTTTTTGTTTTGATAGAGTAGTTTAATTTTAAATTCTTTAAAAAATTAGAGACCAAGTTATACAGTTGGAGAATATATAGGGACCAATTTTCAATTATTTGATAATTACAATGGAGCAATTTATAATTCTAGAAAAAATTATAGGGACCAACTTGCAATTTTTTAGAATTTTTAGGGACCCATTTGTAAAACATGGAAAATATAAGGACCTATTTGTAAATTTCCCACATGGGATGTCGTATTCAATTAAGTCATAAAGAGTACATCCCAATAAACTTAAAAGAACGGAAAAAACTTTCACAAGATATCTATATATCGTATACCCAATACTAATAATTAGCATAACTTTCATGGAAACAACTTTTCCATGCATAACTTTCTAGGGAATAGATTCCCGCTTTAGGTTTGAAATCAGGTCAGGAGGATCCAATTGTGATTCTCGTTCTTCCAAATAATCGGAGTTAGCTAATGTTCATTAAAAGGTCGATCGATAACATGTGAAGAACATAAAAAGAACAGGATAGCATAGATTGTTGCACTCACCGGAGGAGCGAAGGGGCATAATTAATAAGATTGCTTGGGTTAGCTGGTTAGAGGTCTGTAAGATTGCTTGGCATAGGTGGTTCGAGATCTGTAAGCCAAAATCAAGTGGCAGTCTTGATATTTGTGATATGTGATTAGTCAACCTCGATTTCCTCAGAAAGTTGTGATGGAGACTGTTATACGATGGAAATGCATCTGGAATGGTATTTTATGAGCAAAATATGGATTTCTTGTTTCATCGATCGCCTAAAGAATGTGTTGCCCTAACTTGCGGCCAACGTCGTCATGGTGGAATGGTGTCTTTAGTTGGGGCATGTGTCAATTCAAACTTAGACTGGCTCTTGGAAGGGATGTTGAGGGTTGTTAGGAATGTGATGTCAACTTTTTCCCTAGGTTGTTTGAAATCTCAAGTCAACAATCTGAGTTTGTCGGGTAGATGGGGTATAGGGTGAATAGTGTATGAACGTGAGATCTTAGCTAGCGGCGCTCATTGTTTGTCTGGGAGCTGAAGTTGGAGGGGGAGTGATTGCTATCTCAGAGGGAGTGGCTTTGCTCGAGGGAGAAGATTCGCGGTCGTGGAAGCATAATGTTGATGGAATCTATACGTTTAAATCAACTTATATTGTGCTTGTGGGTTCAACTTTTTAGTCGAATACTAGTTTAGAGGATGTGACTAATGTCCTTCAAGTTATTTGGAAGAGTTGGGGTTCGTCCAAAGTGCAGGTTTTTTCTTGGCAGTTGCTCTTAGATTGGATGCGAACTAGGCAGAATCTCTTTAAGTGTAGGGCTATTGTCGATCCAACCGAGTACTGTGTGTTGTATTTTTTGTGGTGTTTCGGAATCAGTGGACCATTTGTTTCTCTCCTGTGTGGTTCCGTCTAGGATATGGTTTAAGTTATGCAGGTGGCTTGCTAAGGAATGGGTTTTACCGAGAACATTATTGGACTTGTTTCAGGTGTTTGTGTTCTTAAGAGCTAGAAGGCAAAGTAGTATACAATTTTTACTTGTATCGCATGCGACTATGTGGTCTATTTGAACAGCTAGGAACAATTTTCCATTTTCCGGTAGAGTAGTAGAGGTTAAGCATCTGGTAGATAGGATCATCTTATATTCTTAGAAGTGGTTCTTCGGTAAATTTCTCTGGACATTGTTGCTCTCTTTACGAGTGATAGGTGGAACCGATTCTTTGTTAGACCCATTAGTCATTGTTGGTTATTAGCAAAGATGGAGTTGATCTGTGTCTTTGGGTGGTTCCCTGACTTCAGGGCTCTCTTGCTTGGTGACCAAGGTGCGGCCTGGCCTCTTTTTTTGGTTGTGTAGCTTTTAGGTGGTTTTATTTTTCTGGATTTTTGTGGGCTCAAGACAGTTTTTTCTCCGTAGCGTGTTGTTCTCTTTTTTGTTTTTCTCTTGGTGTAGGTTTTCTCTAGGCTCGTTGAAGCGTAGAGACATGAGCTACTCCCTCCGGTCATATTTATAAGCAAAAATCAACTTTTTAGATTCATAGAATAAGTAATGTATTTGATCACATTTATTGACCAAATACATTAGTTATCCAATGAACCTAAAAAATTGTGTTTTGCTTATAAATGTGACCGGAGGAAGTATTTCTACTCTCTTATTTTTATCACATACTCCCTCCATCTCGCAATAATAGTCGTTTAAGGTTTGTGCACGGTAATTAAGGAAATAATTAATTATGTTGATTTTAATGGTAAAATTAATATCATTTACCAATATACCCTTATTAATTGTAGTTAGTGGAGTACTTAAGTTTGATATAATTCAATAAATAAGGGTATGATAGTGGAAAAAAGTAATGAATGATGCATTGGTATTCTAAAGTGACTATTATTTTGAAATAGAAAAAAAAACTAAAAAGACAATTATTAAGAGACGGATGGAGTAATATATATATATATATATATATATATATATATATATATATAATTTTTCAATTGATTTTTTTTTCTTCATATTCCCATATAAGCATTCAAAAGGACTCAATATTAATTGAATTGTTAAAATGATTGGAAGATTAGTTACAAATGAAGATCAAACATCGAAAGGAGTTGAACTCACAATCTTGCAGATGAGTCAACTTCTAACTAGCTGAGTCAACGTTTGTTGGCCAGTGAGAATGTTTTTGGCGAGAAAGAAAATAAATCGTTTATATAAATTAACGGATTAAATAAGTTTTTGATCCATATAAATATAACGAATTTTGATTTTATTCCCTAAAACATTAAATTTAATGTTTTCACCCTCTCAAAAAAAATTATTTTGTTTTTGGTCCTTAATGGCCACTTTATGTTCAAGTAATGTCAAGATTATAACTCTTTTATTTTAAAATTGTATCCATATTATGTTTCTTTATTATGTTCAACATACATATATATATATATATATATATATATATATATATATATATATATATATTCATATTATGTTCAAAAAATGTTAAAAACATTTCAAAATTATATTTATCAGGGACTAAAAATAAAACAAATTTTTTTATGAGGGTAAACACATCTCATTTTATTTTTAAGCGACGAAAACCAAAATTTGATATATTTATAAGGACAAAAAACTTATTTAACCCTAAATTAATTACCTCTCAGTTCTTGTAAGTGAAACTTAATTGGTAGTGACAATACATTGAAATATGCAGGGGACGAGGTTTAAACTCCAAACATCTCACTTATTTGTTTAAAAAGTGAATTTGACTCACTAGACTATTTTACAAAAAAAAAAAAGTAGTTATCACTCGAAAAAATTAATAGAATTAATTTGGTAAGAGAGAGAGATATTTATGATAATATTCAATACAGTACAAACATTTATTAACTTTGTGATTCAATCAATTACTTTTTTAATTTAGAGAAACTGTCCAATTTGAAAATAGTAATAGAATGAAAATAATTCCTTAAAACAATACAAAAAAATAGAATGGAAATAATAAATAAAATATTATTACCGTTGGAAGGAAAGTTCCTCCCGCGGGCTGGCGCGTTCGTATTTCTCACTCAGTATAGTTGCTTTTTATTTCAACCAAAATAAAAAAGGTTTAATTTCTTACCGTTGAGAATTAATCAAAACCCTAACTAACAATTATATATACCATATTACATTCTTATTCACCGCAAATCAAAACAAAACCCTAATTTTTGTCAACAAAAACAAAACCCTAACTTAGTCAACAAAAAAAATACCCTAACTTTGTTGAGACAGAACCAAACATGTGTCCAGGCAAAAGAAAAGTGATTGAAGGTGTTGGAGTCAAGGAAAAACCAGTTTTTGTCAAAGAAAAATGTATCAAGAAGAAGAGAAAATTTGTTTCCATTAATGCACTTGAAAAGAAGATGCAACAAGAGTCAGAAAAAGAAAGAGTCACTGTTTATCATCAAACTGCATTTGAGCAAACTCCTTCCAAGAAACTTGTTGATACTTCTATTGATAATCCTCGAGTGAAGAACACTTTGTCTAATTGGAGACAACTCAAGAGTCAAAGTCGTCAAGATCAGAGAGAAGAGGCTCGACTCAAACTCGAGAAGATCCAAAATACCGCTTGTTTCAATGACAACATGGATTGTATCAATTATTTTTACAAACTCATTGGATGTTCCAACGGATCGTTTTTTCCCTACCCACACACACAGATGTTTCATTGGCACCAACATGGGAGGAGCAGCATGTAGTTATTATCAATAATTGTTTAAGGTTTTGGTGCGTGTTTTCTATAACTCTACTGTCATGTATTGTTTTGGCAGTGTCTACATTCTTAATTAGGTGATCACAATTGTTGTAATTGGTAATGTCCATTATTTTTGTTGTGTGTTGTGAAAGTGACTCAAAATTGGAGAAATTGGATTTCTGGAAGAGCAAATTTGGGGCCCGATGTGTCGTAACAATATAAATTTGTTACGTATTTTATGGGCCAGATTTGTTACAATTTGTTACTTATTTCATGGGTCAGATTTGTTACAATTTGTTACAATATGGGAGTTACTTTTACTATAAATATAGGCTTTGTATCATAGCAAACCTTGAGAGATAGAGGGGGCTGAAACAAGGTTTAGAAAGGCAACAACAAAACTAGGGTTTGTATAGAGTTTGATCCTTTGGAACAAACACTAGGGGTTTGAGGGTTGATTCACCTTGGGAAACACTATTAGGATTGAGTCTCTTGGTTACGGGAAGAGATTGGGACTTTGGGTAGAGATAGGCGGGAGAGTTATTCTTGTAACTCATTGACATCTCTTTTGTAACGTTACTCATCATATAGTGAAACGGAGGGCTGCTATCTCCCCCATATTAGGTCAATTTGGACTGAACTGAGTAAACAAATTCTTTTGTGTTCTCTCTTCTTTTTCTCTTGCTGTTTTCTACTTTTTCTTGTGATTATAACTGTTACCCACTTGTATTGGTTGCTTGATTATTCTTTGCTCCACACATCAAGTATTTATTGGTGTGATTTTTCATCGAATTCGCAACAATTGGCGCCCACCGTGGGGCAAGGATCAAAGGATAATTAAGTACCATGGGTTTGAAGTGGGATATTGAGAAGTTTACCGGAGATAACGATTTTGGGTTATGGAAGGTAAAGATGGAAGCGGTGTTAATACAACAAAAGTGTGAGAAAGCTTTGAAGGGTGAAGGTGCGTTACCGGTCACCATGTCACGAGCAGAGAAGACCGAGATGGTGGACAAGGCCAGGAGTGCCATTGTCTTGTGTTTAGGGGATAAAATCTTGAGAGAAGTAGCAAAAGAACCAACCGCGGCATCAATGTGGGCAAAGTTGGAATCTTTGTATATGACAAAGTCTTTGGCTCATCGGCAATTCCTAAAGCAACAACTCTACTCATTCAGGATGGTAGAGTCAAAGGCCATCATGGAGCAACTTACAGAGTTCAACAAAATCCTTGATGACTTGGAGAATATTGAGGTGCAACTTGAGGATGAAGATAAAGCTATACTCTTGTTGTGTGCTCTACCGAAATCTTATGAATCATTCAAAGATACCATGCTTTATGGAAAAGAAGGCACTGTTACCTTGGAAGAAGTTCAAGCGGCTTTGAGAACCAAGGAGTTGACCAAATCCAAGGACTTGAGAATTCATGAAAACAGTGAAGGCCTAAGTGTCTGAAGAGGGAATGGTGGAGGTAGAGGTAACCGGAGAAAGAGTGGTAAAAAGTCAAAGTCTGAATGCTTTAACTGTCACAAGATGGGTCACTTCATGAAGGATTGTCCAGAGATTAATGGTAACTCCGCACAAATTGTCTCTGAGGGTTATGAGGATGCAGGTGCTCTGATGGTGTGGTGTTGTTTAGAGGATGAAGAAGGTGATGTTGGTCACCTTGGGAATGATGCCTAGTGGAGCGGTGGTCGTCTGGAGAGACGTTAAACACTCAACATCAGCCTGGAGAGGCGGTGGTAAGAATACTCATGATTAGTCTAGAGAGGCGGAGGCAACAATACTCATGATCTACCTGTTGAGGTGGAGTTTCAAGGTTGAAGACATAGTGGGATGTACGCATTTGCTAGTTGAGGTAGAGTACGCTCAGCTTGAGGTGGAGTTGAACACACCGGTAATGGTACGACTATGGAGGACCTTGGGTGCTATGTTCTATGGTGAGCAAGGGATTTCTTCATGAGGTTGAAGAATGTATAGCACAGCTTGTGGGATTACTCTAAAACAAGGCCAAGGGTGATTGGATGCAAGGAGACCTTCAAGGAAACAGGAGATGTCCTGTGTTGAAGATGTCATGGTGAATGCTTGTGGAACTACCTAAAACTCCTAGTGTAGTTGGACTGCAAGGACTCTTCGAGAAGACGGAAGACGTTCCGATGGCTGAAGAGGTTAAGGTAAATGCTTGTGGAACTACCTAAAATTCCTAGTGTAGTTGGACTGCAAGGACCTTTGAGAAGGCGGAAGACATTCTGATGGCTGAAGGGGTTAAGGTGTAAACTTGTGGAGCTACTTGGTGTAGTGGGAAGCAAGGGAAAGAGCAGCATGGTGGTTGATGTTAAATTGACATCATCACTAAATTGGAGTCAAGGTGGAGATTGTTGTGAAAGTGACTCAAAATTGGAGAAATTGGATTTCTGGAAGAGCAAATTTGGGGCCCGATGTGTCGTAACAATATAAATTTGTTATGTATTTTATGGGCCAGATTTGTTACAATTTGTTACGTATTTTATGGGTCAGATTTTTTACAATTTGTTACAATATGGGAGTTACTTTTACTATAAATATAGACTTTGTATCATAGCAAACCTTGAGAGATAGAGGGGGCTGAAACAAGGTTTAGAAAGGCAACAACAAAACTAGGGTTTGTATAGAGTTTGTCTCTTTGGAACAAACACTAGTGTTTGAGGGTTGATTCCCCTTGGGAAACACTATTAGGATTAAGTCTCTTGGTTACGGGAAGAGATTAAGACTTTGGGTAGAATTAGGCGGGAGACTTATTCTTGTAACTCATTAACATCTCTTTTGTAACGTTACTCATCATATAGTGAAACGGAGGGCTGCTCTCTCCCCCAGATTAGGTCAATTTGGACTGAACTGGGTAAACAAATTCTTTTGTGTTCTCTCTTCTTTTTCTCTTGTTGTTTTCTACCTTTTCTCGTGATTATAACTATTACCTACTTGTATTGGTTGCTTGATTATGCCTTGCTCCACACATCAAGTATTTATTGGTGTGATTTTTCATCGAATTCGCAACATTGTTCCTTGTGTTTGCAACATTAATCTTGTTATATAATTATATTTGTTTTAGCCTTTGTTTACTTATGTTTTGGTATTTGTGATTAATGGTGAGTGTGTGACTTGTTTATTTTCTTGAATTTTTTGAAAGCTCGTGAGGGCACTCAAACAAACCCTACAAAGGTAATTAAAAGAAAAAATTAATAAAATACCGGCAACGCAAAATTGAAGGATATTATTACTGTAAGTTTTAGAATAACAAATAGTTGGAAGGGATAATTATTCATTAAGGAAATGGGGCTTATAAATAGCCTTACAAGCAAAACAGAATCTACTGAAACGTGGTCAATAGTCTAAACAGAAACAAACTTTATTCTTCCTAAATAATAGCATTCTTCCTAAAGAATAGGTTTTTCCTAGGAACAGCCAAACAAGCAAAGATACACGTGATATTTTAAAGAATAATAAACTACCTAACAATCCTTCCCTTAAGCTAATTCATCTGAACTTAGCTTATTTTACTAATATCCGTAACTCCAAGCATCCCACAAAGCTTTTCAAATTGTTCCAACTTCAATGGCTTTGTCATAATGTCTGCAGTTTGATTCTTAGAGGCACAATAGTTCAGCTTAATAATTCCATTGTTCACCAAGTCCCTGAGAAAGTGAAATTTCACATCAATATGTTTACTTTTTCCGTGAAACACAGGATTTTTGGACAGTTGTATAGTAGAACTATTGTCGCACATGATCATGGTTGCTGTTTTTTCCTCAACTTCAATCTTTTCCAACACTCGTCTAAGCCAAACACATTGACACGCACATAACGCTGCTGCTATGTATTCTGCCTCCGTGGCAGAGAGAGCAACAACTGGTTGTTTCTTTGAGGCCCAAGAAATTGCTCCTGCTCCTAATTTAAACACAAATCCGGAAGTGCTTCTTCGATCATCTAAGTCACCGGCATAATCACTATCGGTGAAGGCAACAAGTTCTGGATTGTTTTCTTGCTTCCGGTAAAAGATACCCAGATTAATCGTACCTTTTAGGTACCTTAAAATCCTTTTTGCTGCAAGCCAATGTGCCATAGTAGGTCTAGCCATGAACCTGCTTATTAAACTAACACTAAACATCATGTCAGGTCTAGTTACAGTCAAGTACATGAGACTTCCAACTACTTGCTTGAACAAAGTTTCATCAACTGTAACGCCTCCCTCATCTTTGCGTAATTTCGAGCCCGGTACTATGGGATTTTTCACAGCATTACTGTCCTCCATGCCAAATTTAGCTAACACATCCTTTGCATATCTTCTTTGACAAATGAATATTCCATCAACACATTGCTTCACTTCTACTCCAAGAAAATGCTTCATTTTCCCCAAATCGGACATATCAAATTTCAACATCATTGAGTTTTTGAACTCATCACACATGCTTCTATCATTCCCGGTAAAAATTAAATCATCAACGTAAAGGCGTACAATTAAGAGTTTACCTCCTTTAGACTTTGTAAATAGAGTATGCTCGCTGGAACATCTATCAAATTCTTCTCGTATGAAGTAAGCTTCGATTCTGCTGTACCAACCTCGCGGTGCTTGCTTGAGCCCATATAACGCCTTTTTTAGCCTGTAGACTTTCTCTTCTTCTCCTTTCTTTACAAACCCCTCAGGTTGCTCAACAAAGACTTCTTCCTTCAGCTCTCCGTGAAGAAAAGCACTCTTTACATCAAGTTGAAAGACCTCCCAACTAAATTGTGCAGCTATTGCAAGAATTACACGAATAGTGTCAAGTCTTGCCACTGGAGCAAATACCTCAGTATAGTCAATACCATGGCGTTGTGCATACCCTTTTGCTACCAGCCTCGCTTTGAACTTCTCCACGGTACCATCTTCATTTAGCTTTGTTTTAAATACCCACTTGACTCCAATAGGTTTGATTTCTTTAGGAATCATAGTAAGTTCCCATGTTTGGTTCCTCTCAATGGATTCAATTTCCGATGACATTGCTTCCCTCCAGTTTTTGCATTTTACTGCTTCTTCAAACGTTGTAGGGTCATTCTCAGTTACCATCATCATTGCGTTCAGATTTTCATCATCAGAGAGACCATCCCCAGTTTCATAATCTGCCATCCATATTGGTTTTCTTCTTCCTCGCATGCCCCTCCCTTCAACTAGTTCGTGTGAAGCTGTCAGACTACTTGATTTGTTGGAGCTGTTGTTAGAGATACTGGAATTATTGGAATTTCCAGGACTGTTGCTCAAATTATTTGTGCTCGTTTCATCAAGTTCTTCATTTTGATCATCCACAATATCTCCTTCATCTCCCTCCTCTAGTGTATCTTGCTTTGTTTCTTCAATAGATCTGTCCCAATCCCAACCTTTTTCTTCTTCAAAAACAACATCCTTGCTGACAATAATTTTCTTTGAGATTGGATCATAAAGCCTCCATGCTTTTGTTTCATCGCTGACTCCTAGAAGAACACATCTTCTGCTTTTGTCGTCTAATTTGCTTCTATTTTGATCTGGTATATGAACATGTGCCACACATCCGAATATTCGGAAGTAACCTACCACTGGTTTTTCATTGCTCCATGCCTCTTCTGGGGTTTTATTTTCGACAGCTGATGTTGGGCATCGATTCTGAATATGAACGCACCATTTTGCAGCCTCGGACCAGAAGGTTTTGGGAACTTTTCTTTCATTTAGCATGGATCAGACAACATTCATGATTGTCCGATTTTTTCTCTCGGCAACTCCGTTCTGTTGTGGTGTATAAGCTGCTGTCAATTGTCTACTAATGCCATGTGATTTACAGAATTCTCCGAACTCATTTGAAGTGAATTCGCCACCCCTGTCAGTTCTCAGACAAGTTATGTATGCACCTATCTCCTTCTCAACACTAGCTTTAAATTTTTTGAAAGTAATAAAGGCTTCTGATTTTTCATGTAAGAAATAAATCCAAGTTTTACGAGAATAATCGTCGATAAAACTTAGAATGTACCTCTTGCCACTGTGGGATGCTGGCTTGATAGGGCCGCATATATCTGAATGTACTAGCTGGAGTTGTTTTGATGCCCTCCATAGACTCCTCCTTGGCATTGTATCTCTATGTTGTTTCCCAGTTAGGCAGGTTGTACATAACTCGTTGGGAGATTTTAGAACAGGTAAGCCAATCACCATCTTTTTGAAAGCCAATGTTCTCAATCCCTTGTGATTCAGGTGCCCAAATCGACAGTGCCACATGCGCGCCTCTTTCTCTGATACATCTTCAGTTTTCAAACACATGGAATTTCTCTATGGCATAAGAGCTTTCACAAAAAACATTCTGTTTCTACTCATATTAGTTTGCATAATCAGTCCCCTCTTAGAGTGATACACTTTACAAGTTCCATCCTGGATTAAAATGGTTAATCCTCTTTCTTGAAGCTGCCCAATGCTTAATAGATTGTTTTTGAGCTCGGGAATATAATAGACATCAGATATTACCTGGAGTACGCCATTTATTTGCACCTTTATACTCCCTTTTGCTACTACCGCCATTCTCGTATCATTTCCAAGCTTCACTGTTCGATTGAAATTTTCTTCCAATTCAGAGAACCACTCTTTGTTTCCTGTCATGTGGTTGGAGCAACCTGAATCCAGGAACCATATCTCTTCTTTCCTTTCTTGATGAATATCTGCATATGACATCAACAAAAGTTCCTCTTCTTCTAATTCAGCATAGTTAGCTTTCTTTTCCCAGTCAGGACATTCATATTGGAAATGCCCCAATTTGTGGCATTTGAAACATTCAATGACTGCTTTGTTTGTGGGTTGTCTCCCTCTACCTCTGCCATGTCCTCCTCTGAACATGCCTCGACCTCTACCTTTGTTTGATCGATCATCATCAGCCACTTTTAACACATGTTCCTCCTCTTGGTATCCTTGCATTCTTTGTTCATGAACTAGTAAACTTCCATGTAATTCATCAATACTCAAAGTACTTAGATCATTTGATTCCTCTATTGAACACACAACATAATTAAATTTGATGGTTAAAGATCTAAGTATCTTACTGACCACCATACTCTCCTCCATTGTTTCACCGTTTGATTTCATTTTGTTCACTAAAGTCAAGGTTCGCCCCAAGAAAGTGTCTACCTTCTCTCCTTCTTTCATGACTAGCAACTCGAACTCCCTTCTTAATGCCTGAAGTTGTGCCCTTTTCACCTTTGTGGACCCTTGATATTTCCGCTTCATTAAGTCCCAAATTGCTTTTGAGGTTCCCTTGTCAAGAATTGTTTCAAGAATTTCTCTGTCAATGGCTTGAAACAGAAAATTCTTGGCCTTCAAATCTTTGAGTTTGGCTTCCTCCATTGTCTTTCTCTGCGTCTCGCTTGCTGCTGATGTCCCAATTGCTGCTGCAGGGATTCCTTCATCAACCAGATTCCACATCTCCTTGCTCCTTAGAAAGTTCTCCATCATCATTGACCAATAATCATAATGGCCATCGAACTTAGGAATGGACAGTTGCACAAACTTTTCTGAAGTTGTCATTCTGCTCAGACACTTTAAATTTGGCCCCTTGCACAGCTCTGAATACCAAATGTAAGTTTTAGAATAACAAATAGTTGGAAGGGATAATTATTCATTAAGGAAATGGGGCTTATAAATAGCCTTACAAGCAAAACAGAATCTACTGAAACGTGGTCAATAGTCTAAATAGAAACAAACTTTATTCTTCCTAAATAATAGCATTCTTCCTAAAGAATAGGTCTTTCCTAGGAACAGCCAGACAAGCAAAGATACAAGTGATATTTTAAAGAATAATACACTACCTAACAATTATTAGGGTCATCACAAAGATTAGATACTCCTGAATTTGATATCTATCATGTTCAATATCCTTTACATTAATGAAGCAAATATTATATTGACTGTATATTCTGAGGAAAATGATCAAATTATCGAGGGTTTTTGGAATGCAATGGGAGAAGACTTCATGTAGAATATTTGGGGGTAACGAGGGAAGGAACGCAGGCACCTTATTGTTCAATAGTTCTTGGGGATAACGAGGGGAGAAAAAAAGAAACCAATCCATATTCTGCATAAAAAGGAGTAGAACTTAGTGATATCAGACTGCGAGAGAACGACAAGGTTTCTAGCGAAATGCAAGTAAATTCCAATCCGCTCAAGAAAAGCCAATCCGCTGCATAACGAAAAGGTTTACATTTTGTTTCAACTACAATCCGTAAATTCCATTTTTCGCTCAAGAACAAACTCAACAGTCATGTAAACTGTCTCAATAATACATACAATATTAGGTCACTCACAGGGAGTGAAAGTACCAGTCCTCAACCGCCTATAACGGTCACTATTGCCGCTAATCGCAATGGTGCTTAGTGGGCATATGGATGCAGTGGCGAGTGCTCAGGCTCGCCGGATGGTGGCTCCGCCTATGTATGGCGGCAGTTGAGAGCCCTGCCGCCATGCTGCACTGCTATCGTGGTGTTATAACGTGCTATTGACAACGTAGTATCAAAGTATACCCAAATGAAAAGAAATTTAAACAAATACCTTATAAGGAGAAATTGTCAAATTACAATATGAATATACAAAAAAGAACACAGTAGTTCACAGTGTTCATAATGCCATAATGATCATGGCACACAGTTTCATACACAAAATATTGCTATGATTAGGTTTTGTGATCGTTATATGAAAAATATATAACAACAATCCCAGTTTGACTCATAGCCTATTTGGTTGTGCGTTTCCTTTAACAAACGCATGTTTATTGCCTTTTTCGCCGTGATTTAAAGCTCAAAAAACAAGCATCTGCGGCGACGCCATTTTCAGCGCCAAAAGGAAAAACTCGCCGCTGAAGCAAACATGCTATTAGTCTACATTTTTTTTTTCTTCAAATCATCAAAGGTTTTCCTTTCACGTTTTTAAATTAATTATATACCTCTTAAAATTTGAAAGATTTTCTTATAGAAATGTATATAATATTATAAGAATCGTACAAAATAAAATTAGAATTTTATAAAAAACAACATGAATATTTTAGAATGATTTTCCTTCAAAGGTTAATTTAGTCGTTTTAAAAAAAAAAGTCTACTTTTAACTTTTTACTACTTAAAAAAGTTTGGTCTTCTTTACTTTTTAGATGGGTGATATTTGAACAAATAAAATGTGATAACTTTTTTCCTTTCAAAAATAACAATATGATGACTTTTGAAACAACAATATGAAAATACACATAAATAAGTATTACTTTCCTTATATGAAGAAAAAAATATTATTAGATTAATAATTGTATTAAAATATGATGTCATACAACTTTTTTGTTGTATAACTTTTCTCTTATTTCCATGATCTCTATTATAAATGTTAAAATAAATTGGAAATTGCTCTTCTCGACTCCTAACAAAAAACCCTCACTTCCAACTGAACTTCTCAAAATACTCATGTGTGTGTTAACTCACGCAGGTGTATAACCCAGCGTAACTTAAGTCACGTTTGGTTTAACACCTGTGTGACTTAAGTCACGTTCGGTCACAATCCGAACATCACCACGAGTTCACTTACGCTGATGTCAAATACCAAAGTAACAAATAAACATGTCTTGCGTTGAATTTAATTCGGATAACTTGTTGTTATGGTCCTCACCAATACATCTGTAACTACCATGTGACTATTGTGCACAACTATTTTCCATAAGTAAATTTCGAACTAAAATTCAACGTGACATAATGAATTTATTATATGAATTGATTTGTTTTTTGAATCTCACTCTATAGGTGTGGGCCCACCTTGGTATATGTGGAAAATGAAGAGAGTTCTCATACCAAGGAAGGTTCATGTATGGTGGATAATGTAAAAGCAACATCTTTGAAGATGGAATCATTACATGCACTTTGTCAAGAAAAAGCAAACGCTGACACCTTAACAAAAAGTTGTTGCGCACCTTTATCTCATTGCACGCACTTTGAAAAGGAATGCCTTTGACACCAGTATAAGTTAACTCACGCTGGTGTTTGGAACATGACCGAGCGTTACTGAACTCACACTGACTTAAGTCAATGTGTTGAATGTGACTTAAGTTATGATGGGTTATACACCAACGTGAGTTAACTCACGTTGATGTATTTTGGACAGTTCAGTTGGAAGGGAGCATTTTTTGTTGGGAGAAGAGCAATTTTCAAATAAATTTTGATCAGTTTAGGTCTTGCCATAATGGGATTTTCGGGTTTAATTGGTTGGACCAATATAAGTCATGTTAAAATTTTAGTTTTTGTATTGTTTTCTTTTATTATTCCAAACTTAAAACATACTACATCATCCAAACCTTGTCCAAAACCTCACATAAACAACCATCCATCATCCTAATTTCTACATCCATACACACCAATCCCACAACTAGTCATGATCAGAGCATCAAGGTATATCAAGAGATAAAGACAAGTTGTAGACATGTATCAAAGATGTGAAACAAATCCAATCAATAAGGTATCCTTCTTCAAACAATCTTTTGAGCTTTCAGTACTCATTCTCTTTATTTAGTTTCTCATGCTAATACATTGAGGACAGTGTCTAATTCAAACATGTGGTAGGGGTACCTAATCTTATTCTTTTTAATCTCTGTTTTCTTTTCACTACTGATAAAATTAAGGAAATTAGTGACGGAAAAAATAAAATCCCTCAAAAATTCTTTGGTCGTAAAATTTAGTAAGGGAATTAGAGACATATTTCATGTTTTTCCTCTCTAAATTTCACTCACTAATTTTTGTGTTTTTAGTAGTGTTGTTTTTCTTACTTTGAATATTCCAGTCAAGTTACTCATTGCTTGAACATTTAGTTTTAACGTATAGGACTTGTAATTTGAATTGCTGGGTATGTGTGGATAGAAGGTAACTACCAAGGTTTTAAATAACGGTCGCAGTTTCGATCGCGGTCGCGTTAAGGTTGTCGTGATTTTGGCCGTTACGGATGTTGCGTTACAGATTGCGGTTATCGCGGTGTGAATTAATCACAACAATTCACAAATATTATTAAATTATTTATTCTATCATCACTACTAAAAAAGCAAAAATTAGTGAGGGAAATTTAGAGAGGGAAAACGCAAAATCCCTCTCTAATTCCGTCACTAAATTTTGCGACCAAGGAATTTGTGAAGAATTTTATTTTTTCTGTCACTAATCTCCCTCCCTAATTTTGCATTTTCTAGTAGTGCATATAATGTAAAATAACTTAAATTGAACTATTATGTTATATATTATAAGATGGTTAAAATAAATATAATAATTAAAACATTACAACACTATACAACACGAAAATAAACGATGAAAGGAATATGAGATATTATTGGCTCATCACAATCTTCCATTATCTATGTTTCCTTATGAATGGTGTTGTGTTTTACGCTTCCGTAATGGTGTGTGACATTCGTAACGGAGTTTTAAGGTTGTATCAGCTTTTTGTCACGGTCGAAACGGACGTTTCAATGTGATTTTTCATCTCACCTTAAAAACAGGTAAAAACGGTACCGGTGACTACCTTTACCTTTTTGTCGCGGCCGTTTTCGCGGTAACGGACCCGTATTTAAAACCTTGGTAACTACATTTTTATTTGCTGAACAAAGAAGTTAACCCTACAAATGTGAGATTTTCTGTCATTATATGTCGTTGAACATTATTTTTTATTTTAAATTTTGCACTTTTTTCCGTGTTTTGAATGAAATATCATAAATTCATGTTCCTCTATAATTTGACTTGTAACCTTTTTGAAGCTATTTTCTGCTTGTGAAGCATGCATGATGAAAATGAAGCACTTTAAGAATTTTGGCCTTCTAAATTTTTTATTTACCACTACTTGCCCCGTTTTGAACAAGGATTTTATGAAGTCATTATGGACAAGGAATCAAATAATGTTAATGGTGTTTCTTCAATACATTGGAAGTGGAAATTCATTGCAAAACTGTTTAAATTTGCAACACTTAGGGCAGAATTTGTCACCATAACTCATGGAAGTTGGAAAATCAAAAGGAGGCTGAATTCATCGTTGGTTACGACCACCCGTAGCCAAGCACTACCGTCATAATTAGCCATCAACACTAAAATTAGATGTTTTACTTTGTCTATTCGAACGGTTTTGGGTAATTAGGTGTACTTAAGTCTTGACGCTACTGAATTCCACGAATTTAGAGTCTCTTGTTTCTATAAATTGGCATGTAATACTAACATTTCTCATCATCACTTCATTGTAAATACTTAGCATGATCTTCTATAATGTTCTTCACATTTCATTAAGGTTTTAGTTTATTTACTTTCGTTTTCTTTTATTTTTGTTTTAGGCCCAACCCTATGATGGGTGAGTAATTTTCTTCTTGTCTTGGAATTATGAAAAGTAATCCAATGATAAATTTTTCATAATTCTAATTCTTTCTTTTTGTTTAGAAGTTTCAAAGAACTTAATTCAATCTTATTTATTTTAAGTTGAACACAGGATATGGTATCAACATAGGGGTGCCTTTCTGTTTTGGTCCTAAAGTTTGGTGGGTCGGTCACTTTTGATTCGAGATCGGGAGTCAGTTCTTTGGATCAAGTTTGGTTTTGGGATTTTTATGGTTTCTTTTGGGGGATCGGAGTTTGAGAGGTGATGGAAGCTGTATGATCTTTCAGACAGTAGCTTTTTGATGTGGCGTAGCTTTGATGTTCATGACTGGGAGTTTAATTTGGAGAGGTGTTCATCTTTGGCGATGAGTAGCAACGACGAGTGGTGCTGGATATCGGTTTTACAGTGGTCGTTTTCGTGAAGAAGTCTATTTTAGGTGGTGGCATGTATTTTAGTGGGTGTTGTCCTCAGGATTGTTTATTTTCAAGTATTCCCATTATGTACGGCGCCTTTTATTTGTATTCTCTTGATGTCATATGGAGTAATAAAACTTAATTGATTTTAAGAATATTGAATCCATAAGAATAGGGGACTATAGCGTTTAAAATACACTTTTGCATCCTTAAAAGAGGGCGTTAGATACCTTAGAATTACCTCACTTTAGACTTTAAAATTCCATAAAATTAGGGGTCACTGAGATTTGGTTGGTTCATCATCACTGTAATGAAATTCAATAATCCCGAGACTGCTTTATACTAATGTATATTTTCCAAGACAATCAAATCATCAACAGCTCAAATATTAAACATTTATAGGTAAAGAAATTTGGAGAAAATTTTGATACTCACAAATCCCTACATGAACGATCTTTTAATTCTACGACAAAGTCATGCATTTGCAGGCTTATCACCTTACATTGCACCTTACATGCATGATGCACCCTATTGCTCTTTTCTATATTAATTAAAGTGACAAAAATGTCAATTTTACGACTTTTCCCTAGAGAATTTGAACTAAAAACATTGAGGTTACATGGTTAAAATCTTACCGATGAGCTGGCACCTCAAGTGTAAACCTAAGTGGTGTTTTTATTTTCATTTATCTGTTAAAAAATACTACTAATTAGTTTGTCCCACCAATACCTACACAATTAGATTTTAACACGAGCCTAGCACTGTTTCGCCGATCATAATTGGAACAATCATATTGCACCATTGTTTTATAGGACCCAAGCACAAATCCTCTTCACAATCAGAATTGGTTTGACAGAAAATAATTGCTGTGACAATAAAATAGAATAAAAGGATGTAACTAAAATGAGATAAAATATTATGGAGGAAGGAACTGAGAAAATTTGAGAATGATAAAAAATGGATTACCATCAACTTTCATTGCAACAATAAATAGAGAAAGAAAGATAATCATAACATAAACAACTTTGATAATTTCAATCATATTTTCTCCTCTTTGGATTTAAGAGATAGAATATGGTTTTATCACTTTATCATGTATACAAACTTATTTTTTGTCTTATGTACATTAAATAGTTTTCATATTTTATTGAGATGTTCTTTTTTGAGGGAATATTTTATTGAGATGTTAACAACCTTCCTAAAATTAAAATCATTATTAAATGTCTCTTATAAGTAAATCAATGTATTTTGTTTGTCCCTTTAGCACAAAATGGTAATATAAAAACATAAAATTATATCTCTCTTAACATCAAAATGTCGTGTTTGTCTTTTCAACACCCTTATTAAAGAGATGACAAAATAACAATCATAAAATTTCATTTTAATTTTATAAATTTGTTTTATTCCATAACCTTTCACGATAGAAAGTGGAACTTACTAAAGAGGTATAATTTTGTTAGATTTGATTTGAATATTAGGCTATGGCTACTAACAAAGTCATTGTTTTTTTTTTACAAACTAACAAAGTCATTGTTGTCATTGATTTTTAATATTTGAATAGAAATCTATTTCCTTCCACAATTCAAAAGTATTTCAATCCCCTTGTTACTTATAAGAGATTTTTCACTATAATCACATAAGATTACAATTGCTAAAACACACAAGCAGGAGAGTTTCTATGCTCAAGTACATAAACAAGAGACTTCTAACAAACAAAGATTACAAAGAAAATTGTTTGAATTGAACACTTGATATACAATCAGAGGTGTTCACAAAATACAACACAATTCAGACTCGACTTAAGAATTCTTAAGATATGAAAGTTAAAAAGAAATTCTAAGTATTTGATGCATATTGATTTTGACGGGCACTTGTAAGATATTGTAGAGTCTTCTTGATTCTTCAAGTCTTCAATCCTTTATATAGAGGTTAAATAGAGATGTTGAAGAGTGTCATCGCATCATTAGAGTCGTTTGAGAAGCTTGATCTAGCATCATTGATTTGTTTCTTGATTTGGTTAATGTTCTATGAAGAAATTATTTTGAAACCCTTCCTTGATAAGGAATTAACCGTTCATTTCCAAAGGAGACATAGTTGTTGCTTCGTACAATGCACATGGGAATGTTGGAGGTAGTGGTCGTACACTTTGTCCTTCATTGTCCTTCAATGAAAGTGACATCCATTGACTTTCTGACACTTCAAAATCACCATGCTTAACTTGTAGAGTCACCATTTCTTGACATCCATTACTTCTGCCCCTTTGGTCTTCAATTATTCAGAGTCTGGTTTTCAGAGCCTGAGGTCCAGCTTCTGGGTGATCTTCTAGTCTGACTGCTCCAGCTTCTGGGTTGTCATCAGAGTTTGACTTCTTCATATTCTAGCTTACAATTTAGCTTCTTTTGAATTTTTTTTTGCTATATATTTGTTCTTTCAGGACCAATAAATTGATTAAGACATTATAAATTTTAGTCTATGGTCCTGCACACTTGAATAAGTATAAGCATACCCAATTGATCTTTTAATACCTTGTTATCATCAAAATTCAAGAAGTATTGTTAAATCTCATTTTGTTCCAACAGTTGCATCAAGCATAGACTAATATATATCATACTTAAATATTATATGAAGACAATATGGAACGAGGGAATACCAGCATATAAGTAGAAATTGTCAAATAACAATATGAACATACAGAAATGAACACAGTAGTTCAACTATACTATGATGATAATGCCATAATGATCATGGCACACATTTTCATATACAAAATATTGCTATGACTAGGTTTTGTGATCGTTATATCCACAAATATATAACAACAATCCCGTACTTACTCCTCCGGCCTCCATACGCCGTCGTTTCATGGTTTCTCCTGCGTATGAGCTTCTCTCCTCCATTCTCCTCATCCACGCGCTCAGTCACACCAAATAATACAATGTCCTACTGGATTTTCATGTTTAATAAATAGGGAGATTCTACTGTACACCCGCAAATTAAGGTGTACCGGTACTCTCGCTTAAATTTTTTATGAATTAACTATCATTTTTTATGAATAAAATAGGTGTTTGTTGACATTTATATTTTAGAAAATATCATTTTATAAGAAGAAAAAAAACATCATTTCATTTTTTATAAAAATCATACTAATTTTTTTACATTTTATGGTAAAAAATAATCAAAATTCTCTATTATGAGTAATAAAAATTTAGAAAAATTAAATTTTATTGCGTTGACGTTTTTGGTAAATAAGATTTAACTATTATAATTATAGGTGATAGAAAATAATTTTTCCCTACAAAAAATAACTCATTTAACTATTAATTTAAGAATTTGGTGTACCAATACACTCAAATTATTGAGTGTACCATAGAATTTGCCTAATAAATATTCTCATTTTTCATTTCAGTTTTTATAAACTTTTTCTTAGATTTTTAATCTTCAAAGGTTTTCGTTTACGTTTTTGGTCCTTGCTTTTAAATTAGGTTATATACGTCTTAAATATTGAATGAATGATTTTTTGATAGGAATATTTATAATATTATAAGAGTCATTCCAAACAAAATTAGAATTTTATAGAAAAAATATGAATTTTTTAAAATGCTATTCATTCAAAGTTTAATTTAGTCATTTTCTATTTTTTTTCTACTTTTAACTTCTTACTACTTAGAAAGTTATGTCTTCTCTTTACTTTAAGATGAGTGATATATGTAAGAAAAATGAAATATGATAACTTTTTTCCTTTCAAAAAAATGTAATAAAATTTGAAACAACACTATAAAAATGCACATAAAATAAGTATTTGTTTTAGAGAAATGCTAACGAGTGTCCTAAAGACACTCTTTAAAGACTTTAAATAGTAAATTTTATTATATCAAAATTCAAGAGTTTAAGCATAAATATTTGAATTGAGTGGGGACTAATACTGAGTGCTAAAAGAAAATTTAGGAACTAAAAAAACTATTAAAATTAAGTAAGGACTAAACTTAAAAGATTCCAATTTTATAGGAACCAAAAACATATTTAATTCTTAAATTAATAATTGTATTAAAATATGGTGTTAGATAACTTTTTTGTTGTGAAAATAATTTTTCTCTTATTTCTATTATCTCTTATAAATGTCAAAATAAATTTTGATTTCTGCTTTTCTCCCAGTACTTTTTGCTCGCGCCCAGCTGCTTGGACAATTATCACATCAACTTCCATTTATTTTTATAAATGGAGAGAATATTTACCCTTTTCAATACATTGGATGTGGAAATTCATCGTAAAACTATGTAAATTTGCAACACTTGGCAGAAACCGTCACCATAACTCATGGAAGTTGTAAAATCAAAATGAGGCTAAAGTCATAGTTAGTTACGACCACATGTAGCCAATCACTACAGTCATAGCCTCCCATCAACACTAAAGTTATATGTTTTACTTTGTCTATTCGAATGGTTTTGTAGAACTAGGTGTAGTTAAGTCTTGTGGCTAATGAATTTCAGAAATTTAGAGTCTCTATCTTTGAATTGGCTAGTAACACTAGCATTTCTCATCACTTCATTGTAAACTCTTAGCATGATCTTGTATCTTGTTCTTAGCATTTCATTAAGGTTTTAGTTTATTTACTTTTGTTTTTCTTTTATTTTTGCTCTAGGCCCAATGATGATTGAGTAATTTTTTTCTTGTCTTGGAATTTTGAAAATGTAATTCAGTGATAAATTTTCTGTAAATTCTTTCTTTTTGTTTAGGAGTTTCAAAGAACATAATTCAATCTATTGTTTTTAAGTTGAAATCCGGAAATGATTGTAACCAAGATGACAATTGATATAAGATCAAACAATCACATTGTAATAATCTTTCAAAACATATTTTATCAACGCTATAACACAAGTTAAAATCGATATCAACACATAGCAATTGAATCATCATAACAAAATGATTTAAAACATGTTAGGCATCAACCTATTTACCCAAAGCCGAAGGTAGATGATATAAATATATGATTGGACAAGGGATTTGAAATATGAGAATAGTCTAAAATATCTTGATGTGAAATGAGGTAATAGAACTTAATTGATTTTAGCAATATTGAATCCATAAGAATAGGGAACTAAATTGGTTTAGAATACACTTTTGCATCCTTAAAAGAAAGCATTAGACACCTTAGAATTACCTCACCTTTAGAGTTTAAATTTTCATAGAATTAAGGATGATTCAGATTTAGTTGGTTCATCATTGTGATGAAATTCAATAATTCCAAGACTCTTTAATACTAAAGAAATTAGGAGAAACTTTTGATGCTCGCAAATCATCAACCGCTCAAATATAAAACATTTATAGGTAAAGAAACTAGGAGATTAATTAAAGTGTATGTTGCAGGCTTATCACCTTACATCGAACTTTACATGCCCCTTATTGCAAATTTTTATATTAATTAAAGTGACAAAAATGTTCATTTTACTACTGTTCCTTAGGGGATTTGAACTCAAAACATTGAGGTAACATAGTTAAACTCTTACCCCTGAGCCAATATCTTAAGGTTTTGTTTGCGAGTTTGGAGGAGAAGGGAGGGGAAGGCTTGAAAAAAAAAAGGAATGAGCAAGTGGAAGAAATAGATGAAAATGGAAGAGAAGGGCTTTGGGAGGTTAACTTTTCCTCATAATACTAATCCCTCCTCATTTGAGGGGACTAAAAAATTATATTGGAGGAGGGTTTATATGAATTCTTCAAATTTAATCTATGTTATTATATTATTTTTAAAAATAAAAATATGCGAATCATATTTGATCGTACCTGATCAGAAGGTGGCTGTCGGCTCTGAGTTGAATGCGGTGGTTCACGGTGGTTGTTTATACTTCTAGTGAGCGTTGGATCGAATGGGGGGTGTGTACCTGCATGCACTCCGACGCTCAAGTCAGTAGAGTTCAGAATGGGGGGTTTGAGAGTGTGAAAGAATCTAACTTGGAGGCTGCGAGGAACCTCCTATTTATAGAGGTGGGTGAATGCAGAGCCGTTGTAAGGCACACGTGTAACCGCCGGTTACGAAATCGTAAGAAGTGTAACCGCCGATGAGATATTCGCCGAAATGTGGGTAGAGAGACGTTGTCGAACGTTGCAGAACGTTTGAGCTGTTCTCCTTTGCTCCGTGCACCCCTTCGTGGGGAAGGGGTATGCTGCGAGTAATTTTCCAAACGTAGCATTTGGGCTTGATTTATTATTGGGCCTAAGTGACTAAGCCCAGGTCTTTGACTGATCCAGAACAGTAGCCCCCCAAGTCGTTGCTCTAGTTTTAGAGTGATGACTTAAGCTGAAGCGAGGGAGCTGACCGCAGAAGTCATGAATGTGTTCAGAAATGCACACACAGTGGAATTGGAAAGTTCTCTTGAAGAAATATTGACTTGAAATTGGTTTTGGACGACCTTCTTTGCTTGGTATTAGCGAGCGTGATTTGGGACTCCGACACTTATGGTTACTTTGTTGTTGGGGTCGAGCTCGTAATGTGCGAGGACATATGCTCGTTGACCTTCCCTGCTTGTTCGCAACACTATGCTGATGTTGTCCTATTTGAAAGGTTACACCCAGCCTACCTGAGCTCGTCCGAGTTAGTCAGAAGTGGAAAAGATTCCCTCGTTAGAGAGTTGGTCGTTAGTCATTCAGTAATTAATGCCCATGTCTCAAGGGTGAGACTGAAGGGACATTACTTTTGGTTACTGATTGCCACGTGTAAAGGCTATTGGGGTACTTGAGTACCTAGCACCTTGAGGGCGTCTTGGTTTTTGTTTCCGAGACGTTATCAGAACCGTTGATATAATCTTGACGTTTGGGAACCAAAGGGTTTTGGTCAGAACCGTTGGATGTGTTGGTTGAGATGATCTGGAGCGTTGGTTAATGAGGAGTCGTATGTGAAGGGCTACACTGAATTGTATTCATTTGGTTTCTGAAAGGTTGCGAAGGAAGTATAAATATGCTTCAAACGTATGTTTGGAACACTTTGCACTTTTCCGTTTTAGCAACCTGAGATTTTCAGAAACCATCTGAGAGTTTGAGTGCAGTTTGGTCCTCCACTTCAACCACAACTTCCAGTTTCCTTTACTTCTACACAAGTTCGTTACTTCCCTTTCCTTTTTCTTCTGTTTTTGACTTGTGATTACTTGGTAGTTTTTTGCGTGTAAGAACCGTAATCCTGCATGCTAGTAGTCTTTACTCCGTTGTGGTGGTTTCCACCATTTTTTGGTGGTTGCCACTACGTTTTGAGGAGTGTTAAGATTTTGAATCCGTTTAGAGTTTTTTGGAGGGAGAAACCACTCGTGACTTGTCGAGATTCAGTTGATGAAGTCTTCGATCTGTCGTCAATGCGAAAAAGGGTTCCCTTCTTTCGAGGGAAAGCTTGTTTCTGCCCTTTCTTTAAGTAGTTGTTGGCTTCTGGCCCCCTTTTCCCTTTGAGGTCGTTCCTGTAGAGAAGTTTGGTCCCTTCCTCGTCATGGTCGATCTGATAGGTGGAGGAAGGGTGAATTTGATTGTTGGATTCACTTTTTTCCCTTCCTTGCCTTTCAGGTTTTCCCATGGCTAATTGATCTTGAATTGCGGAGGAGTCGAAAAAGACGATCTCGACGTTCGCGGTGGATGGAACAGCGGAAGTTCCTTTCTGTACAATCGGGGGTAGAAGCTCGATAGATTTGGTCCATAGTTGATGCTTTTTCTAGGTGACTGGGAGCTGAAAGTGATCTACGATATGGGGGTTGCTGGTAGGAGCCAAGCGATGACTCAGGGAATCTTCGGTGCGATGAAAGCTCTGATGATTGTTGTGGTCTTGAACAATTCTTTGACCGAAGGTCTGGTCTGTGCTGACGCGGTTGCAAAGGAGAGAGACAAGGCGGTGGCTAAGAAGGAAAAGCTTGATTTATTATTGGGCCTAAGTGACTAAGCCCAGGTCTTTATCATTCTCTAAAAGACTACTCTTTTCAAAATTTTGAAAGATTTCTCTATTTTCCCTCATATTTTGCACCACTCAAAACTCGCACACAAAGCCTAAGCATAAATCTAATTTCTCTTTGTATTTTCATTTATTTGTTAAAAATTACAAATAAGTTTGTCTTACCAACACATGAACAGTTATTTTACAAGATTATTATAATTGTTTAAGTGACATTATCGCTTTTTATGTATTTTAAAGGAAAGCAAAACGTTGGTGGTTATTCAAAAAATAAATTGGAAGAGAAATGAAAATTGAAGTGCGATAAAAATCATAAGTGGACTAATTTATGACATAAATAAAAATTTATAGGCATGTAGGTAACATAGAATATTTTTCAACTTAATTATTCAAGATATTATGAAGGCCATGAATTGAAAGTCGCGGAGATTTAACAGAAATAAAGAGAGAAGAAAACAATCTAAACATTATTCAATACATCCTTATTTCATATCTTTACAATCATATTATTTAGTACAAAATCACAACTATTTTTATGGTCCATTCTTAAAAAAATAAATAAATTATGGTCCATGAAATTTGAAAGGGAAGAAAATACAAATTATTGGGTTCCTACACAATTACTAAATGAAAACTTATGGAAATTTCTAGCAGAATCTTATGAGCACATTAACTCAAATACATTCACAATGACCTACCAATGTTTTCTCGATCATAACTGGCACAAACATATTGCACCAATGTTTTTTAGGAGGCAAGCATATTTCCTGATCTTTACAATCAGAATTGTTTTGACATATAGAAAATGCTGTGATAAAAAAAATAGAATACAAGGATGTAATTTAAATGAGAAAAAATATTATGCAGAAAGGAACTAATAAATTTGAGTAAGATAGAAAATGGATTACCATCGACTTTCATTGTAACAATAAATAGTGAAAGAAAGATAGTCATAAGGTAAACAAACTTGACAATTTCAGACATATTTTCTCCTCTTTGGATGTAAGAGATAGAATATGTTTTTATCAATTTACGATTTGTAATTTTTTTTGCCTTACGTACATTAAATAGTTTTCATATCTTATGAAGATGTTAACAACCTTCCTAAAATTAAAATCATTACTAAATGTCTCTTAAGTAAATCAATGTGTTGTGTTTGTCCTTTAGCCTACATAGTAAAGTGGTTGTATAAAAACTTATTATTAATTTTCTCTTAGTTACATCAAAGCTTTATGTTTGTCTTTTTAACGTCCTTAGTAAAGAGTTGACATAAAAAAAAATTACAATCATAATAAATGATGACAAGTCATCTCACATTATTCTTAGTATGTTTTTCAATTATTTTCAGTAGGTTTTTTCATCAAGAATATAGGAGTATTAGATAAATTGTTTATGATTTCGGAACATTTTTAATGTTTTCTGTAACACCCTTAAACCCCACATATAATATTTAATTAAAAATGCAATAATTAATTAAATATTTCAAGGTGTTACTCTTTGTTAATTCAATAGATACATAGTTTATCATGCAAATAATACGTCGCAACAAAAAATGAATACAAGGTACATCATCAAAATGAACACAAGGTTTCATCAACAGTCCGATAATAACATAAAAAACCCCAAACTGTCCTAATCAGAGCACCACTAAACAAAACCCCAAAAATAAGCGGTAAAAGGCGAATAGGCTCCAAAGCCATCCTCAGAAAACTCACGACAATTATGTGTCCAACTCGCAACACATAGGATGAGATATATAATCAACATAGAGGATATATACACATATTCTTCTTAAACATGTCACACTATTTTGATACCGTTTTGAAAAACAACTTTCGGTCGGTAGAAATAAGTCCCCTATCATACTATCAAGTTTTGAAACATTTGCAATGGATAAAAATGCATTTTAGGAGTTGTGGAAGTGGGTAATTGATAACTTGGCTTGGGTAATCAATTACAAAAAATAAAACAGCATTCTTTGAAAAATTTGATTGTGGTAATCGATTACCCATACTGGTAATCGACTAGCAGCTTCAGTTTTTCAAATCTGGAAAAGCGAAAAGATGGATAATCGAATACCACATTGGAGAAAATAAAAAATTAACTTTTTAAACGCGATTTTCACCAAATAATCACCTTTAAAGCTCTTAAATCAACTCCAACACATTCCAATCTTTCAAAAACATTACCCTAGGATATCCACTTCAATATAAACACTTAACACACACCAAAACATCAATTATGTATCCAAATTCATGATTTCTACTCACTTTTCCAAAAAAAAACTCAAGTGCACCACATAATCACAATTAAACTATGAAATTATCACTTTAAAATCATGAAACATTTAATACCCAAATTCTCAACAAGAAGGTAAAGCACGGAATCAACATCACTTCATCATCTAATTTCACGAACTTCATTCATTTTATCTTAAAACTCAAGAGATCATGTAAACAAGATTCTAAGAAGCATGCCTGCTTAGTGGTGACCTAAGGGCTAAATGAAGATGAACTTGCGAAGAAGTCCAAGTCTATAGCACGAAAGTCAAAGGGAAAGTCTTCAAAAGCTCTCAAAGTTGATGAGTCTGAAGACACTCTAGGTTTTGAAGAAGATCCATAAGTTGAGGAGATGGCTATGCTTTACAAAATACTTCAATATCTGGCCAAAAGAAACAAAAGGTTATCAAACAGAAGCAGTGACTACAAAGGATCGAGTTCAAAGAAAAAGATCAGAAATGATGCTTCAACTGCAAGAAGCATGGTCACTTCATTGCTGATTGTCCAGATTTGCAAAAGGACAAGTCAAAGAAAGCAAGCTTCAAATCTAGTAATTTTAGAAACAAGATCAAGAAGAGTCTAACGGCTACTTGAGATGATCTTGACAAAGAATCAGAATCTCAGAAAGAAGAAGTTGAGGAAGAAGTTAATATGGCTTTAGTAGCTACAACAACTTCTAATGTAGAATTTGGAATAGATTATGATGATGAAGATGAGGTATATTCTAAACTTACTAGATCTGAACTTATTGATTATCTCAAAGAACTTATCAGTCATTACCAAATCCAAAGAGTTAAATTTTTTGAAAGAAAGATATGTTAAGTTGATTAGAGAACATGAGAAAACTCATTTGGAAATGGAGAATTTGGAAGATGAAAATAGATATTTTAAGAAAATGACTGATAAGTGATCTAATAAACTCTTTAGTGAGCAAGATATTGCACTTCAAGAGTTTATATTATGATTGGCATTAACAGAAGTAAAGTTTCTTATACGATTTAGAATGTCAGAAGGAAGAAGGGAGAATGAATTGGATTTATTGAAGAATTTGGTACACCCAAAGCCACTCCACCACCTTGTTCTGACTGCATTAAGCAAGGTTTAAATGCTTATTTTGTGACAGAAGCTGACAAAATTGAAGTTCAGAACCAGTTAGAATCTAAAGCTTATGAATCTCAGACTCTGACTAAATCAGAATCAAAGGTTCCTAAGCCTAAGGTTTTGAATAAATATGGACCTAAGACTTCAAACATTCATATCTTGAAGTGACCAGAACCTAAGTCTCAAGTTCTGATCAACAAAGAATCAAGAGTCTTGAATGCTAAGGTTAAGAAAAGGTCAAAATTTGCAACTAAGTGGGATTTAAGACTAAAAGGTTTTAAACCTAGAGTCTTTAATGAAACTAATTCATATAACTTCAGCCACAAGGCACAAAACAAGTCTAAACCCTTCAGAAATAACCCAAAAGGACCCATAAAGATATGGGTACCTAAGTCTAAAATTGTCTATGTTGCAGATATGCTTAAGGGGAAAGGACTAACATAAATCATGGTACCTGAACAGTGATTGCTCACGATACATGAAAAGAGAAAAGTGTATGTTGTAACATCCCGTTTTCCCAACATATAAATAAATATAAAATATATCAGAGTGCATCATAAAACAGGATGTCACATAACGTTCTTCAAAAATCATTTCATCATAAATAGAGTTAAAATCCACTATTTAATAAAACACATGCTTTCAATAATTAAAACAATGTCGCAGCAGAAAATATTCAACATTTAAATCAAAACATGGCACTAGGCCTCAACGTCATCAACATAATAAAAAATCCAATTAAAAATGGTTCAACAACATCTTATAAAGAGATACGTAACAAAGGAAAAGCAAAACATATAAATATCCCCATCATGTTACATATAAGAGCAAGACTCCTATGAAGACACGAGGATCAACTCACATCAGCGGTTACTCCTGGTTATCTGCACGTTACCCACGTAGAGGCAACATTCAAACAGAAGGGGTGAGATTTCACATTCATTAATAATAAGAAACGATTCATAAAGAAGATTTAATCAATATTAAACAGCCACAAATAATCATCAACAAGTACTTCATATAATTTCAGATATAACACATTAATTAACTTCGTTCATCAATGCAACAACAACGACACAACAATGCAACAACAAAGACTCAACAAATGCAATATAATTATGTATGTGGTACCAACAGAGCGTCAAGCTCTCTACATAATGTCGTAATTCGACGTGACAGGCATCAAGCCCCCTTCACTACAACTTGACAGGCATGAAGCCCCCAACGTTTGACAAATGCTTATGTAATGATACAACTCAAAAATGCAACATCAATAACACCGTAATTCACATATTAAAATATCCACAAAAGATTTTCATATCAAATCAAAGCTACTGGAAACATAACTTAATCATCAACAACTTTCATTTCAGACCAAAGACCAACTCAGAACAGAAACATGTGCAAAAGACACAAGAACGTGAAACATGGCATTCTGCCACTAAGCAGTTCGATGTGGCGAGTAGGGCTACTCGCCGTGGCGAGCTGACAATAGCTCACTGTAACGATTTCAACTACTCGCTGCGGCGAGCGACAACTGGTTCACTCGCGAGGCGCCTAAATGTACTCGCCGTGGCGAGTTATCTACTACTCGCGAGGCGAGGATAATCGCTCGCTGTGGCGAGCGACGGCGAACAGCACGACCAGAATTCAAAATTTTGCCCCAAAACCCAATTTTTCAACATCCTAACTCCCAATATTGACAGGAAACATTACATACTGATAATCTACAACCTAAACAGCAACTTTTACATTAATTCATGTGATTACCTATGTTCTTAACAATTTAATTCAATTCAAAACCTAATTTCGACAACAACAACAATTCAACAACAAGTGATTAAACCTTTTCAGAACTATATACTTATGATTAAAGAAGGTTAGTCCCACCCTTACCTTAGATTGGTTGATTTTCAGAACTTTACAAACTTCCTTTTTTCCTCCTAAAACTGCTTCTACGTGCTCTCTGTTTTCTGTTCTCTGTTTTCTCCCAAAATTGTTTTTCTTGTTCTAACCCTAATCCTCTAATGTTCTCCTCTATTTATAATCTTTCCTATTCTTAACCTAACAAACTTCTCCATTTACCAACCTACCCTTATGCCTCATTAAATCTAATCTAATTAGATTCCTTCACTTTTTATGACATAACAACTTACTAATAAATACTAAAAATCATCACATAACATCATATATCACTAATATTCAAATAAATTAATAAAAAGACTCTAAACTCGATAAAATAGTTAAATAAATAAAATAGGGTGTTACATATGTTCCAAAACCTAATTATGAAAGAGGGAGGAATTGTGGGATTTGAAGGAAATCAGAGAGGCAAGATTATTGGTATGAGAACTATTGGTAACTCTTCTATCTCTATTAATAATGTTTGGTTTGTTGATGGACTGAGACATAACCTACTTAACATAAGTAAATTTTGTGTGTGATTATGAAGTGATATTTGATAAGAATAATTGCACAGTAATCAACAAAATAAACAAATCCATAGTGTCCGAAGGTAAAAGGAATAACAATGTTTATAAAATCGATTTTTTAGAATTGACTGATCAGAAGGTAGTTTGTCTTCAGTTAGTGAGTGATAAGAAATTGTTGTGGCATAGAAGGTTAGGACATGCTAATTAGAGATTAATCTCTAAGCTTAGCAAGTTACAACTAGTTAGAGGCTTGCCAGACATTGACTATCACTCAGATGCACTCTGTGGTGCATGTTAGAGAGGATATTTTTTGAAATCATCCTTTAAATCTAAAGACATTGTTTCTACGTCCAAACCCTTAGAACTACTTCACATTGATTTATTTGGACCAGTGGTTACATCATCAATCAGTGAGAAGAAGTATGGATTAGTCATTGTTGATGATTACAACAGATGAACTTGGGTCAAATTCCTTAGAACTAAAGATGAAACATATGATGTGTTTAGTAACTTCTGCACACAAGTACATACTGAAAAGGAAATGAAAATTTTAAAAGTCAGAAGTGATCATGGTTAAGAATTTTAAAATGAGCTATTTGAAGCTTTTTGTGGAAAACATGGAACTATCCATGAATTATCATCTTCTAGAACTCCACAACAAAATGGAGCTGTAGAGAGAAAGAACAGATCTTTACAAGAAATGACCAGAAATATGATTCATGAGACTAATATGGCTAGGTACTTCTGGGCAGAAGATGTTGATAGAAGTTTGGCAAGTGTACCAAATACTATCGAAGTCGTAAAAATATCCTTCCCACAAGGACTGGTTTCAATCTCAATAATTCAATTACGTTATTTAAAATAGGATGTATAAAGGTTCATTAGTTTGCCACTGGGCAGCAGATTGGCTTGATTGCAATAAAAGTAACAACTGAAAGTAAAATTGATTGTTAAGAATAAGAGAGAGATGAGTTTAGGTCTTTCGAGTCATATGTTCCCCTAATTGGTATATTGCATCTATTCTTATGAATGATTATCAAGTTCCACGATAGTTAACAAAAAAGTCCTAATCAATCCTTTGAGTTATTGTAACACCCCGTTTTCCCAAAGTAAAAATTTCTTAAATAAAATCAGAGTATCACATAAACGGAATGCTACATTTTTTAAAATCTCAAAAACGGAATAAATAATAATTTATTCTAGTCAAAATTATTCAAACTTCGCAGCGGATAAAATTCAAGTTAACAAAATAGTTTTGGCACGCAGGCCTCATAAAAACTTCTCAACATAAATTCAACTGAAAACTTAAATCATAATCAATACGTAAGGAATAGAAAATGGTTATAAAGTTTCCCATCCCGTTACGTATCAGAGCACCTAAGGACACAGTGAGGGTAGCCACTCACAACAGCAACAACAATTAAAGCTTAAATAGCTGCACTTGCCCACAAGGCGGCAATTCCAACAGAAGGGGTGAGATTTCACATTCTATAATGATAAGCAACAATTCATGTAAAAGAATTAATCAACATAAAATAGCAACAAATCATATAAGAGAATCAATCCACATAAAACAGCAACAAATCATATAAGAGAATCAATTGACATAAAACAACTACAAATCATATAAGAGAATCAATCGTCATAAATAAGCAACAAATCATATAAAAGAATCAATCGACATAAAACAGCAACAAATCATATAAGAGAATCAATCAGCATAAAACAACAACAAATCATATAAAAGAATCAATCAGCATAAATAAGCAACAAATCATATAAAAGAATCAATCAGCATAAAACAACAACAAATCATCATCAGTACTTCATATAATTATAGATATAAATCATCAATTAATTTATTTCAAGTATCAGGTAACATCATCATCATCTTAATCAACTTCATAACTTCAAAATTTACTTAACCACTTGACTCGACAATGCAACTTTAACTTGACTATGCAACTTAATCATCTTACTCATGCATGTGGTACCATATTGAGTATAAATATACTTCTAGGGCATAAGCCCTCGTCGCTATTGAGTATAAAAATACTCCTAGAGCATAAGCTCTCGTCGCTATTGAGCAAAAGCTCCTAGGGCATGAGCCCTCGTCTCTGGATGCATATGCATGGACTCAACTTCTTAACTCTTAGACATCTCAAATGAACTCCAATACTTTGGACCATAACATCAAATAAATATCATATAAATAAATAACATATAAACAACTTTCAATATAAATATCATATAAATAACATACATAATAAGAATTTTCATATAAATATCATATATACAATCTTCATATAAATAATTTTCATATAAATTCATGAATTATCTATACTCTTAACAACCTAATTCAATTCAAAATCTAACTTCTACAACAATAACAAAATTAACAACAACAAGATTAAACCTTTTTTTAGAATTATATGTGCTTATTGATTAAAGAAGGTTAGTCTCACCCTTACCTTAGATTGATTGATTGCAAAGATTCTACACTTCTCTTCTCTTCTCTCTGACTCTTCTCTTACTCTAGGTTTCTCCACTTTCTCCAAAACAATTTGCACGTCATATTATTTTCTAACTCTAACTCTCCTTTTTATAATAACCATAATTTCTCTTACACCCAAAACTACTTTTTTCCTCGTAATCTTATTTATTTCTAAATTAAATATATTTCTCCTCCACTTAATAATAATAATACACCAAATAACAAATATATCTCTACACAAAATATATTTCTATACTAGATAACATATATATTTCCACACAAAACATCAAATATATTTCTATACTAGATAACATATATTTCCACACAAAATAACGAATATATCTCTACACAAAATAACAAATATATTTCTATACTAGATAACATATATATTTCCACACAAAATAACCAATATATTTCTATACTAGATAATATATATTTCCACGTAAAATAACAAATATATCTCTACACAAAATAACAAATATATTTCTATAGCAAATAACAAGTATATTTTTTACACCAAATAACATATATTTCTATAACAAATAACAAATATACTTTTACACCAAATAATATATATTTCTACACCAAATAACAAATATACTTTTACACCAAATAATATATATTTCTACACCAAATAACAAATATATTATACTAACAAATACCAACATATAACATAACAAAATATCACTCATCAAAATAAATCAACTAAATTATAAAAAGATATATAATCTTAATAAATAATAAATAATAAAAGTAAGGCGTTACAGTTATCACCCTCTTCTAGGATTACAGCCCCTAATTCCTTAGGTGGTCTAATAATCTTTGAAGGTTTAAGCATGTTAATCTAATATCACTAATAAAGGATTATCCATTCCTATATTAACCATGTTTATTAGAACAATTCAATTAGGTATAAGTCGAAAGTTAGGGTCAGTAGTCATTCTTTCTCACTAAATCATACATATATTTGATCAGGATATATAAAGCATTAAGAACAATTGAATTGAATAAAAACTAAATTGTCATTCACAATAAATAGATTTTCATAGCAACATGGTTCAATTAGGGTTACAAAAAATCATCTCAAACCTAACCTTTAATGCATTTAGCTACTCATAATGGTGTTTACAAATAACATAATCATTAGATGAATCAATACATACATGAATTGGTAAAAGAGTGAAGAATTCGCCCTTCTAGCCGTCTTGTAGTCTCAAAATCGCACTTTTGGCTCTCCAAATCGTAACCTTTGTTTTCAGAATAGTCTTCAACTTAAATAGGCACAGAAATTCTCCCTAAATCGTGTCACGTTTTAAGTAAATCGTGATACATTTTTGCATTGTGTAACAAACAACTGTTTTAAAATTCGCCTCAACCCTACGAAACTTTGAAATTAAAACAAGACACTTTATTTGGCTCCCCCCCCCCCATACTCGGGAGAAGCATTGTCCTCAATGATTTGAAAAGAAAAATGCAAAGAAAGTGGAGTAGAAAGGAAGAAGAAAGAAGAGTAAGGAATAAGAGAGAAAAGAAGAAGAAAGAAAATAAGAGAAAGGAAGAGGAAAGCTTACATTTTATTAAGGTCCATAAGGAGGACCTAGGAGGTTAAAGTGATTCATCATTCTCACGAGCATTTGGTTATTTTCCTCATGCAAGCGATTACCGCTTTGGACATCATTCTGTAGCCCGGAGATCTCAACACCTTGTCTCTGTTGCTCGATGCTTATTCTTTGAACCTCAGTTTGCATCAAATCCCACCGTTCATCATTATTTAGCTCTCCGTCTTCTTGTTCATGGTGGAAGTGAGCATCTTCTTCCTCTTCTTCGTCTCCATCATCAACATCAACTTGTACCTGTGGGTTAGTTCCAACATAAAGAAAATTTTATGCCACCTCCGGATTAGTTATTGCCGGATTAGGTAGAATAATCAAATTAGAATCCCTATTAACTTTCCACTCATATTAGAAATCGTGGGAGAGGCCATAAGGTTTAAGAATGAACATAGAGGCAAGTGTTTCTAAATTTAGCTTAATGTTCCCCTCAATCTTATTTATTCCATTCTCCTCACCCACTCCAAGCTTTCTAGCAATGAAGGTAATGATTACACCTAATACTATGTCTCCTTTGCCATCCTGTTTCTTTTTACCAACAGACACAAGATAATCAAGCAAATAATAGCAAATGTTAACATGGTGGTTATAAAGCATAGCCCAAAGCAAAAACAGTTCATCGGTCCTAGTCGTTCCCACTTCTTTCCTACCCCATATGGTGCAAGCCATAACCCTTTGAAGGTACCTAAGCATAGGGTTGTGAATGTTACTAACCTTATTGGAACGGAAATTGTAATTGTTTAAACCGGTTATGCTCTTCCAAAAGGCAATAGGGTCATAGTCGGCCGATTTTAAAGATTGATCCCAAGATTCGTGGATGTACCCCGCATTTACGAAACCTAGTTCGGTACAAAAAGCTTCCATAGACATCTCGTAATCAACATTTAAAAGGCGGAAAGAAACTTTATGATTTAGGTTATTCGTCTTTGATTTATCTTTCTTAAAAGCAATAGAACTCAAAAGTTCATAAGTAAAGTTTTCAAACCCCCGCATAGGTTTCAACATCTCAACTAAGCCTAAGTTATTCAACAACCTAACCACATGATCCTTTATTCCTAAATTAGCCATAGCAGTATTATCGGGGTATCGACAAACAGATATGGGTCAAGAGATAAGAGATTTATACCTACTCCTTTGCTTATCATCAAGAAAAGTGATGTCATGATTCCGGACTGTTTCTCTTTTCCTCTTTGCACCGCTTCAAGATGTTTCAATTTCCTTTCCTTTCCTCTTGGATGTCATTGACCTAGTTGACTTTTTGTTGGTTTTGGGGTGGGTTAGGGTTGGGCAAGATTTTGTGTGGGAAAGGTTGGTTTAGTGATGGAGTTGATGTTTAAGTAAGGTTTTTGAGTTTAGGGATGAAGATTGGTGAAGAAATTTTTGTTTTTGGGTTAGGTTTTAAGAAAATTTGAATTTGATGATTTGAAGTTTGGATGGATGAAAGTTGTTTTTGATGGTTGGGTTTTGTTTAGAATGAAGTTTGGAATTGATTTGGGTTAAGATTTGTTGGATTTGGTGGAGTTATGGAGTTTTAGAGAGAAGTTTTAAAGAAGAATGGAGTTGTTTGTGAATGAATGTAGAAGAAGAGGATTTTTTTTAAGTGTGTGAGCCTGGGGTCGCGCATGGCCGTGCGGCTGGAGGCACGGGGCGTGCGCACGCGACGGCTTTTTGGTTGTTTTTGTGAGATGGGCTCAGGCACGCCCGTGCCACCACAGGCACGGGCCGTGCCAGTCTTTCTGGTCAAGGGTATCAAAAAATTTCTCCTTTTTCGCATCGTATTCGTAAAAAAACCTACAAAACAAATGAAAGTAACATAAAAAAAACAAAATAAAAGAAATAAAACCCGTGGGTTGCCTCCCACGAAGCGCTCGTTTAAATTCATTAGCTTGACGATTGAGAGGTTTCTCTACCCTATACCCAACCTTTCACAAAGGGACAATGGCATCAAACTGACACTTTCTCCCAAATCACACATGGATATTTCTATAGTCTCAGATCCTATGACACATGATATGGAAAAACTCTCTGGAACCTTAAGTTTAGATGACAATTTGTCTTGAATGATTTCAATAAATTTCCTAAACTGCTCATCTAACTTGGACTCATCAAACCTTTGTGGTAAAGAAATTTTTGGCTTACAAGGTGGTGATGCATTAGGCTTTTCACTCTCTACTACAACTTTCTCACTTTGTGGCTTTCACTCTCTACCTCACCCTCATTTGTTTTGGTTTTCACAACGGGGTCCTCTAAATGTCTACCATTTTTAAATGTAATATCATTCATTTGGCCTTCTGGGTTAGCTTCAGGTTAGCTTGGAAAGATTCCGAAGGTTTGGGAGGAAGAGGCTACTTATTGTGCTACTTGAGAGAATTGAGTCTCTAGCATTTTGTTGTGAGTACAAAGAGAATCCACTTTTGAGGAAATCCTATCGAGAGAGTCATTTAAAATTCCATCTTGGATTTTAAATTCTTAGTTGTGCCTAGTGTTATCTAATACAAGATTTTCTAGCAAAAGTTCCAAATCGGATTTTTGAGGGACTCTTTGGTTGTTTGCAAAATCGGGTGGAGAGTCATTCAAAATTCCAGCTTGGATTTTAAATTCTTGATTGTGCCTAGTTTGATCTAATACAAGATTTTCTAACAAAAGTTCCAAATCATATTTTTGAGGGACTCTTTGGTTGTTTGCGAAACTGGGTGGTGCTGTTTGTTGTCCAAAAAGATTTTGAGGGGTTTGAAATAAAATTTGATTGTTCCTAAACCCTTGATTATATTGAGCATAGTTTACTTGCTAAGGACTTATAACAACACAATCCAGTTGGCTTTCAACACTAGTATAACCAAATATTCCATAAATTTCACAAGGTGGTAAAACAGGGGCAGAAGTCCATTGATAGTGGTTTTGAACCGCGCCCTTAATAAATTAAAAATCAAAAAAGAAAGAAAAAGATTTTTTTTCAATTTAATCGGTATTAAAAAGTTAATCAAATTGCAAAACTCCCCGGCAGCGGCTCCAAAAACTTGATGTGTAAAATCCGCAAGTGCACGGTTTTACCGAAGTAGTAAAAAGAGTATCGTTCCGACAGGGAGTTATGAATTCAATTAACCTTTAAAAATGATTAGAAGAGAGTTTATGTTAAAAATATTTGATTTTGTTTTTAAAATAAAATAAAATAAAAAGGCGCCTTGGGATTATTGGTTCATCATATGACAAACCCTTCACAAATCAAGTCCTAAACCTAGACCTTATGTTGGACTTATTTTCTAAAGACAAGTTTCTCTTAAGCCTATCACATCTCCTCTCGGTCTCAATGAGTGTGTTTCTCTAACAATCACACCTATTCTCATGGGTGATTGTTATTGAAATCCTTGAATGATCGAAACTTTATATGTCTCAAGGTTTGCTAGACTATTCTCATGTTTCGCAATCCTTGTCTAAATTCACTTGTTCCAATATAAAACTTTATCTCTCGATCCATCGTTTAATATTTGTGATGAATCAATAACAACTATTAAACTTCATCTCTCGATCCATCGCTTAATATTTGTTATTGATTATAAGAACGGTGAATTTAGATTAGAAAATAGGTTTACATAAAGTAAAAGCTAGAGGTTTGGTTTGATTAGGATTTATTCATTAGACTCATCCAATAATCTCAAGACAATTCATTGTAGACATGGAGAAGAAGAAGAAGAAGAACATAAAATAAAATAAAGGTGAACTTTTATTCAAGGACACAATGGTAATTTATTATTTACAAGAACAAAAGATGAATATACAAGTCTAGTGGCTGCTCTATTTATAGTCTAACAATGACTTTAGCCCTAAGAAATAAATCATTAAAGTGTTGCACAAGAAACCATAGGCTCTTGGTCATAAATAAACTTAAATAGGCAGCTTGTTGAAGAAGCAAAAGCAGCAAAAGGGTATTATGGGGCGCCAATTGTATATTTTGGTGAAGGATCTTCAAACTTCTTTGCACAATATATTTTCTTGTACAAGATCTTCATAATTTTAGAACAAATTAGCTCCAAGGATATTTTTGCATGAGATCTTCATATTTTAGCTCCAAATTTGTTCCAAGGATATTTTTGCATGAGATCTTCATATTTTGGCTTCAAATCTCCTTTCTTTTGCTCCAAGACTCAATCTTTTGAATATTTGTTCCTGAAATATAAAAACTTGCAATTGAAGTAAAATAGTTCTAAAAAGGAAATAAAAGGAAATAAAAACAAATAGAATTTAAATAAAACAAACTAAAATATTATATAAAAAAAAACACTAATTATTGACTCATCAAGTTGGCAATTCCCCTTATGTTCCAATAAAGTACCTTCATTTGAAAGGTCTCCTAACACTATTTTGCTCCTCCTAGTTGAAGATGATATTGCTTAAGTTATTGGTTTGTGTTTTGATGATGTCTAAATAGCTAGGTTATTTTGATGATGTTCTTTTATGTTGATTAGCTTTAACTTAGAAACTTGTTAAAGCACCTAGCAAACCATGTTTCATTGTGTCATGTGATTCCTTGATGTCTTATGTGTTGTCATATATGGAAAATCCTTCCGTTAATTGCTTGATTCGATTCATGATTCTTTGATTCATATCAAGCATTCCTTTTGTCCATTTTCCTTGTGTCACTCCTTTTGAATCGAGTAAAATTTTCCTGAATAGTATCGCAATGAATTTATTCACAGTTTTCCTGAATAGATTCACAGTTTTCTTGAATAGATTCACAGTTTTCTTGAATCGATTCACAAAATCTGTGAATCGATTCAAATATTGACAGCATCAATTTTTCACTTCTTCCATGCCTGAATCGATTGAAATGTTAGTGAATCATATCATAAAACTCTCTGAATTTGATTGAATTGATTCATAAGGGTTTGAATCGTATCATTCTTCATCTGGGCAGATTTGAATCGATTCATTTTATGTCTGATGCATATCAATCTTCATTGTTCATCTGGCTTATCATTTAGTTGTCTGAATCGATTCACACAGTAAGTGAATCGATTCACTCTGTTGTTTTTGGCCGAAATTTTGCTCTTGCCACCCTTTTATATATAGACACACTTCCTCATAAACCTAGTTAGTTGAATCATTTTCAACTATTCTCTCTAGTCTCAAAAACTCATTGTTCATACATTTTCCAAGATTAAGCACTTTTTCTTGGAATCACTTTGTTCTTTGAGTCATATTGATTTGCTAGGGTGCTAGTAGGGATTGTAAGTTGCTTAGATCAATTGATTTCAAAATCTATTCAATTCTTCAATTACACATGTATTGTGTTTTTGATTTGATAGCTTAGTATATTTGTTCATATAGCTTTGGTTTGGAATTGTCTATATGTTTTGTACATTGTTCAAGGATTATTAAAGTTTGATTGTATAATAAGATTTGTATCGTGAATCTCTCAATTCTAAGAATAAATCTTATTGCACATATATTTGTCTTTTTGATTCATTGTTGGTGATTGTTCGAGTACTATTCCAATAGCCAACTTCATTAAAATTGGTTTTTATTAAAAATATAAAAACTTTTCAAAAATCTATTCACCCCACCTCTAGCTTGGTAACTAATTAGCCATATAGACCAACAATAGTTTCATAATTGCTTTTCATTATAGTAACCTTCTTTTTAGCTATCTTATCTATTCACAACTTGAAAATCATCAAAGTTTGGAGGGAGTTCCATTGTATCAGCATCAGGTTGTGCTCCTTCAATTGCTTCAAGTAGCCTTTGTTCAGCTTCTTCATTTTCTGCTATGTTGGCCCATGACTGATCCATAAAAGCTTTGTCTCTTTTTGTACAACTTGTAATCTTGCTTCATTTTCCTTCTGCTTCTTCACCATATCTTCAGAAACCATATCAACAGTCTCATTTTCTATATGTACAATCTGTCCAGAATTAGCCTCCAATTTATCAACCTCTTCATTAGATTCTTCATCAAATTGTGTACCATCTACAAAGTCTATGTCTTGAGAACTTTCATTGGCAACAACTGCACCTGTTTCTACTTCTAATTCTGCATTGACCTCTAATTCAAGAGCTTTATCACCCTTTAACATTTGAAGCCAGTTGTTGTTCTTCATTTGCAAGTGCTTCAAATATCTTATTTTGTGCAAGATTTCCCAAATCCATAGTACCATTGGTTTCTGCTACAACATTTCTGATTAGAGATATTTCTTTACTAACTTGTTTTTCCTTGTTATTCTTTGTTACTGCATCTTCAACAATAATTAGATTTTCAACATGTGTGACAAGTTTCTTCCTATACTCCATTATGGGTTCTTTATGAGACTTCTTCGTTTCTTCTGGTTCAACATGCTTCTCATTCCTCATATAGTTCTTACATTTGTCATCATTGTGCCCAATTTTCTTACAATAATAACAATAATTTGGAAAATTTTCATACTCAATTTCCATAAAGAAAGCAAAAATCCTTTTTTTACACTAAAACCTTGTACCTTAACTCTTTGGAGACATCCACATCAAAAAGTACTCGAGCATAATGACCAAATGGTCTTTCAATCATTGGTTTTTAGGAAGCAGAATCTGTACAAATTGGAGTCTCCACACTATTTTCAATGGCAAACAATATCTTAGGGTGCCAAAGATTTAGGTACCCACACTATTCTTTCAACCGTTTGACTTCAAAATGATTTTTAGATTTTAGCTATGGGGAAAATACTACAAATAGGTCTTGATGCATTTTTACGAAAATTCATCATAACTATTTTTAAATGAACCCAAAGGTTATGGTTTGGTCCAAAACACCTAACCCTAATGTATTGATGTATAATTGTACTTCTAGTGGTGCTTAAACACATGTGATCATATGGTTTTGGTTTTTGAACAAGTTAAAAATGAGACGAACTTTGAGTTTTTGCGGAAATAAACGAACTTTGTGAAACCGAAATGCTTTGATTGATTAACTAAGATGTTAGATGATATATAGGGATGTTTTTAATAATATGTAAGATCATGAAACTATATTTTGTGAATAAAATTGAAGTTAGTCGATTTTGTGAAAAATAGACGAACTTACAGAAATTGAGTTTTAGGATCTCAAAACTTGTAAATGGATTGTGTTCTTGTTCATATGATGGATTGATGATGAAACAATGATGATTAGGTGTTTAATATGATAGATGTCATGATGTGGTTAGTTTTCTGTCTTTTATGAATTCGAATTTGAAACGGTATTGTATCTTTAAGATGATAATTGTTGATGGTGATTTAGGATGATGATTCTTTGGTGATTTTAATTTGATGATGACTCTTGTTGATCATGAATTGTTAATTGTGTGGATGTATATGCTTGATAATGAAATGGTGAGTTTTGGTGAAGATATTATATGATGGAGGGGTTATATAATATAGTGTTGTGAATTTATCATTCTCGAGTCTTTACGTGGATGTCCATGCATTTATAGTCATGTCGAGTCTATAGGGGAAGAACATAACCGGAGGGATTTATGTTAGAGCATAGCCGAAGGGAGCTAAGTTAGTACGTAATTTGAGGGGATTACATGCACTTGAATTTGGCGAGATGTGTGATAATCGAATATGTGACTTGATGAATATGTGCATTGGTGAAATTTGGTGAATGTTGTGATTATGTGAATTGTGTGGGGATGTGTACATGATGATGTTTGTGATTTTTAGTGTGCTTGTACACTTGGTGAATTTATTTGATGATGAGTACCTTTCCTATAATTTTGAAATGATGAATTGTATTTGTTGAGTTGATTAGGCAATGGTTTATGTAATCTATGTGATTGATGTGAATTAGATGAATTATATGCAATATGTGAAATATGTGTTTTATGTAAATTGAGTAAAGTTGCATGTAGGATTATATTCTAAATTACGAGTTTGGTGTAGTTTGATGATTAAACTAGATAAAGAATGAGGTGAGAAATTCTTGTATTGATTGATGTGGGTAAGGTGATAAGCTTTTGATGATGTTTTTTATTAAGAATGAATATGTTTGATATGCTATGATAGGGGTATGATATCATTCATGTGATGTTAGTATTCTAGGAGTGGTGAGTATGTATACGTGTTATGCATGAATTCCTTGAATACTAATGTTTGATTATACTTTAATTGTGAAATGTTATCTAACCCCCAATGGTCGTTTGATTGACTACCTACATATTTGTATGAATGGGTAGACGACATGCAAGATTAGTTGCTTTGCTTGGGTTGTGAGTATGCTTGAGGCTAGCTTTGGTGCCACTTCGTCTTTTGTTTGTGAAGTCATAGTGTCGGGCTATGATTAAGATGTCTGTCTGTTGATATTTATGTTTGATGACTTTATGAGATTTATCATCCAGTATGGTAAGATTGGAGATTTATTTTGGTGATGTATTATGAGATATGTGGCATAGCTACCTTGGCGATTTATTTATCTGTTGATGGATGTTATGATATTAGTCCACTGCGATGTTTTGAAAAATTAATTATGCATGTTTGAACTTATAAAAGAAGTAGCATGTAAATCCTTTATATTATTGTATTATTTGTGTGATTTATCGCTTGAAGGGTTTAGGGTGTTACAGTGAAGGGTGTGGAACCCTTTGGCTAGATGATGCTAGCATGTAAATTATGATTGCATGTTGAGATCCCTAGCATATACTCCTCCTCTGGGATGAGGATTACTAGGTTATCTCCTTTAATGACAAGTTGGGGAAGTTGCGAGTTGGGAATATCACAAAGATTTGACAAGGCTTGTGCAAAGGTTTTGGCTTGTTTTTTTGCAGCTAAAGGTGGAATTTTGGTAGGATCTGAGTTCATTGTGTTGGTTGTGAGACCTTTCCCAGCAAGAATCACATGAGTTTTGGTTATGGTTGAAGGGTTAGGTTTCGACTTAGGGTTTATGGATGTGGTGCAATTTTTGTTTATTTCTTATTATAATTTGTGGTTATTTCATGATCTATGAGACAAGGCCAAGGTATATTGAATGGATTCATGATGATCGGTGGAGGAAGGGAAGGGGCGGTGGATATGGAAGAGGTTTCCTAACGAGAAAGAAACCTAGATGAAGTTGGTAAATAAACAGTACCTAATCGCAAAAAATATCGCCAAAGCTAACATTTTTTTTCTTCTAATAATTGGGTGAAATTTTCAAACATTTGAGGTTTATAGGCATATAAGTAATTGTTTAAATGACGTTCTTGTTTTTTAATGCATTTTAAAGGAGAGAAACAAATTTGAGGTTATTCAAAAAATACAATGGAAGAGAAATGTAAATTGAAGTGCGATAATAAAAATCATAAGTGGAACAATTTATGACATAAATATAAATTTATAGGCATATAGGTAACATATAATAATTTTCAACTTAACTATTCAAGTTATGAAGGCCATGATTTGAAGAATTTATCCGACATAAAGATAAAAGAAAACAATCTAAACATTATTCTTTACATCCTTATTTCATGCATTACAATCGTATTTTTTTTTTAAGTGAGGAAAATGTATTACATAAAAAGAGAATACAAAAAGATGATGGCACATAAATCTGACCTAGCAACCACAAATAAACCCTTAAAAGGGTAATACAACAATGATTAACAAAAGTGATATAGAAACTTGATGAAAATGCGATGTAGAAAATTACACACCATAAACACAAACCACTCAAACGTGAGGCCCAAAACCGAATCGCAAAAGAAATTGATATGAATAAATCTTCAAACATTGAACATACCGAAATAAACCAGAGACAAGTCTGAGTAAAATCAAACTTGTATTTTAACTGATGAAATAGCGACAGACCCGGAATAAAATACAAATTATTCTGGGTCCATGAAATTAGAAATGGAAGTAAATACAAATTATTGGAAATTTCTAGCAGAAACTAATAGGCATATTCACTCAGATACATTCACACTTGCCTAACTCGAATCCATTGAACATAATTGTCTCAATCATATTGCACCAATGTCTTTTAGGAGGCAAGCATGTTTCCCCTAGACATTGTGAATCCCTTACACATACATCAAATGCTGTGACAAAAAAATAGAACAAAAATATGTAACTAAAATGAGAAAAAAAATATATTATGTAGGAAGGAACTAATAAAATTTGAATAAGATAGAAAATGTATTACCGTCGATGTTCATTGCAACAATAAATAGTGAAAGAAAGATAATCATAAGATAAAGAAACTTGACAACTTCAGTCATATTTTTTCCTCTTTGGTTGTAAGAGATAGAATATGTTTTTATCGATTTACGATTTATAAAAAATTATTTTTTGCCTTACATACATTAAATAGTTTTCATATCTTATGAAGATGTTAACAACCTTCCTAAAATTAAAATCATTACTAAATGTCTCTTAAGTAAATCAATGTAATGTGTTTATCAATTTAGCCTACATATTAAAGTGGTTACAAAAAAACTTATAATTAAATATCTCTTAAGTACATCAAAGCATCATGTTTATCTTTTTAACACCGTTAGTAAAGAGGTGACAAAAAAAACTTACAATCATAACAAAGTGGTAACGTAAAAGCTTATAATGAAATCTCTCTTAAATTCATCAAATTGTCATGTTTGTCTTTTAAACACCCTTACGAAAGAGGTGAAATAAAAAGAATTAACAATCCTCAAAATTCATTGTAATTTTATAAATTTCCTTTATTCTATAGCCCTTCATGATAGAAAGTGGAACTTATGACTTGACCAAAACAACAACAAAAATTGGAACTTACTAATGAGGTAAAATTTTGTTAGATTTGATGTGATTATTAGGCTATGGCTACTACATAAGTTAGTGTTATCATTGATCTAAGCAATATCAATTTCTCCGGTAGTAGTATGGATACTTGTACCAATCACTGGCTAAAAATTGGCATACTTAAATTATGGTTGATCTTAACCTAAAGTGATTATCCAACTCAATTTATGCTCCCTCAGAAGTCAGAACATTATAATGAGTTGTTTCGTTTGTTTTGGATATCATTTGTTTAAAAAATATTTAATCTCAAATTTTAGATTTTAGATGCCTTTTGTTTTGACGGTAATTTTTTTGTTCAACATCTATTATTTAAAATTACATCACTTTTGATCTTTGGTGGGATTTAATATATTATGAGTAGGCCGTATAGGATGGGGTATCGGTCTATCAGACACAACTTGATGTCTCACCTATCTCTTTGCCTATACAAAAAATCTTTGGTGGGATTTCGCAATGGAAAATTAACGATGTGTTACGCTAAATTGACAAAATACTTATTTATTAGACATTTTAACTGAAGATGTGGTGTCAATCTGACTTACAAGATTGCTCTTAGTCTATTATGATGATACAACTTAGTGTATGCTCCATTTCTACGCCCACCATTATGATGAATTATTTTGTTAGTACTTGGATGTCATTTTTCTAATTTTTTTATTGTAAAATTTAGTTTTTGAATGTCATTCGCTTTCATAATACTTTTTTTATTCAACCTCTATTATTACAAATTCCTTCACGCTTGGCCTTTGGTTGGATGTAAAAATGAAAAACAACAGTCCATAAATTACACACGTATTAGTCATTTTAAAATGAAGTGATTTTTTTTAATTAAGTTTTATTTGCTGAAAAATAATTACCCGAAAATCGTCAACTTCAAAAAATTCATATTATTACAGGAACAATCAGACAAATACATTCACATTCACATACCGCACCAAGGTATTTTAGGTGGAGAACACATATCCTATTGATAATCAAAATTGACTTGACATAGAATAATTGCTTCGATAAAAAATAGAATAAAAGGTTGTAACTAAAGTGAGATAGAACATTATGTAGAAAGGAACTAAGAAAATTTGACAAAGATAAAAAATGGATATTGCCATCAACGTTCATTGAAACAATAAATAGTGAAACAAAAATAATAATAACATAAACAAACTTGACAATTTCAATCATATTTTATCGTTTATGAATTTAAGGGATAAAATATAGTTTTATAACCTCACGGTTTATAAATTTATTATATGCCTTACTTGCATTAAATAGTTTTCATATCTTATGGAGATGTTAAGCAACTTCATAAAATCAATCATTACCAAATGTCTCTTAAGTAAATCAATATGTTGTATTTGTCTCTTTAGCACACATAGTAAAGTTGTAACATAAAAACTTATAATTAAATCCCTCTTAAGTACGTCAAAATGTCGTGTTTGTCTATTTAATACCTTTAGTAAAGAGGTTACTTAAAAAAGCTTAACAATCGTAAAAATTCATTTTAATTTTACAACATTCCTTTATTGTTTAACCTTTCATGATAGAAAGTGGAACTTACTAGAGGTAAACTTTTCTTTGATATGATGTGATTTTAGGCTATGGCTACTACATAAGGTTGTCTTATCATTGATTTTTAATATTTGAATAGAAATCTATAAACAATATACATTTATGTGGTACTAATTCTTGGAACAAATTGTGTTTAACGATACCACTTTGAGTTTTAATGATAATAAGGTATTAAAAATGTCAATTGGATATGCTAATATTTGTTCAAATGTGCGGGACCATAGAGAAAAATCTATATGTCTTTAATTCACTTATAGGTTCTGGAAGAACAAATGAGAGCAATGAAATTTACAAAAAGGAAGCTTGTGTTGCAAGAATGAAGACAGAGTCTGAAGACAAAGAGCGTTTGAAGACTATCAGAAGGTGTCTACCATAAGCTAACGTCAATAGAGAGTCTGAAGAACCATTAGAAGCTGCTGTTCATCAGAGTTTGAAGACAGGAAGCTGAAGTTAGTTAAATGTTGTTATTCTGAAGTACGTTGTTATCCAGTAAAGAAACTTCTGAGAAGATTCGCGCCTCAAGTTATGTCGAAGATCAAGGAAGAGATTGAAAGGCTCCTCAAAAGCAAATTTATCCGACCTGCGAGGTATGTCGAATGGTTAGCAAACAAAGTTCATGTGCTCAAGAAAAATGGGTCTCTCAGAGTTTGTATAAACTTTATGTTGGGTATTTGTATTGGCTCATTGTTACTAAAACAAATATCCATTTAGTGTGTAGTTGGATACTATGTTCCAACATGGTTTAGGCATCCATATGAGATGTTGGACAAAATGTTCCAACATCCTGGCAAGATTCAGTGTGCCTAAGTTCATGCCTATTTGTACGCGCACCTAATCTTTAAAAGGAAACAACTTTTCCTTAACTTGATGTCCAAGCAATGTACATATTTGTACAGAGTCAGTTCAATTTTATTCCTAAAGGAGCAAGAATATTTAAGGGAATATTTGAAGGTGGTTTGGACGTTCCTAAAGATGTTCCTACATTTTAGGACTTTCCTTATTTGTCTATGATTCTGTTTTGTAGATCAGATCGATCTGCAATTTGTTACTAAGCCCAACAAGGTTTGTTATCCCATATTGATTCAGTATAAAAGGAAGACTCCAAGACCTAATTAGGTATTCAATCCGTCATACTAAAAAGAGTGTAGGAACATCAAAAAGAAATGAGTTCGTTGTTCCATGATTTTATTGGTAAATTCATGCAAGTTTACATCGATGACATTGTGGTAAAGTCTGTTGGAACAAAATGTGTTTAACATTACCCTTTGAGTTTTGAAGATAACAAGGTGTCATACCCCAATTTTTGACCTAAGATCCAACTTTCACGTGTTTATTTTGAGGAAAATATTTTCGCAAGAAAAGCCAAAAATTTTCATAAAAATTGCATAATTATTTTTGGCTTGTAAAAATATATATTTCAGCATGAAAGACATAATGTTCATTGTTTTGCTTATATATAATATCAATTATAATATATATATATATATATATATATATATATATATATATTTAGCGTAATGGATTATATTGCTTTTAGCAATTTGATTTCCATGACCAACTAAATAATGTATGATAATTGATCTTTTATACAATTTTATTTTTGGCATGATCGGTTTTCTATTTAGAGTTGGTCAACTACATTCTTTTTGCTATAATGACCTTAAATGATCCTTATGTCAATGTTTTCTTTAAGAAGGGAAGATTGTCATAATCTTCAATTTTAATGCTTGTAGTGTTGCACTCAGCATGTGTCTTTGAAAACAAGTTTTGACTTTGTTTAAATTAATTGGTATCTTTATTTGCTTTCAATAGTAACGTACATTTGATTTAATTATGCATCTTGGCAGATTTTTTTTTTTTTTTCTCAACGGTCATCAATCAAATTGTCACTATAAATAAAAGCCTTTGTTGAATATTTGAAGAGGGAAAAACTTCTCTTGAGTTGTCAAAGAGTTTTTCTCTCTTCTTTCTCCCTTTGCTTGTGTTGACGAGCTATTCTTTTCTTCCTCTAATTATTTCTACCCCTTCGGAAAAGTCCCCTCGAAATTTTCTCCCTTCGAAAAAGTCCCTTTGGAATTTTGTCCCATCGGTACTTTTGTCCCTTCGGTTTTCCCTATCTCTTATTTTCTTTTATTTTCTTACTTCTCAGCATTTTTGCATTTTCATTTTAATTATTGTCATTTATTTTCCAGCAATTAGAATGTATTTAGGTCCAATGTAAATATAAATGAGAAGAACCATGCATGTGTCTTTTATTTATTTATTTATTTATTATGCTTTATATATTCAAAAAAATGCCAAAAAATTATATCAAGGTTTTTATGGTGATCCAACGTCACCATGAAATCCTCGTGCTTTTATTTTCTTGTTACGTTAGTTTATTTTTATGTTTTAATTAATATACAAAAAGAACAAAAACATGCAAATAACAAAAATCACAAAAAAATTACTTTCATAATAAACCTTGATCCAAAATCAAGTGATTCCTTTTTTTATTTTCTTTCTTAATCAAATTTCAAATCCATTTAATCATACTTTGAATCATCTTTCTTTTAATATAAAAAACACAAACAAATTCTCTTTGCCACTTGGCTTTTTATTTTAAAACTTTTTCAAAACTAATAAAAAACATATAACCAATCAAACGTCAATTTTTACCCTGAACTACGGGGTTTTGATCCTTCACGGGTACGTAGGCAAAAGACCTTGTCCTCTCAAATCAATAAAAAATGTAGATAATAGGCCTCTTTTTTTTTTCTTTTTCTTTTAATCACTTTAAATCCATTTTCAAAAAGCAAGCAAGTTATATAGCACAAAAATTAAATAAAATCAAGAGGTTCCCATAGAGTACTATGGATATTTAGGGTGCTAATACCTTCCTTAAATATAACCAACCCCCGAACCCTCAATCTTTAAAAATGTGGTATTTGAACCTTTTTCCACCTTCCTTTGAAAAAAATTAAATGTTCAGTCGTGAAATAAAATAGTGAGTCAAAAGCTAATCAAATAGCATTGATCTCCGATTAATGACGCGACACAAGGTATTAAAAAATTTCAATTGAATATGTTAATATTTGTTCAAGTGTGCAGGACCATAGACAAAAATTTAAGTGTCTCCAACAAAAGCATAGGTTCTGAAAGAACAAATGAGAGCAAATGAATCTACATTCAAAGGAAGCTTGTGTTGCAAGAAAGCATCTAAAAAAAAGAGGTTCTGCAAACAGGAGGTTCTGAAGATCATCAGAAGCTGACGTCATCAAAATCACTCTCATCAGAAGTTGTATATCAGAAGCTGACATCATCATTAGAAGCTGATAGTATGGAAGCTTCAGAATTGGTTAAACTGTCATTTTTCATGTCTATCATTGCAGAAATAATATAAGCCTGGAGCAATGACTATTTTAGAGGAATTTGAAGGCATTAGATGCTTATTCTTTGAAGAGTGCTAAAAAAGGACAATAGTACAATTATCCAACCACCTTCTCCACTAATCTGTTTTGTGTCTGCAATAGTAAAAGAACAACAGTTGTGACTACGCTGGTGATTCTCCAAACAAGGAAAGGATTTGAAATTGTTCCCTCGTAGGACTATAACCAAATCAAGCAACAGATCATTGGTGATTATCAAGCTTCAACAACGAATCTTTTTGATTTGCTGGCAATCAACAACCTCTCTTTCACACCTCTATATAAAGGAGTGAAAACTTGAAGATTTCCAAGAGACTCACATAATTTTACAAGAGCCAGCACTCTGCAGAAATTGTTCCACATCAAAGTTCACCTATAATTTCTTAACAACTTTCATATCTTAGAAATTCTAGAGTCTTAAAAATCTTATCTGATTTGTATTTGTGGACACCACTGATTGTATATCAAGTGTTCAACCTCAAATAATTTTCTTTGTAATTCTGTTTGAATAGAAGTCTCTTGCAGCTGTGCTTGAGCATATGAAGTCTCTTGATTTTGTTCTTGAGCATAGGAAATCTCTTGCAGTTGTGCTTGAGTAGTTGGAAGTCTCTTACTTTAGTGTTTAAGCAAGTGTAATCAGATATTTGTTTTAGTGAACTCTCCTTGGAAGTGCAAGGGGGACAGGACTACTTCCGGTGTTTGGAAGGAACCTGTAGTGTCTTTCTTCTTTCTCTCTCTCTTTACTTATCCGATGCATTTAGACTCTAAACATTACTTCATAAGCTGAACTCTATCAGGTTCTGAACAAGTAATTTCAGTCTTAAGAGAAGAAAAATAAAACACAATTCAACTCCCCCTTCTTGTGTTTTTCTAACCTTCAATTGGTATCTGAGAAACACATGTCTGGCGATAGCTCTATTCCTGGAAATAGTAATAATGTTGTTCACTATGACTAAGACACTACTGATGATAAGAAATCTGACTTCAACAAAGCTCCAAAGTTTAATGGAGATCCTGAAGAATTCTCTTGGTGGAAAACTAACATGTATAGATACATCATGGGTCTAGATGAAGAGCTTTGGGATATTCTTGAAGATGGTGTTGGTGACTTGGTCTTTGATGAAGAAGGAGCTGTTGTTGATAGAAAGAAACATACTTCTTCTCAGAAGAAGTTTTACAAGAAACGTCACAAGATCAGAGAAATCCTTGTTAATTATATACCTCGCTTCGAGTACATGAAGATGAGTGACAAATCTACTGCAAATGTAGTGTTTGCTTCACTTTGTACAAACTGTGAAGGTAGTAAAAAGTTAGAGAAGCAAAGGCTACTATGCTTGTTCATCAATACGAGTTGTTTAAGATGAAAGAAGATGAAAGTATTGAGGTTATGTACTCAAGATTTCAGACTCTAGTATCTCGACTTCAAATATTGAAGAAAAGCTATGTAGCTTCTGATCATGTGAGTAAGATACTCAGAAGCTTACCTTCTAGATGGAGACCTAAAGTTACTGATATTGAGGAAGCTATAGATTTAAACACTTTAAGTGTTGAAAATTTTATGAGCTCTCTCAAGGTTCATGAGATTAGTCTTAATGAGCATGAATCTGCCAAAAAGAGAATGAAGACCCTGCTGAGAAGATGGCTATGCTCTCCAACAAGCTTCAGTATCTGGCTAAGAAGAACAATAAGTTTTTGAGCAGAAGAGGCAGCTACAAAGGCTTCAAAAAGGAAGATTATAAGGATTGCTTCAATTGTAAGAAGCCTGGACACTTCATTGTTGACTGTCCTGATCTTCAGAAGGAGAAATCAAAGGAGAAGTCCAAGAAACCAAACTTTAAATCAAGCAAGTTCAGAAAGCAGATTAAGCAGAGTTTAATGGCCACTGGGAAGATTTAGACAGTGAATCTGGGTTTGATAAAGATGATGCTGAGAATGAAGTCAATGATGGTGTTGGGTTAGTAGCCACAATGACTTCAAAAGCTGAACCAGAAACATATTATGAAGATGAAAATGAGGTACATTCTAAAATTCCCAAAGAAGAACTTATTGAGTCTCTTAAAGAACTTCTCACACATTTTGAACATAGCACCAATGAGTTGAAAAATTTAAAAGAAAAATACGTTGAGTTATTGAACCAACAAGAATCAACTCTTTTGGACCTAAAAGCTTCTGGGGAAGGACTTAGAGGTTTTGACTTCATTTGTAAAACTTATGAAGAAAAACTCAAGTATCTTTGTCAGAAGCTACAAGAAAAATGTTGTGGAAAATATTTAAGTAAATATGAAATTGCTCTTGAAGATTTTATTATATCCGGCATTGACAAGAGGAAAGTAGCTTCTATGATTTATGGTATAAACAAGAACAATGGTAAAGGAATTGGATTCTCGAAAGGGAAACCTAATGCAATCTGTCTCAAAGCATGTTGTGAATGCATAAAGGAAGTGTTGGTCTATATGGCTAGATAGTTACCAAGCTAGAGGGGGGTGAATAGCTTTTCAAAAAATTTTCCGGAGATTTGATAAAAATTGATTTTAATATAATTGACTATTGGAATTTGCTTGAACTATTACAATCAATGATTCAAGAAAAAGCAAATATATGTGCAATAAGATTTAATCTTAGAATTGAGAGATTCACGATACAAATCTTATTATGTAATCAAATATTAATAGACCTTCAATAAAGTGCAAAACAATATACAACTTCAAACCAAACCTATATGAACATAATTACTATGCTAACAAATCAAAACACAATGCAAGTGTAATTTGAATAATTGGCTAGACTTTGCAATCAATTGATCCAAGAGAATAATGTGAAACCTAACTCAATGAATTAGGTTATTTTTCAATGAAAATCTACTTCGATCAATACTAGCAATTAACCTATCAATTATTCAATTTAAGCACAAGCAATATCAAAAGTAAAAAGGATAGGGAAAGAAAGAGAACACCGGTGTTTATAGTAGTTCACCCTTTTTCGTCCGCGCTATGGGATACGTCTACTATACTTGATGAAGTACACCTTTACCAAGGTCATCCACTTTGAAACAAATGTTGATTACAATGTTTACAAGAGTTCCTTCAAATTAAAATCCTATTTCTTCAAATCCTATGTAAAACACTCCCCCAAACATCAAGTACCCCTTGAATTTGGTGCTTCTTGAATCTTCGGATCCTAGAGTTACCCGTGCACTCCTTCAAACTCTTCACTCGAGTCTTCAATGCTACGTCCGGTAAATGAACCCCCTTCGACTTCAAGAACGGTTAGAAAGACCCCCAAGTCCTTCGGAGGTGGAATGAGATTATTCACTTCCTTTGAAGCCTTGATTAAGCCCAATCAATCTTCATGAGAGAATCGACTTACAATCCCTACTAGCACCCTAGAGAATCTATACACTCAAAGACAAAGTGATTCTAAGAAAAAGTGTTTAATCTTGAAGAATGTATGAGCAATGAGTTTTTGAGACCTAGAGAGAATAGAGGCAAATGATTCAATAGTTTTTGAGCAAAGAGGAATAGTGTATATATAGTTTTGGAGCAAAGAGGAATAGTGGTTTTGTAAAAATATCCGCAAGCTGATCTTTGGTGTCAACATATTCGAAAGTCACATCCTTCTTTTCAACATGATCCCTAAGAAAATGATGCTAAATCTCAATATGCTTAGTCCTTGAATGTAAGATTGGGTTTTTTTTGTAAGATTAATGGCACTGGTGTTATCATATTTGATTGGAACACAACCTAGTTTTAAATCATGGTCTAGGAGTTGTTGTTTGATCCATAAAATTTGAGAGCAACAACTCCCGGCTGCCACATATTCAGCCTCAACGGTAGAAAGAGCAACACTATGTTGCTTTTTGCTATGCCACGAGATTAAAAAAATTCCAATTAAATGACATGTACCACTAGTGCTTTTTCTATCCGATTTGCAACCGGCAAAGTCGGAATTCGAAAACCCCACTAGACAAGAAGAATTTCCCTTTGGATACCACAATCCAAAATTAGTGGTTCCACTTATATATCGAAAAATCCTTTTTACTATTTTTAAGTGTGATTCCTTAGGGAAGGCTTGATATCTATCCCACATACAAACACTAAACATAATGTCGGGTCTACTTGAGGTTAAATAAAGCAAAGATCTGATCATACCTCGGTATCTCTTACCATCAACTTCAACGCCGGATTCATCTTTGTCAATGGATAACGCAGATGCCATAGGAGTTGAGATTGATTTGCAATCTTGCATATCAAACTTTTTGAGAAGTTTTAGTGCATATTTTGTTTGACTTAAGAAGATGCCGTCATTAGTTTGCTTTATTTGAAGACCAAGGAAAAAGATGAGCTCTCCCATAAGAGACATCTCAAATTCACCTTGCATCAAATTAGAAAATTCTCGACACATGGTGTCATTAGTAGAACCGAAAATGATATCATCCACATAGACTTGAACAAGTATAATATCTTTGCCTTTACGTTTACTAAACAAGGTGTTATCAAGGTTTCCACGGGAGAACCCTTTTTCTAACAAAAACTTGCTCAAACGCTCATACCAAGCTCTAGGAGCTTGTTTGAGTCCGTATAGAGCTCTTTTCAATTTATAAACATGATCCGGATAGTTAATATCCTCAAATCTGGGTGGTTGGGAAACATAGACCTCTTCATTTAGTTAACCATTCAAGAAGGCGAAATTAATGTCCATTTGAAACAATTTGAAATCAAGGTAAGATGCGAATGCTAAAAGTAGTCGTGTAGCTTCGAGTCGGGCAACGGGAGCATAAGTTTCCTCGTACTCAATTCCCTTACCCTATAGCAACTAATCTTGCTTTGTTTCTTGTGATAATCCCATTTTCGTCCAACTTGTTTCTAAGAACCCATTTAGTCCCAATAATTGACTTTCCCTTTTTCATCCCTTTTTCTTACCCTATTAAAAACATTTTTCAAAAACAAGCAAATCACCTTTTTATTCTTCTATATCATTTCGGATTCTTATTTCTTCTAAAAACTTTTTTTTCAACACTTTAAAATCAACTCAACCAATCAATCGAAATTTTAACCATGAACTACATGATTTTGATCCCACTTTGGGTATGTAGGCAAAAGACTTTGTCTTTCCAAATCAATAAAAAATAACCAAACATTTCTCTTTCTTTATTCTTTCACCCTTAGACTTTTTAGGCCTTTTTACAAACAAGTAGTTAATTTAGTACAAAGATAAGTAAAAACAAGAGGTTCATATAGAGTACTAGACGTTTAGGGTTAGTAAAACCTTCCCTTAATGAAACCAACCCCCTAACCTTTGATCTCTTAAAATAAGGTTTTTTTGAACTTTCCCCTTTTCCTCGGAAACAATAAAGATGGCGTGACTTTGAATTTGAGATTCAACGCTAATCTAATAGCTTGACATCGAAAAAATCACCGCGACAAAAATGGACACTTCACTGGGGATCATTCCTAAGAAGGTTGAACCTAACTTGTAATTATTTATCTTTGTGCTTTATTTCACTTGTAACTTGTAAATATGTGCCTAAATGTTCATTCTCTTACGTGAGTGGTGAGATAAGTCCTACACTCAGACTTGAGAGAAATATAAGATAGGATGGGGTATAATCATAGTGTCATACCAAGAGCATTATTGCGCATTGTGTACATGTGATATAACATACTTTGTGGAGGCCTCACGGACGATAGTACTCTTGTTATCATGAGCATTTGTGTCGGCGTTATTACTTTCAATGTGAGTGTCCCGTGAAGGCGAGGACCTTAGAGTTACCTTTAACCCATCTTGGCCTTTTTTAAGACATAGTGAGGTGGCTAACCAAGAGCATTCTTGACTTAGTTGATACGCGATACTACACTTGAACGAGACTTCCATGCGAATATTATTGGACCAGAAGAATGAAGGTGAGAAAAACACAAGAAGGGGGGGTTGAATTGTGTTAACTTTTTCGCGTCTCTAAAAAGATTGATTCTGTTTTCCAGATCAGAGTCTGATAGAGTTCAGGTTCTGATAAGGAGTTCAGAGTCTGTGCAGCGGAATAAAGTAAAGAGATAAGGGAAAGAGAGAACACAAGCAATTATACAGGTTCCTTCCACAAACCGGAAGTAGTTATGTTCCCCTTGCACTTCCAAGGAGAGTTCACTAAAATGTAATAACAAATTAAAAGTTGCTCAAGCACACAACAAGAAACTTCCAATGCTCAAGCACACATGCAAGAGACTTCAATTGCTCAAGGACACACCCAAGAGACTTCTATTGCTCAAACACACAAGCAAGACACTTCTAACACAATTAACAGAAAATTGAATAAGAGTTTGAACACTTGATATACAATCAATGGTGTTCCAAATACAAAACAAAAGACAGACTCTGTTTTCTGTTACACTTAGAAATTCTAGGATAAAGAAGTTTGTAAGAATTTCCTAAGATGTTGATTTGTTTGGTTTGACTCAGGGAGTATTTCAATATATGCGTAAGAGTTCTATAAGTCAGTAACCAATTATTCAAGTCCTCATTCCTTTATATAGAGGTTGTAGAGAGACGTTGAGAAAAGCCAGCACATCACAGAGTCATCTAGAAGCTTTATCAAACATTGTTACATTGTTGATATGTTGCTTGATATGGTAATCGTCCTTCAAAAAAAAATTTGAGTTCTATTCCTCTTGGAGCGAAAATACCAATCGACACAGCTGCCAATAGTACAAGTAGTGGAGTAGTGGAAACAGGGATCATACATGTACTCTGTCCTTTTCATGCGCTCTTTTTGTCACAAAGCATCCCATGCTTAAGTTGACTACAACGAAATGCCTTCAGGGATTCATAAGATTAAATACTTGAGTTTCCAGTCTTCAGACTCTCTGTAGAACTTCAGACTCTGTTGAGCTTCAGACTCTCTTCAGCTCTTTCAGACTCTCTTCGTTCTTCAGATCCTGTAGACTTGCACTTCTCGAAACAACTTCTTCAGACTTTCTAAGTCTTTAGAACCTTTTGACTTGTACTTCTTCGAAACAGCTTCTTCAGACTCTCCAAGTCTTCAGAACCTCTCGAAACAGCTTCAGATGATTCTTCAGGCTCTCTAAGTCTTCAGAAACACTTGCAACAAGCTTCTTAAGGATTTTGCTCTTTATTTGTTCTTACAGAATGCCTTCTAAGATTAAAATCTTTGACTAAGATCATGCATACTTAAACAAATATTAGCATATCCAATTGACAATTTTTAATACCTTGTTATCATCAAAACTAAAAGTGGTATTGTTAAACACCCTTTGTTCTAACAATCTCCCCCTTTTTGATGATGACAAACATAAGTATTTAAAATGTCAATTGTTGTTAATCTAATTAACGAGTTGACTTAAGGGTCTGAGGTTTGTAAGCTTAGAGTCTGAGGTTTGTAAGCTCTGACTCCCCCTGAGTCTGATAGTCTTTAAGGTGAGGTTGATAAGCTCCCCCTAAGTCCTATCCAGGTTAATTAAATTCAGTTTTAAGCGAAACATCAGAATCAAATCTCACGAGAAATTAAAGGACAAGAGATGAGAAGAGATTCTCTTAAATTAAATTTCTTAAATTTAATTTAAGTTAGGGCTCAGAATCTAACGTTATATCTATTGCTACTTCCCTTTACTTAGACGTAAAATACTTAAAAAAATACTTCAAACACTACCCCTTTTGTTATCAACAAAAAAAGGTTTAAACACTCCCCCTTTGGAAACGATTCCAGTTGAGGGTAAAAAAAAATTAAGTTAAACGAGAAGTGAGAAAGATTGAGAGTTAAAAACAAAGTAATCAGAATCTAAATATATCAAACGCACAAATATATTCAGAATCATAAAACTCATAAGCACTTTTAAAAAACAAAAGCTTAAAATAGCAGAAGCATAATGTATTCAGAAGCTAAATAAGTTCAGAAGCATTAGAAATCAGAAGCAATACAAAAATACAACCAAAAATAAATAAAAATAGGTGTGCATTCTAGGGTTTGTTCTGGTTGGCAAGCATTTCCATAAGCTTCTTCATGTTTTCAGCTTGCTTCTTCATATCCTCAGCTTGCTTCTTGACAAGTTCTTCAAGAGCTTCTGTTCTTTTGAGATGCGCTTCTTCCTTAAACTTTGCTTCCTCTTGAACAATCAGAAGCTTCTTCTTCAGCTTCTCAATTACCTTTGATTCTCTAGACACATACTCTACCTCAGAGTAGTATGGAGTATTTGCTAGATACGCGACTTCACCCTTGGCTTGCTCTTCAGCCTTGCATAGCACCTCTACATGTTGTGCCAGAGTCTCTGCTTGCTCTTTAAGACTTGCATTTTTGATAGAAGACAGAAATTCAGATACTTCCTTCTCAGCAGCAGACCACTTGTCTTCATAGCTGACAGTCAGGACTGGAACATTTCTGAGCTTGACCAATCCATTAACCTTCCTGCACATTTTCACAAAGGAATTCTCTATGTACTTTGGATTTAGATGGTCAGGTTATTGTTGTTGAATTTGCGTTGGTTGAGATGAAGAGGGTTGGTCTTGTTGAATGGGGATAAGAGAGAGAGTTTTGGTTTGCTCAGGTTCTTGTTCTGGTTTAGAATCTGGGTCAAGATTGACAACAGGTTCTGGCTCTAAAATCTCAGGTTCTGAACAACCTTGAGTCCGAGTTTTGGATTTTTCTGGGGTTATTGAAAGTTCTCCACCTATGTGTCTTTCTAATGAGTTTAAGACTTCTGGAGAACCTGTAACGCCCACTTTATTTATTTAATTATTTTATTAGAGTATATAGTATATTATTATATATTATATGATTTTAATGATGTTTGTGACGTATGAGATGATGTTGTGGTGTGACGTTTATTTTATTGTTTAATAAAATAAAATATGTGATGAAAATTAAGATGGGATATAATAACAAATATTTTGAGAGATGGGGTTGTTTTCATTAATAAGATAGAGTTGTGGGGATAAGTGAGAATAGAAAGAATTATAAAAGGAAATTAGGTTTAGAGAGAAACAGTCAGTACGTTACAGACTTTTGGCAAGAAGGGAGAAAGTGGCTAGAGAAGAGGGAACCCCAATTCTGCAATATTACCAGGTAAGGGTGAGCCTAACTTCAATTGTATTTACTGTAATTCATCTAGTTGTGATTAACATAGGAATTGAAAGAGAGTTTGAGAGATTTCATAAGTTAGGGTTTTGTAGGGTTTATGATGAATTGATGAGAGAATGACGTGAATTGATGTAGAAACTTGTTACAGAACCTAGATTAATCACTAGGACTATAATTCTGAGAGATTAGAAGCATAACATGATGAATTGGACGAGTTTTGGCGAGGTTATGAGCGAACCCGCAGCCTGTTCTGCGACCGCTCGCCGTGGCGAGCAGACCTACTCGCCGTGGCGAGCAGAACAGTTTCACTCGCGAGGCGAGCAACATCACTCGCCGTGGCGAGCAACCCTTTAGTGCTCGCGAGGCGAGCAACATCACTCGCCGTAGCGAGCAAGTGGCAGAACACAATTTAAGTAGCTCCCCGTGGCGAGCAGTCCCACTCGCCACAGCGAGCAACGTGGTCTCAGACCACTATAACTTAAGTTTTAGAACTCTGTTTTGAGCGAGTCTTTGAGGGTAGACCTTTGGATAGTATTAGAGATGTTTAAGACCTAAATTAGAACCTGTAATGACGCTGTAAGATGATTTTAAGACGTTGGCGTTAATCTATGATTAAATGATTATTAAGTGAGGTTTATGAACGAAGTATAAATGATGTTTGTGATGATAACTATGTGCTGTATATATATATATATATATATATGCTAAGTGTGCTGATCTGCTGCCATGTATTGTATAATTGCACGTGTCGATAAAGAGTCAGATTTGATGTTAAGACGTTGTGATATCTTGTTTAAGAATTAAAGAGTCGAGTCCATGCATTTGCATATTTTGAGACGGTGGAGCTTATGCTCAAAGCGACGGTGGAGCATTTGCTCAAAGCGACGGTGAAGCTTATTAAAGCTAAAATATTGGTACCACATGCATTATGTTAAGATGTTAGAGTTGCATTTGTCGAGTCATGTGTCTGAGATGTTTTGAGACGGTTGTTTATGAAGATGTTCTAAGATGATTTGTTTATGTGGATGTTTGAGACGTTTCTGTTCTATGTGATGAATAATGTTGTTATTGTTAAGCATAATTATTTGAAATATATGTTAATATAATTGTTGTGAATCTCACCCCTTCTGTTGGAATTGCCGCCTTGTGGGCAAGTGCAGGTGACCAAGCTTAGGTTCGTCGATGTGAGAAGTTCTTGTGGAGTCTTAGGAGCTCTGATACGTAACGGGATGGGGATTATTATTATTTCTATTCCTTTTATGTATCATGTTGATTAATTATGATGTTTGCGACGTAACTTGATTTGAGATGTTTTACGAGGCTTTTGTGCCGAGACTTATTTATTTAAGATTTTGAGAAGTTTATGAATTCCGCTGCTATGTTGAACATTGTTTAAGAATAATTTATTATTCAATTTGATTTTTAAAGATTTTATGAAATGTGACATCCTGATTTATGTGTTATACTCTGATTATTTGAATGAAATTTTAAAGCTGGGATTTCGGGGTGTTACAGAACCTATATTTGTAGGTTCTGGGTTAGTTGAAAGTTTTTGGTTTGTTGTAGGTTCTTGAGGATAGATTAATGGTATTTGAAGAAGATGATGAGTCTGAACCAGCTCCTAAGAAATCCAAATCAACCAAGTCAGAAGCTCCTTTACTGACTATTGAAGTTCCTAAGGTCCCTAAGAGGAAGAGGGGCAAAGGAGAAAGAAGTATGAAGAAACTTAAGAAGGCTGTGAGTAAATGCTTTGAGGAAGAGGTTGAAGAAGAAGAGGGTCTGTTAAGGAAGAAAAGAGACTCTGTTCCTGCTGCTGAAGAGATAACACTGAAGCTGGATACTTCAATGTCTATAGTTACTGATCAAGAGAGAGAGTTTTGGTTTGCTCAGGTTCTTGTTCTGGTTTAGAATCTGGGTCAAGATTGACAACAAGTTCTGGCTCTAAAATCTCAGGTTCTGAACAACCTTGAGTCTGAGTTTTGGATTTTTCTGGGGTTATTGAAAGTTCTCCACCTAAGTGTCTTTCTAATGAGTTTAAGACTTCTGGAGAACCTATATTTGTAGATTCTGGGTTGGTTGAAATTTTATGGTTTGTTGTAGGTTCTTGAGGATAGATTAATGGTATTTGAAGAAGATGATGAGTCTGAACCAGCTCCTAAGAAATCCAAATCAACCAAGTCAGAAGCTCCTTTACTGACTATTGAAGTTCCTATGGTCCCTAAGAGGAAGAGGGGCAAAGGAGAAAGAAGTATGAAGAAACTTAAGAAGGCTGTGAGTAAATGCTTTGAGGAAGAGGTTGAAGAAGAAGAGGGTCTGTTAAGGAAGAAAAGAGACTCTGTTCCTGCTGCTGAAGAGATAACACTGAAGCTGGATACTTCAGTGTCTATAGTTACTGATCAACACGCTGCTGGAAAAGCGTTGGCTGCTGAAGTGATTACAACAGAGGTGAAGGAACAAGCAGTGAAGGAAGCTATTGCAATGCTTGTGAAGGCTCTCAAGCATAAGGGTCAAGTAGTGTCTGCAGAAGCTGGTGCTTCAGGAACAAGAGCTACAGAAGCTGATGCTTCAGGACCAACTGCTACAGAAGCTGGCGCTTCAGGTAATTTTCACAATGAATCTGACATGTACTTAAATTTAGATTCCCCCTCCTCATCTCAAACAGAAACATATTCAATCAACATACCTTTGAATGTTCGTCTTTACCCCAGTAAAGGTAATAGACAGTTTTATCTTTCGTATTGTCGTTTTTACCGAAGTAACGGTAACAGACATTCTTTCCTCCTCAGTGACACTTATTAATTAGTTCTCCAGTCAGTTTTTATTTGTCGTCTTCGCATTCATACTTGCATCGCAGGCATTCATGTCATTATGTTCATAAGCATTGCATTTCCTGCATCTCAACTGGTCAAAAAATTGGCGTACTTAATATTTAAGTCTCTTCGACCCGTTGATTTAAAAGATTCATCTTTTAAATCTCCGTGATGGAGAAACTTAAATAGGGGGCATCTGTCATACCCCATTTTTTGACCATTTTTGAAAATTTTACTCGTTTTTAAAAGCCGAGAAGTTCGGTCGTCTCAGACAAATTTTCGGCAGAGTGGTATTTTAAAATACCTCATTTTTTTTGGTTCCGAAGGGACATTTTTTTATTATTTAGTCATGTTTGTTATTTCTTTTTATTATTTGTTTTAATTTTCGTTTTATTTATTTATTTATTTGGTTTTTTTTATTATTTAGTCTTTTAGTCCAATTTTGTCCTGTCCATGTGTCACTTTGTTATTGGTCCTGGTCCAACTTTTTCTCCAAGTTTCAGTCAGGAGCATTTTGGTCATTCCAATGTATCAGAGAAACTTTACTATTTAAAGCACTGTTCACGCGTCAGAAAAGGGGGCCATCAGTCAGAAAAATAAAAAGTCACCAAAATTACTAAAAACACTAGTCTCTTTTCTCTCTCTTATTTTTCAGATCAAAACCCCAAAATCACAAAACAAAAAAAATCAAAAAAAATGTATGAACATAGGAAGAGCATCATGAACTAACAGAATCCAATTTCCTCAACATACAACACCACTTCTCCTAATCCATTAACGGATCACATTCAACACATTCATCACAATCGAATTCGGCCAAAGCTTTGGAACAGAATCGCTTCACAAGATCAAGGCCAGGCTGAAATCCGAACAACAACAACGAACTAGACCAGTTCAAAGTTCAACAGAGGCAGAAAGCTCACCAAAGCCGAAATCAAACGGTAAAGAGGTAAATTTTGGTGTTGATTTTTCGAAACCTCACCTCTAGATCTAGGACTGTTGTGTTTTGTTTTTGAAATTCTAAGTCCGGATCTAGACTCTATGCGAAAAAAGGTGTTGAAAAGTGGTGAAAGTTTTTAAAACGGAGAAGTTTGGTTGCTCCGGCACGGTGGTGCCACCACCGGCCACTGCGCCGGAGCTTTGAATCTCGCCGGAGAAGAAAGAGTTGGGCGGCGCTGGTTTTATTCTATAGAGAGAGGGAGATAGGAAATTTGAGTTTAGAGAGATAAGGGAGAAGAAAAATGGTGATAAAACCATGAAATTTCCTTATATATCATCAAACCGGTTCGGTTCGCCTGTGAACCGATCCAGGCTTAAACCGAACCGGTTCCTCCTCCAAGCCCATGTCTTTTCTCCCTGGGCCCAGTTTCTCTTTTGATTTATTTTGTTTGCTGTTTGTTTTCCTACTTGCTATTCACACCCCCGGTACATGCTACTTGCATTCCTTTTTTTAGTAACTCTAGTAAAAGAAACTCATACATTTTTTAAACTAATATTTTCTTTTTTAACTATGTGTCATGCATTCATAAATGCCTTAGTCCTCATAACATGCATCTTTTTAATTAAGTTTGCTTTAATGTTTGTTTTCAAAACTTATGTTTCATACATCTTTGAATATATTTAATGTCATGTATTTTACTTGGTAATTATTTTCGTATGTGATTTTCTTCTTAAATTTTGTTGATTCATGATTTAATATTTCGATACATTTCGTTTTGCATCATCTTTAGTATAATCTCATGCATCTTTTAATTTTTGTCATGTAATTCATTTTTATCCTCTTTAGTGTGTGTAATTAGGGAAATGATGTAATTTATTTTTGCGCATTCTATTTCTCGCCATCATATTTCTCTTGAGACTTTAGAATGTATTTAGGGTATGTAATATGTAACCGACACAAGCACCGACACACGCACCGACACTTCACCATTTTATTTACCGCTTTACGTTCATTTATTTTTTCGCCATTACGCTAGTTCACCGTTAGTTTAGAAAAATATTTTTATATCAAGAAATCAAAAAGGTCAAATTTCAAATTTCTTTAAAGTAAACCTTGGCTTGTAACCCGAGTGTTTTCCATTTATTTTTCTTAATCAAATGTTTAATCAATTTAATATCCACATTAGACATGGATTTCTTGCAATTAAAATTAACCAACTTCACCGTATTTTTTCTCATGCCTTGAGGCCTCTTATCTCTTCTTAAAATCTTTTTTTCAAAATGTTAAAATCAATTCAACTCACCAAAGAAGTTCTTTAGCCGAACTACTTGATTTTGATCCCGATTTATTTGGGTAAGCAGGCAGAGGACTTTGGCCTTTCCAAATCAATAAAAATAACCAAGAACATGCTTCATCTTCCCCCATTCTTTCATTTAAACTCTTAAACAATAATTTTCAAATAAGTAAAAATAATTTAGCGCAAGATTAAGAATATGTAGAAGGTTCCTATGGGATATCATAGTCGATTCGGGTGCTTAACACCTTCCCCAATCGAAACCAACCCTCGGATCCAGGTCTTATAAGGGTTTTTACTCACTTTTTCCCTTCCCACGAATAAAAGTTGAGAGTCCAAAGATTAAAGGTCCAAATCCGATTAATGGTTTGGTACCCGAAAATCGAGAGCACACCTAGTTAGTTGAATCATTTTCAACTATTCTCTCTAGTCTCAAAAACTCATTGTTCATACATTTTCCAAGATTAAGCACTTTTTCTTGGAATCACTTTGTTCTTTGAGTCATATTGATTTGCTAGGGTGCTAGTAGGGATTGTAAGTTGCTTAGATCAATTGATTTCAAAATCTATTCAATTCTTCAATTACACATGTATTGTGTTTTTGATTTGATAGCTTAGTATATTTGTTCATATAGCTTTGGTTTGGAATTGTCTATATGTTTTGTACATTGTTCAAGGATTATTAAAGTTTGATTGTATAATAAGATTTGTATCGTGAATCTCTCAATTCTAAGAATAAATCTTATTGCACATATATTTGTCTTTTTGATTCATTGTTGGTGATTGTTCGAGTACTATTCCAATAGCCAACTTCATTAAAATTGGTTTTTATTAAAAATATAAAAACTTTTCAAAAATCTATTCACCCCACCTCTAGCTTGGTAACTAATTAGCCATATAGACCAACAATAGTTTCATAATTGCTTTTCATTATAGTAACCTTCTTTTTAGCTATCTTATCTATTCACAACTTGAAAATCATCAAAGTTTGGAGGGAGTTCCATTGTATCAGCATCAGGTTGTGCTCCTTCAATTGCTTCAAGTAGCCTTTGTTCAGCTTCTTCATTTTCTGCTATGTTGGCCCATGACTGATCCATAAAAGCTTTGTCTCTTTTTGTACAACTTGTAATCTTGCTTCATTTTCCTTCTGCTTCTTCACCATATCTTCAGAAACCATATCAACAGTCTCATTTTCTATATGTACAATCTGTCCAGAATTAGCCTCCAATTTATCAACCTCTTCATTAGATTCTTCATCAAATTGTGTACCATCTACAAAGTCTATGTCTTGAGAACTTTCATTGGCAACAACTGCACCTGTTTCTACTTCTAATTCTGCATTGACCTCTAATTCAAGAGCTTTATCACCCTTTAACATTTGAAGCCAGTTGTTGTTCTTCATTTGCAAGTGCTTCAAATATCTTATTTTGTGCAAGATTTCCCAAATCCATAGTACCATTGGTTTCTGCTACAACATTTCTGATTAGAGATATTTCTTTACTAACTTGTTTTTCCTTGTTATTCTTTGTTACTGCATCTTCAACAATAATTAGATTTTCAACATGTGTGACAAGTTTCTTCCTATACTCCATTATGGGTTCTTTATGAGACTTCTTCGTTTCTTCTGGTTCAACATGCTTCTCATTCCTCATATAGTTCTTACATTTGTCATCATTGTGCCCAATTTTCTTACAATAATAACAATAATTTGGAAAATTTTCATACTCAATTTCCATAAAGAAAGCAAAAATCCTTTTTTTACACTAAAACCTTGTACCTTAACTCTTTGGAGACATCCACATCAAAAAGTACTCGAGCATAATGACCAAATGGTCTTTCAATCATTGGTTTTTAGGAAGCAGAATCTGTACAAATTGGAGTCTCCACACTATTTTCAATGGCAAACAATATCTTAGGGTGCCAAAGATTTAGGTACCCACACTATTCTTTCAACCGTTTGACTTCAAAATGATTTTTAGATTTTAGCTATGGGGAAAATACTACAAATAGGTCTTGATGCATTTTTACGAAAATTCATCATAACTATTTTTAAATGAACCCAAAGGTTATGGTTTGGTCCAAAACACCTAACCCTAATGTATTGATGTATAATTGTACTTCTAGTGGTGCTTAAACACATGTGATCATATGGTTTTGGTTTTTGAACAAGTTAAAAATGAGACGAACTTTGAGTTTTTGCGGAAATAAACGAACTTTGTGAAACCGAAATGCTTTGATTGATTAACTAAGATGTTAGATGATATATAGGGATGTTTTTAATAATATGTAAGATCATGAAACTATATTTTGTGAATAAAATTGAAGTTAGTCGATTTTGTGAAAAATAGACGAACTTACAGAAATTGAGTTTTAGGATCTCAAAACTTGTAAATGGATTGTGTTCTTGTTCATATGATGGATTGATGATGAAACAATGATGATTAGGTGTTTAATATGATAGATGTCATGATGTGGTTAGTTTTCTGTCTTTTATGAATTCGAATTTGAAACGGTATTGTATCTTTAAGATGATAATTGTTGATGGTGATTTAGGATGATGATTCTTTGGTGATTTTAATTTGATGATGACTCTTGTTGATCATGAATTGTTAATTGTGTGGATGTATATGCTTGATAATGAAATGGTGAGTTTTGGTGAAGATATTATATGATGGAGGGGTTATATAATATAGTGTTGTGAATTTATCATTCTCGAGTCTTTACGTGGATGTCCATGCATTTATAGTCATGTCGAGTCTATAGGGGAAGAACATAACCGGAGGGATTTATGTTAGAGCATAGCCGAAGGGAGCTAAGTTAGTACGTAATTTGAGGGGATTACATGCACTTGAATTTGGCGAGATGTGTGATAATCGAATATGTGACTTGATGAATATGTGCATTGGTGAAATTTGGTGAATGTTGTGATTATGTGAATTGTGTGGGGATGTGTACATGATGATGTTTGTGATTTTTAGTGATGCTTGTACACTTGGTGAATTTATTTGATGATGAGTACCTTTCCTATAATTTTGAAATGATGAATTGTATTTGTTGAGTTGATTAGGCAATGGTTTATGTAATCTATGTGATTGATGTGAATTAGATGAATTATATGCAATATGTGAAATATGTGTTTTATGTAAATTGAGTAAAGTTGCATGTAGGATTATATTCTAAATTACGAGTTTGGTGTAGTTTGATGATTAAACTAGATAAAGAATGAGGTGAGAAATTCTTGTATTGATTGATGTGGGTAAGGTGATAAGCTTTTGATGATGTTTTTTATTAAGAATGAATATGTTTGATATGCTATGATAGGGGTATGATATCATTCATGTGATGTTAGTATTCTAGGAGTGGTGAGTATGTATACGTGTTATGCATGAATTCCTTGAATACTAATGTTTGATTATACTTTAATTGTGAAATGTTATCTAACCCCCAATGGTCGTTTGATTGACTACCTACATATTTGTATGAATGGGTAGACGACATGCAAGATTAGTTGCTTTGCTTGGGTTGTGAGTATGCTTGAGGCTAGCTTTGGTGTCACTTCGTCTTTTGTTTGTGAAGTCATAGTGTCGGGCTATGATTAAGATGTCTGTCTGTTGATGAGATGTTATGATATTAATCCACTGCGATGTTTTGAAAAATTAATTATGCATGTTTGAACTTATAAAAGAAGTAGCATGTAAATCCTTTATATTATTGTATTATTTGTGTGATTTATCGCTTGAAGGGTTTAGGGTGTTACAGTGAAGGGTGTGGAACCCTTTGGCTAGATGATGCTAGCATGTAAATTATGATTGCATGTTGAGATCCCTACCATGTACTCCTCCTCTGGGATGAGGATTACTAGGTTATCTCCTTTAATGACAAGTTGGGGAAGTTGCGAGTTGGGAATATCACAAAGATTTGACAAGGCTTGTGCAAAGGTTTTGGCTTGTTTTTTTGCAGCTAAAGGTGGAATTTTGGTAGGATCTGAGTTCATTGTGTTGGTTGTGAGACCTTTCCCAGCAAGAATCACATGAGTTTTGGTTATGGTTGAAGGGTTAGGTTTCGACTTAGGGTTTATGGATGTGGTGCAATTTTTGTTTATTTCTTATTATAATTTGTGGTTATTTCATGATCTATGAGACAAGGCCAAGGTATATTGAATGGATTCATGATGATCGGTGGAGGAAGGGAAGGGGCGGTGGATATGGAAGAGGTTTCCTAACGAGAAAGAAACCTAGATGAAGTTGGTAGATAAACAGTACCTAATCGCAAAAAATATCGCCAAAGCTAACATTTTTTTTCTTCTAATAATTGGGTGAAGTTTTCAAACATTTGAGGTTTATAGGCATATAAGTAATTGTTTAAGTGACGTTCTTGTTTTTTAATGCATTTTAAAGGAGAGAAATTTTTTTGAGGTTATTCAAAAAATACAATGGAAGAGAAATGTAAATTGAAATGCGATAAAAATCATTAGTGGAACAATTTATGACATAAATATAAATTTATAGGCATATAGGTAACATATAATAATTTTCAACTTAACTATTCAAGTTATGAAGGCCATGATTTGAAGAATTTATCCGACATAAAGATAAAAGAAAACAATCTAAACATTATTCTTTACATCCTTATTTCATGCATTACAATCGTATTTTTTTTTAAGTGAGGAAAATGTATTAAATAAAAAGAGAATACAAAAAGATGATGGCACATAAATCTGACCTAGCAACCACAAATAAACCCTTAAAAGGGTAATACAACAATGATTAACAAAAGTGATATAGAAACTTGATGAAAATGCGATGTAGAAAATTACACACCATAAACACAAACCACTCAAACGTGAGGCCCAAAACCGAATCGCAAAATAAATTGATATGAATAAATCTTCAAACATTGAACATACCGAAATAAACCAGAGACAAGTCTGAGTAAAATCAAACTTGTATTTTAACTGATGAAATAGCGACAGACCCGGAATAAAATACAAATTATTCTGGGTCCATGAAATTAGAAATGGAAGTAAATACAAATTATTGGAAATTTCTAGCAGAAACTAATAGGCATATTCACTCAGATACATTCACACTTGCCTAACTCGAATCCATTGAACATAATTGTCTCAATCATATTGCACCAATGTCTTTTAGGAGGCAAGCATGTTTCCCCTAGACATTGTGAATCCCTTACACATACATCAAATGCTGTGACAAAAAAATAGAACAAAAATATGTAACTAAAATGAGAAAAAAAAATATTATGTAGGAAGGAACTAATAATATTTGAGTAAGATAGAAAATGTATTACTGTCGATGTTCATTGCAACAATAAATAGTGAAAGAAAGATAATCATAAGATAAAGAAACTTGACAATTTCAGTCATATTTTTTTCTCTTTGGTTGTAAGAGATAGAATATGTTTTTATCGATTTACGATTTATAAAAATTATTTTTTGCCTTACATACATTAAATAGTTTTCATATCTTATGAAGATGTTAACAACCTTCCTAAAATTAAAATCATTACTAAATGTCTCTTAAGTAAATCAATGTAATGTGTTTATCAATTTAGCCTACATATTAAAGTGGTTAAAAAAAACTTATAATTAAATATCTCTTAAGTACATCAAAGCATCATGTTTATCTTTTTAACACCGTTAGTAAAGAGGTGACGTAAAAGCTTATAATGAAATCTCTTTTAAATTCATCAAATTGTCATGTTTCTCTTTTAAACACCCTTACGAAAGAGGTGAAATAAAAAGAATTAACAATCCTCAAAATTCATTGTAATTTTATAAATTTCCTTTATTCTATAGCCCTTCATGATAGAAAGTGGAACTTATGACTTGACCAAAACAAAAACAAAAATTGGAACTTACTAATGAGGTAAAATTTTGTTAGATTTGATGTGATTATTAGGCTATGGCTACTACATAAGTTAGTGTTATCATTGATCTAAGCAATATCAATTTCTCCGGTAGTAGTATGGATACTTGTACCAATAACTGGCTAAAAATTGGCATACTTAAATTATGGTTGATCTTAACCTAAAGTGATTATCCAACTCAATTTATGCTCTCTCAGAAGTCAGAACATTATGATGAGTTGTTTCGTTTTTTTTGGATATCATTTGTTTAAAAAATATTTAATCTCAAATTTTAGTTTTTAGATGCCATTTGTTTTGACGGTAATTTTTTTGTTCAACATCTATTATTTAAAATTACATCACTTTTGATCTTTGATGGGATTTAATATATTATGAGTAGGCCGTATAGGATGGGGTATCGGTCTATCAGACACAACTTGATGTCTCACCTATCTCTTTGCCAATACAAAAAATCTTTGGTGGGATTTCGCAATGGAAAATTAACGATGTGTTACGCTAAATTGACAAAATACTTATTTAATAGACATTTTAACTGAAGATGTGGTGTCAATCTGATTTACAAGATTGCTCTTAGTCTATTATGATGATACAACTTAGTGTATGCTCCATTTCTACGCCCACCATTATGATGAATTATTTTGTTAGTACTTGGATGTCATTTTTCTAATTTTTTTATTGCAAAATTTAGTTTTTGAATGTCATTCGCTTTCATAATACTTTTTTTATTCAACCTCTATTATTAAAAATTCCTTCACGCTTGGCCTTTGGTTGGATGTAAAAATGAAAAACAACAGTCGATAAATTACACACGTATTAGTCATTTTAAAATGAAGTGATTTTTTTTAATTAAGTTTTATTTGCTGAAAAATAATTACCCGAAAATCGTCAACTTCAAAAAATTCATATTATTACAGGAACAATCAGACAAATACATTCACATTCACATACCGCACCAAGGTATTTTAGGTGGAGAACACATATCCTATTGATAATCAAAATTGACTTGACATAGAATAATTGCTTCGATAAAAAATAGAATAAAAGGTTGTAACTAAAGTGAGATAGAACATTATGTAGAAAGGAACTAAGAAAATTTGACAAAGATAAAAAAATGGATATTGCCATCAACGTTCATTGAAACAATAAATAGTGAAACAAAAATAATAATAACATAAACAAACTTGACAATTTCAATCATATTTTATCGTTTATGAATTTAAGGGATAAAATATAGTTTTATAACCTCACGGTTTATAAATTTATTATATGCCTTACTTGCATTAAATAGTTTTCATATCTTATGGAGATGTTAAGCAACTTCATAAAATCAATCATTACCAAATGTCTCTTAAGTAAATCAATATGTTGTATTTGTCTCTTTAGCACACATAGTAAAGTTGTAACATAAAAACTTATAATTAAATCCCTCTTAAGTACGTCAATATGTCGGGTTTGTCTATTTAATACCTTTGGTAAAGAGGTTACTTAAAAAAGCTTAACAATCGTAAAAATTCATTTTAATTTTATAACATTCCTTTATTGTTTAACCTTTCATGATAGAAAGTGGAACTTACTAGAGGTAAACTTTTCTTTGATATGATGTGATTTTAGGCTATGGCTACTACATAAGGTTGTCTTATCATTGATTTTTAATATTTGAATAGAAATCTATAAACAATATACATTTATGTGGTACTAATTCTTGGAACAAATTGTGTTTAACGATACCACTTTGAGTTTTAATGATAACAATGTATTAAAAATGTCAATTGGATATGCTAATATTTGTTCAAATGTGCGGGACCATAGAGAAAAATCTATATGTCTTTAATTCACTTATAGGTTCTGGAAGAACAAATGAGAGCAATGGAATTTACAAAAAGGAAGCTTGTGTTGCAAGAATGAAGACAGAGTCTGAAGATAAAGAGCGTTTGAAGACTATCAGAAGGTGTCTACCATAAGCTGACGTCAATAGATAGTCTGAAGAACCATTAGAAGCTGCCGTTCATCAGAGTTTGAAGATCGGAAGCTGAAGTTAGTTAAATGTTGTTATTCTGAAGTACGTTGTTATCCAGTAAAGAAACTTTTGAGAAGATTCGCGCCTCAAGTTATGTCGAAGGTCAAGGAAGAGATTGAAAGTCTCCTCAAAAGCAAATTTATCCGACCTGCGAGGTATGTCGAATGGTTAGCAAACAAAGTTCATGTGCTCAAGAAAAATGGGTCTCTCAGAGTTTGTATAAACTTTATGTTGGGTATTTGTATTGGCTCATTGTTACTAAAACAAATATCCATTTAGTGTGTAGTTGGATACTATGTTCCAACATGGTTTAGGCATCCATATGAGATGTTGGACAAAATGTTCCAACATCCTGGCATGATTCAGTGTGCCTAAGTTCATGCCTATTTGTACGCGCACCTAATCTTTAAAAGGAAACAACTTTTCCTTAACTTGATGTCCAAGCAATGTATGTACATATTTGTACAGAGTCAGTTCAATTTTATTCCTAAAGGAGCAAGAATATTTAAGGGAATATTTGAAGGTGGTTTGGACGTTCCTAAAGATGTTCCTACATTTTAGGACTTTCCTTATTTGTCTATGATTCTGTTTTGTAGATCAGATCGATCTGCAATTTGTTACTAAGCCCAACAAGGTTTGTTATCCCATATTGCTTCAGTATAAAAGAAAGACTCCAAGACCTAATTAGGTATTCAATCCGGCATACTAAAAAGAGTGTAGGAACATCAAAAAGAAATGAGTTCGTTGTTCCATGATTTTATTGGTAAATTCATGCAAGTTTACATCGATGACATTGTGGTAAAGTCTGTTGGAACAAAATGTGTTTAACATTACCCTTTGAGTTTTGAAGATAACAAGGTGTTATACCCCAATTTTTGACCTAAGATCCAACTTTCACGTGTTTATTTTGAGGAAAATATTTTCGCAAAGAAAAGCCAAAATTTATCATAAAAATTGCATAATTATTTTTGGCTTGTAAAAATATATATTTCAGCATGAAAGACATAATGTTCATTGTTTTTCTTATATACAATATCAATTATAATATATATATATATTTAGCGTAATGGATTATATTGCTTTTAGCAATTTGATTTCCATGACCAACTAAATAATGTATTATAATTGATCTTTTATACAATTTTATTTTTGGCATGAACGGTTTTCTATTTAGAGTTGGTCAACTACATTCTTTTTGCTATAATGACCTTAAATGATCCTTATGTCAATGTTTTCTTTAAGAAGGGAAGATTGTCATAATCTTCAATTTTAATGCTTGTAGTGTTGCACTCAGCATGTGTCTTTGAAAACAAGTTTTGACTTTGTTTAAATTAATTGGTATCTTTATTTGCTTTCAATAGTAACGTAAATTTGATTTAATTATGCATCTTGGCAGATTTTTTTTTTCTCAACGGTCATCAATCAAATTGTCACTATAGATAAGAGCCTTTGTTGAACATTTGAATAGGGAAAAACTTCTCTTGAGTTGTCAAAGAGTTTTTCTCTCTTCTTTATCCCTTTGCTTGTGTTGACGAGCTATTCTTTTCTTCCTCTAATTATTTCTACCCCTTCGGAAAAGTCCCCTCGAAATTTTCTCCCTTCGAAAAAGTCCCTTTGGAATTTTGTCCAATCGGTACTTTTGTCCCTTCGGTTTTCCCTATCTCTTATTTTCTTTTATTTTCTTACTTCTCAGCATTTTTGCATTTTCATTTTAATTATTGTCATTTATTTTCCAGCAATTAGAATGTATTTAGGTCCAATGTAAATATAAATGAGAAGAACCATGCATGTGTCTTTTATTTATTTATATATTTATTATGCTTTATATATTCAAAAAAATGCCAAAAAATTAGATCAAGGTTTTTATGGTGATCCAACGTCACCATGAAATCCTCGCGCTTTTATTTTCTTGTCACGTTAGTTTATTTTTATGTTTTAATTAATATTCAAAAAGAACAAAAACATGCAAATAACAAAAATCACAAAAAAAATTACTTTCATAATAAACCTTGATCCAAAATCAAGTGATTCCTTTTTTTAATTTCTTTCTTAATCAAATTTCAAATCCATTTAATCATACTTTGAATCATCTTTCTTTTAATATAAAAAACACAAACAAATTCTCTTTGCCACTTGACTTTTTATTTTAAAACTTTTTCAAAACTAATAAAAAACATATAACCAATCAAACATCAATTTTTACCCTGAACTACGAGGTTTTGATCCTTCACGGGTACGTAGGCAAAGGACCTTGTCCTCTCAAATCAATAAAAAATGTAGATAATAGGCCTCTTTTTTTTTCTTTTTCTTTTAATCACTTTAAATCCATTTTCAAAAAGCAAGCAAGTTATATAGCACAAAAATTAAATAAAATCAAGAGGTTCCCATAGAGTACTATGGATATTTATGGTGCTAATACCTTCCTTAAATATAACCAACCCCTGAACCCTCAATCTTTAAAAATGTGGTATTTGAACCTTTTTCCACCTTCCTTTGAAAAAAATTAAATGTTCAGTCGTGAAATAAAATAGTGAGTCAAAAGCTAATCAAATAGCATTGATCTCCGATTAATGACGCGACACAAGGTATTAAAAAATTTCAATTGAATATGTTAATATTTGTTCAAGTGTGCAGGACCATAGACAAAAATTTAAGTGTCTCCAACAAAAGCATAGGTTCTGAAAGAACAAATGAGAGCAATGGAATCTACATTCAAAGGAAGCTTGTGTTGCAAGAAAGCATCTGAAAAAAAAGAGGTTCTGCAAACAGGAGGTTTTGAAGATCATCAGAAGCTGACATCATCAGAATCACTCTCATCAGAAGTTGTATATCAGAAGCTGACATCATCATTAGAAGCTGATAGTATGGAAGCTTCAGAATTGGTTAAACTGTCATTTTTCATGTCTATCATTGCAGAAATAATAGAAGCCTGGAGCAATGACTATTTTAGAGGAATTTGAAGGCATTAGATGCTTATTCTTTAAAGAATGCTAAAAAAGGACAATAGTACAATTATCCAACCACCTTCTCCACTAATCTGTTTTGTGACTGCAATAGTAAAAGAACAACAGTTGTGACTACGCTGGTGATTCTCCAAACAAGGAAAGGATTTGAAATTGTTCCCTCGTAGGACTATAACCAAATCAAGTAACAGATCATTGGTGATTATCAAGCTTCAACAACGACTCTTTTTGATTTGCTGGCAATCAACAACGTCTCTTTCACACCTCTATATAAAGGAGTGAAAACTTGAAGATTTCCAAGAGACTCACATAATTTTACAAGAGCCAGCACTCTGCAGAAATTGTACCACATCAAAGTTCACCTATAATTTCTTAACAACTTTCATATCTTAGAAATTCTAGAGTCTTAAAAATCTTATCTGATTTGTATTTGTGGACACCACTGATTGTATATCAAGTGTTCAACCTCAAATAATTTTCTTTGTAATTCTGTTTGAATAGAAGTCTCTTGCAGTTGTGCTTGAGCATAGGAAGTCTCTTGATTTTGTTCTTGAGCATAGGAAATCTCTTGCAGTTGTGCTTGAGTAGTTGGAAGTCTCTTACTTTAGTGTTTAAGCAAGTGTAATCAGATATTTGTTTTAGTGAACTCTCCTTGGAAGTGCAAGGGGGACAAGACTACTTCCGGTGTTTGGAAGGAACCTGTAGTGTCTTTCTTCTTTCTCTCTCTCTTTACTTATCCGATGCATTTAGACTCTGAACATTACTTCATAAGCTGAACTCTATCAGGTTCTGAACAAGTAATTTCAGTCTTAAGAGAAGAAAAATAAAACACAATTCAACTCCCCCTTCTTGTGTTTTTCTAACCTTCAATTGGTATCTGAGAAACACATGTCTGGCGATAGCTCTATTCCTGGAAATAGTAATAATGTTGTTCACTAGGACTAAGACACTACTGATGATAAGAAATCTGACTTCAACAAAGCTCCAAAGTTTAATGGAGATCCTGAAGAATTCTCTTGGTGGAAAACTAACATGTATAGATACATCATGGGTCTAGATGAAGAGCTTTGAGATATTCTTGAAGATGGTGTTGGTGACTAGGTCTTTGATGAAGAAGGAGTTGTTGTTGATAGAAAGAAACATACTTCTGCTCAGAAGAAGTTTTACAAGAAACGTCACAAGATCAGAGAAATCCTTGTTAATTATATACCTCGCTTCGAGTACATGAAGATGAGTGACAAATCTACTGCAAATGTAGTGTTTGCTTCACTTTGTACAAACTGTGAAGGTAGTAAAAAGTTAGAGAAGCAAAGGCTACTATGCTTGTTCATCAATACGAGTTGTTTAAGATGAAAAAAGATGAAAGTATTGAGGCTATGTACTCAAGATTTCAGACTCTAGTATCTCGACTTCAAATATTGAAGAAAAGCTATGTAGCTTCTGATCATGTGAGTAAGATACTCAGAAGCTTACCTTCTAGATGGAGACCTAAAGTTACTGATATTGAGGAAGCTATAGATTTAAACAATTTAAGTGTTGAAAATCTTATGAGCTCTCTCAAGGTTCATGAGATTAGTCTTAATGAGCATGAATCTGCCAAAAAGACAAAATCTATTGCTCTCCAATCTAAAGGAATGTCATCAAAAGCTCTTACAGTTATTGAGTCTGAAGATGAATCCCCTGATAGAGATTCTGATGAAGACCCTTCTGAGAAGATGGCTATGCTCTCCAACAAGCTTCAGTATCTGGCTAAGAAGAACAATAAGTTTTTGAGCAGAAGAGGCAGCTACAAAGGCTTCAAAAAGGAAGATCATAAGGATTGCTTCAATTGTAAGAAGCCTGGACACTTCATTGTTGACTATCCTGATCTTCAGAAGGAGAAATCAAAGGAGAAGTCCAAGAAACCAAACTTTAAATCAAGCAAGTTCAGAAAGCAGATTAAGCAGAGTTTAATGGCCACTGGGAAGATTTAGACAGTGAATCTGGGTTTGATAAAGATGATGCTGAGAATGAAGTCAATGATGGTGTTGGGTTAGTAGCCACAATGACTTCAAAAGCTGAACCAGAAACAGATTCTGAGGATGAAAATGAGGTACATTCTAAAATTCCCAAAGAATAACTTATTGAGTCTCTTAAAGAACTTCTCACACATTTTGAACATAGCACCAATGAGTTGAAAAATTTAAAAGAAAAATACGTTGAGTTATTGAACCAACAAGAATCAACTCTTTTGGACCTAAAAGCTTCTGAGGAAGGACTTAGAGGTTTTGACTTCATTTGTAAAACTTATGAAGAAAAACTCAAGTATCTTTGTCAGAAGCTACAAGAAAAATGTCGTGGAAAATATTTAAGTAAATATGAAATTGCTCTTGAAGATTTTATTATATCCGGCATTGACAAGAGGAAAGTAGCTTCTATGATTTATGGCATATACAAGAACAATGGTAAAGGAATTGGATTCTCGGAAGGGAAACCTAATGCAATCTGTCTCAAAGCATGTTGTGAATGCATAAAGGAAGTGTTGGTCTATATGGCTTGATAGTTACCAAGCTAGAGGGGGGTGAATAGCTTTTCAAAAGATTTTCCGGAGATTTGATAAAAATTGATTTTAATATAATTGACTATTGGAATTTGCTTGAACTATTACAATCAATGATTCAAGAAAAAGCAAATATATGTGCAATAAGATTTAATCTTAGAATTGAGAGATTCACGATACAAATCTTATTATGTAATCAAATATTAATAGATCTTCAATAAAGTGCAAAACAATATACAATTTCAAGCCAAACCTATATGAACATAATTACTATGCTAACAAATCAAAACACAATGCAAGTGTAATTTGAATAATTGGCTAGACTTTGCAATCAATTGATCCAAGAGAATAATGTGAAACCTAACTCAATGAATTAGGTTATTTTTCAATGAAAAACTACTTCGATCAATACTAGCAATTAACCTATCAATTATTCAATTTAAGCACAAGCAATATCAAAAGTAAAAAGGATAGGGAAAGAAAGAGAACACCGGTGTTTATAGTAGTTCACCCTTTTTCGTCCGCGCTATGGGATACGTCTACTATACTTGATGAAGTACACCTTTACCAAGGTCATCCACTTTGAAATAAATGTTGATTACAATGTTTACAAGAGTTCCTTCAAATTAAAATCCTATTTCTTCAAATCCTATGTAAAACACTCCCCCAAACATCAAGTACCCCTTGAATTTGGTGCTTCTTGAATCTTCGGATCCTAGAGTTACCCGTGCACTCCTTCAAACTCTTCACTCGAGTCTTCAATGCTACGTCCGGTAAATGAACCCCCTTCGACTTCAAGAACGGTTAGAAAGACCCCCAAGTCCTTCGGAGGTGGAATGAGATTATTCACTTCCTTTGAAGCCTTGATTAAGCCCAATCAATCTTCATGAGAGAACCGACTTACAATCCCTACTAGCACCCTAGAGAATCTATACACTCAAAGACAAAGTGATTCTAAGAAAAAGTGTTTAATCTTGAAGAATGTATGAGCAATGAGTTTTTGAGACCTAGAGAGAACAGAGGCAAATGATTCAATAGTTTTGGAGCAAAGAGGAATAGTGTATATATAGTAAGGAGAGAAAAGACATAATTTTCGCACAAAAACAACATATTGAATCGATTCAGTAAATGCTTGAATCGATTCAGACAGCTAAAAACAAGACAGAAGCAAGCAAAGGATGAAACGATTCTTACTACATTTGAATCGATTCAAATGAACCCAAGATGATGATGAATCGATTCAAAACTCTTGTGAGACGATTCAAACAGAAAAGAGACGATTCATTCATGAATCGATTCAGGTGGATGTGAATCGATTCAATGGAATTCAGAGACTTCACTGAATCGATTCAAACTGCATTGAGTCGATTCAAAGAGGCTAATACTAAAATTTTGACAAACTTTCAAGGGACTCTCAACAATGAGACCAATACACAAGACTTCAAGGTGCTTTAACATGCTAACCAAAAGACAACCATCAAAATATAAAATATCGTAAGGAACATCATCAAAAACAAATACACTAATCATATAAACTAAGCTAAGTCTTCATTCTCCCCCTTTTTGATGATGTCAAATAAGTGATGATGGCTCCCCCTGTCATATGGCATACAAAACAAAACGCAAAACACAAGAAGGGAAAAAAGAGTATAACAAGGAACATCATGCATATATTACTCCCCCTTTGACAACGTCAAAAAGGGAAGGACCTCAAAACAAGTGGAATGGTTAGAGGAAAAAAACAACACTAGAGACAATCGCAATTGAACAATAGTGCAACATGCAAACAAAAGCACAAAAGAAAAAAAAATTATGTGAAGTATAAATTACAAAAAGACTTTTCCTCATTTAAGGCAAGAGGTATCCAAGATACCTAGTTCCCTACGAATCTTGAGAAAAGGCTCGGATGGTAGTGGTTTTGTAAAAATATCTGCAAGCTGATCTTTGGTGTCAACATATTCGAAAGTCACATCCTTCTTTTCAACATGATCCCTAAGAAAATGATGCTAAATCTCAATATGCTTAGTCCTTGAATGTAAGATTGGGTTTTTTTTGTAAGATTAATGGCACTGGTGTTATCATATTTGATTGGAACACAACCTAGTTTTAAATCATAGTCTAGGAGTTGTTGTTTGATCCATAAAATTTGAGAGCAACAACTCCCGGCTGCCACATATTCAGCATCAGCGGTAGAAAGAGCAACACTATGTTACTTTTTGCTATGCCACGAGATTAAAAAAATTCCAATTAAATGACATGTACCACTAGTGCTTTTTCTATCCGATTTGCAACCGGCAAAGTCGGAATTCGAAAACCCCACTAGACAAGAAGAACTTCCCTTTGGATACCACAATCCAAAATTAGTGGTTCCACTTATATATCGAAAAATCCTTTTTACTATTTTTAAGTGTGATTCCTTAAGGAAGGCTTGATATCTAGCCCACATACAAACACTAAACATAATTTCAGGTCTACTTGCGGTTAAATAAAGCAAAGATCTGATCATACCTCAATATCTCTTACCGTCAACTTCAACGTCGGATTCATCTTTGTCAATGGATAACGCAGATGCCATAAGAGTTGAGATTGATTTGCAATCTTGCATATCAAACTTTTTGAGAAGTTCTAGTGCATATTTTGTTTGACTTAAGAAGATGCCGTCATTAGTTTGCTTTATTTGAAGACCAAGGAAAAAGATGAGCTCTCCCATAAGAGACATCTCAAATTCACCTTGCATCAAATTAGAAAATTCTCGACACATGGTGTCATTAGTAGAACCGAAAATGATATCATCCACATAGACTTGAACAAGTATAATATCTTTGCCTTTACGTTTACTAAACAAGGTGTTATCTAGGTTTCCACGGGAGAACCCTTTTTCTAACAAAAACTTGCTCAAACGCTCATACCAAGCTCTAGGAGCTTGTTTGAGTCCGTATAGAGCTCTTTTCAATTTATAAACATGATCCGGATAGTTAATATCCTCAAATCTGGGTGGTTGGGAAACATAGACCTATTCATTTAGTTAACCATTCAAGAAGGCGGAATTAATGTCCATTTGAAACAATTTGAAATCAAGGTAAGATGCGAATGCTAAAAGTAGTCGTGTAGCTTCGAGTCGGGCAACGGGAGCATAAGTTTCCTCGTACTCAATTCCCTCCTCTTGGTTATACCCTATAGCAACTAATCTTGCTTTGTTTCTTGTGATAATCCCATTTTCGTCTAACTTGTTTCTAAGAACCCATTTAGTCCCAATAATTGACTTTCCCTTTTTCATCCTTTTTCCCTTTTTCTTACCCTCTTAAAAACATTTTTCAAAAACAAGCGAATCACCTTTTTATTCTTCTATATCATTTCGGATTCTTATTTCTTCTAAAAAAATTTTTTTCAACACTTTAAAATCAACTCAACCAATCAATCAAAATTTTAACCATGAACTACATGATTTTGATCCCACTTTGGGTATGTAGGCAAAAGACTTTGTCTTTCCAAATCAATAAAAAATAACCAAACATTTCTCTTTCTTTATTCTTTCACCCTTAGACTTTTTAGGCCTTTTTACAAACAAGTAGTTAATTTAGTACAAAGATAAGTAAAACCAAGAGGTTCATATAGAGTACTAGACGTTTAGGGTGAGTAAAACCTTCCCTTAATGAAACCAACCCCCTAACCTTTGATCTCTTAAAATAAGGTTTTTTTGAACTTTCCCCTTTTCCTCGGAAACAATAAAGATGGCGTGACTTTGAATTTGAGATTTAACGCTAATCTGATAGCTTGACATCGAAAAAATCACCGCGACAAATATGGACACTTCACTGGGGATCATTCCTAAGAAGGTTGAACCTAACTTGTATTTATTTATCTTTGTGCTTTATTTCACTTGTAACTTGTAAATATGTGCCTAAATGTTCATTCTCTTACGTGAGTGGTGAGATAAGTCCTACACCCAGACTTGAGAGAAATATAAGATAGGATGGGGTATAATCATAGTGTCATACCAAGAGCATTATTGCGCATTGTGTACATGTGATATAACATACTTTGTGGAGGCCTCACGGACGATAGTACTCTTGTTATCATGAGCATTTGTGCCGGCGTTATTACTTTCAATGTGAGTGTCCCGTGAAGGCAAGGACCTTAGAGTTACCTTTAACCCATCTTGGCCTTTTTTAAGACATAGTGAGGTGGCTAACCAAAAGCATTCTTGACTTAGTTGATACGCGATACTACACTTGAACGAGACTTCCATGCGAATATTATTGGACCAGAAGAATGAAGGTGAGAAAAACACAAGAAGGGGGGGTTGAATTGTGTTAACTTTTTTCGCGTCTCTAAAAAGATTGATTATGTTTTCCAGATCAGAGTCTGATAGAGTTCAGGTTCTGATAAGGAGTTCAGAGTCTGTGCAGCGGAATAAAGTAAAGAGATAAGGGAAAGAGAAAACACAAGCAATTATACAGGTTCCTTCCACAAACCGGAAGTAGTTATGTCCCCCTTGCACTTCCAAGGAGAGTTCACTAAAATGTAATAACAAATTAAAAGTTGCTCAAGCACACAACAAGAAACATCCAATGCTCAAGCACACATGCAAGAGACTTCAATTGCTCAAGGACACACCCAAGAGACTTCTATTTCTCAAGCACACAAGCAAGACACTTCTAACACAATTAACAGAAAATTGAATAAGAGTTTGAACACTTGATATTCAATTAGTGGTGTTCCAAATACAAAACAAAAGACAGACTCTGTTTTCTGTTACACTTAGAAATTCTAGGATAAAGAAGTTTGTAAGAATTTCCTAACATGTTGATTTGTTTGGTTTGACTCAGGGAGTATTTCAATATAGGCGTAAGAGTTCTATAAGTCAGTAACCAATTATTCAAGTCCTCATTTCTTTATATAGAGGTTGTAGAGAGACGTTGAGAAAAGCCAACACATCACAGAGTCATCTAGAAGCTTTATCAAACATTGTTGATATGTTGCTTGATATGGTAATTGATAGAATTTTGGCAAGTGTACCAAAAGCTATCGAAGTAATAAAATAAGTTCGTATACACGAGGACTGTGTTAATCTCAATTTAGAAATAAAGTAAATATTTAGGATGTATAAATTATTTTGTTTGCCCTAGGCAGTAGATTTGATTTGATTGCATAAAATTAAAGAACATAAAATAAAGATTCTGTTCGAAAATATAGATTCAGTCGGAAAATATAGATTCGGTTAGAAAATATATATTCCGTTAGCAAATATAGATTCAGTTAGAAAATGTAGATTTGGTTAGAAAATATGAAGAGAGATGAGATCAGGTCTTTCGAATCATCTAAGTTCCCCTAATTGGTCACTGCACCTATTCTTATGAATGATTTTCTAGTTTCACGATAGTTAACAAAATAGTCCTAATCAATCCCTTGAGTTAGGACCCTCTTCTAAGATTACAGCCCCTAATCCCTTAGGTGGTCTAATAATCTTCGAAGGTTTGAAGCACGTTAACCTAATATCACTAATAAAGAATTATCCATTCCTAGACTAATTATAATTATTAGAACAACTCAATTCTGTCTAAGTTGAAAGCTAGGGTCAGTAGTCATTCATTCTCACTAAATCGTGTTTATATTTGATCAGGATATAAAAAGCATTAAGAACAATTGAATTGAATAAAAACTAGATTGTCATTAACAATAAATAGAGTTTCACAGCAACATGGTTCAATTAGGGTTACAAAGAATCATCTCAGACCTAATCTCTAAGAGATTTAGCTACTCATAATCGAGTTTACAAATAGCATAATCAATAATGGAATCAAAACATACATGAACTGATAGAAGGTTGAAGAATTCACCCTCCTAGCTGTCTTTAGGTCTCAAAATCGCACTTTGCTCTCTCCAATTCGTAACCCTTGTTTTCATAATAGCCTTCAGCTTAAATAGGCACAGAATCTCGCCTAGAATCGTGGCACGATTTGGTGTAATCGTGGCACGATTTTGTCTTGTAAAATAAATAACTGAATTAGGGTTTCTTCAAATCGTGGCACGATTTGGTCATCGTGGCACGATTTTCCTTGGCAGAATGCATGTTTCCTGAAAGCTCCAAATCGTGACACGTTTTGTAGTAATCGTGACACGATTACCTTTTTTCAGTTTCTTTAGTTTTTCTCGCTTTTCTTACTGCTTAAGCTTGCTTGTGAACTCAAAATATCATGAAAATAATGCTAAAAATAACGAATGACTGACTGTCATCATTAATCGTCCTTCAAAAACAATTTTGAGTTCCATTCCTCTTGGAGCGAAAATACCAATAGACACAACTGCCAATAGTACAAGTAGTGGAGTAGTGGAAACAGGGATCATACATGTAATCTGTCCTTTTCCTGCGCTCTTTTTGTCACAAAGCATCCCATGCTTAAGTTGACTTCAAGATAGCCGTTACTCCATATGAATGTTCCTTCTGCAACGAAATGCCTTCAGGGATTCATAAGATTAAATACTTGAGTTTCCAGTCTTCAGACTCTCTGTAGAACTTCAGACAATGTTGAGCTTCAGACTCTCTTCAGCTCTTTCAGACTCTCTTCGTTCTTCAGATCCTGTAGACTTGCACTTCTCGAAACAGCTTCTTCAGACTTTCTAAGTCTTCAGAACCTTTTGACTTGTACTTCTTCGAAACAGCTTCTTCAGACTCTCCAAGTCTTCAGAACCTCTCGAAACAGCTTCAGATGATTCTTCAGCCTCTCTAAGTCTTCAGAAACACTTGCAACAAGCTTCTTAAGGATTTTGCTCTTCATTTGTTCTTACAGAATGCCTTCTAAGATTAAAATCTTTGACTAAGATCATGCATACTTAAACAAATATTATTATATCCAATTGACAATTTTTAATACCTTGTTATCATCAAAACTAAAAGTGGTATTGTTAAACACCCTTTGTTCTAACAATCTCCCCCTTTTTGATGATGACAAACATAAGTATTTAAAATGTCAATTGTTGTTAATCTAATTAACGAGTTGACTTAAGGGTCTGAGGTTTGTAAGCTCAGAGTCTGAGGTTTGTAAGCTCTGACTCCCCCTGAGTCTGATGGTCTTTAAGGTGAGGTTGGTAAGCTCCCCCTAAGTCCTATCCAGATTAATTAAATTCAGTTTTAAGCGAAACATCAGAATCAAATCTCACGAGAAATTAAAGGACAAGAGATGAGAAGAGATTCTCTTAAATTAAATTTCTTAAATTTAATTTAAGTTAGGGCTCAGAATCTAAAGTTATATCTATTGCTACTTCCTTTTACTTAGACGTAAAATACTTAAAAAAAATACTTCAAACACTCCCCCTTTTGTTATCAACAAAAAAAGGTTTAAACACTCACCCTTTGGAAACGATTCCAGTTGAGGGTAAAAAAAAATTAAGTTAAACGAGAAGTGAGAAAGATTGAGAGTTAAAAACAAAGTAATCAGAGTCTAAATATATCAAACGCACAAATATATTCAGAATCATAAAACTCAGAAGCACTTTTAAAAAACAAAAGCTTAAAATAGCAGAAGCATAATGTATTTAGAAGCTAAATAAGTTCAGAAGCAACAGAAAGCAGAAGCAATACAAAAATACAACCAAAAATAAATAAAAATAGGTGTGCATTCTAGGGTTTGTTCTGGTTGGCAAGCATTTCCATAAGCTTCTTCATGTTTTCAGCTTGCTTCTTGACAAGTTCTTCAAGAGCTTCTGTTCTTTTGAGATGCGCTTCTTCCTTAAACTTTGCTTCCTCTTGAACAATCAGAAGCTTTTTCTTCAGCTTCTCAATTACCTTTGATTCTCTAGACACATACTCTACCTCAGAGTAGTATGGAGCATTTGCTAGATACGCGACTTCACCCTTGGCTTGCTCTTCAGCCTTGCATAGCGCCTCTAGATGTTGTGCCAGAGTCTATGCTTGCTCTTTAAGACTTGCATTTTTGATAGAAGACAGAAATTCAGATAATTCCTTCTCAGCAGCAGACCACTTGTCTTCATAGTTGACAGTCAGGACTGGAACATTTCTGAGCTTGACCAATCCATTAACCTTCCTGCACATTTTCACAAAGAAATTCTCTATGTACTTTGGATTTAGATGGTCAGGTTATTGTTGTTGAATTTGTGTTGGTTGAGATGAAGAGGGTTGGTCTTGTTGAATGGGGATAAGAGAGATAGTTTCGGTTTGCTCAGGTTCTTGTTCTGGTTTAGAATCTGGGTCAAGATTGACAACAGGTTCTGGCTCTAAAATCTCAGGTTTTGAACAACCTTGAGTCTGAGTATTGGATTTTTCTGGGGTTATTGAAAGTTCTCCACCTAAGTGTCTTTCTAATGAGTTTAAGACTTCTGGAGAACCTATATTTGTAGGTTCTAGGTTGGTTGAAAGTTTTTGGTTTGTTGTAGGTTCTTGAGGATAGATTGATGGTATTTGAAGAAGATGATGAGTCTGAACCAGCTCCTAAGAAATCCAAATCAACCAAGTCAGAAGCTCCTTTACTGACTATTGAAGTTCCTAAGGTCCCTAAGAGGAAGAGGGGCAAAGGAGAAAGAAGTATGAAGAAACTTAAGAAGGCTGTGAGTAAATGCTTTGAGGAAGAGGTTGAAGAAGAAGAGGGTCTGTTAAGGAAGAAAAGAGACTCTGTTCCTGCTGCTGAAGAGATAGCACTGAAGTTGGATACTTCAGTGTCTATAGTTACTGATCAACACGCTGCTGGAAAAGCGTTGGCTGCTGAAGTGATTACAACAGAGGTGAAGGAACAAGCAGTGAAGGAAGCTATTGCAATGCTTGTGAAGGCTCTCAAGCATAAGGTTCAAGTAGTGTCTGCAGAAGCTGGTGCTTCAGGAACAAGAGCTACAGAAGCTGATGCTTCAGGACCAACTGCTACAGAAGCTGGCGCTTCAGGTAATTTTCACAATGAATCTGACATGTACTTAAATTTAGATTCCCCCTTCTCATCTCAAACAGAAACAGATTTAATCAACATACCTTTGAGCAAAGCCGTCCCCACACTTTGCAAAAAGATTACCCCCTCACCAATTAAACAAACTTCAACACATGACCCCCTTGACCCAAGAATTGCTGAATATGTTGATACAACTATGGACAATACAATCCAAAACACTATCAATATTTGTCAACAACTACTTCTTTAGAAATGGGAGGGAAATCCATCATCAGATCAGATTGAACTGATGATTCCCTCATGTCCTGCTCAGAGGGTTCACATTTCTTCACTATGTTCATGTATTGAAGAGACTTTCCGTTTATGATCCTACCTGTAACAGTACCCAACTGTTTATCAGACACTAAACCCGAGCTCCTCAAGATCTCCAGTAATCCACCTTGGTAGAAGATCTCAGATAGAAGTCTCCCATAAGGAACTTGCTTCCTCTGCTTCGTTTGACCTTCCTTGATAGCCCAGCATATGTGATACATCACATATTTGGGGAAGTTGATTTTCTCCATAGTTGCTAAAAAATAGAGAACTACTCTATAGTCCAAAGACAGAGTATTAGAACCTCCTCCTTTCTGAAGTAGGCAGTCCCTAATCAGTTTCAGGAGCACCCTGTGATCCTTGTGCATGTCCACCAATTTTTTGATGGTCTTCCTTTGAAGAACAGTTCACTACATCTCTCTACCCAGTCACTTTTCTTGCTGACCTTCCATTGGAATTTACCCTCATTAGCCACCTTGCAGGCTCTTGCAATTATCTCTTCATTGATGGAGATAGGGATTCCCATACTACTGATCTAACTTCCATTCCATTGTATGGTTGCAGACCCATTTCTGCTATTGTCTTTCCCACCAAAGACGGATTGTTGTTCACAGCCTGAACCTCTTCAAATGCAGCAACTTCCTTGTCATAAACCTCAGCCCGTACCCAGAAGTCTCTGACTAATTCTTGATATGTTGGTCAATTCAACATACCAAAATATTCATTCATTCCTTGACAAAGAATTTGGCTATGAATGTCAATCTCGTGTCGGTGTAGAGCTCCAAAATCCACTGGAGATTCTACTTGTACTTCTGGTGTTTCTTTAACCATAATCATGGTTCTTGTCTTAATAACATACGATTGACCTGGGTTGATCTTCAGAATAGACTGATTGCTTGAAGTTGCTATTTGAATGTTCTAGGTTTTTGAGGTTTCAAAAAAATTTAGAGAATGAGAGAGAGAAAGTTCAGAATAGAGAAAGTGTAGGTAGTGAATTGTGAAGTAATGTGTGACTGACTTAGTGTATTTTGTCAAAAGTTTGCAATTCAGAGGGAACAAACAGACAATAACATTAAAGACAGACAGCACACAGACACTAAAGCAAAGGGAAGGCGCGAGGATACATGTTAAAACAGTTACTATCATTGCCCAATGAGTTATTACCCAATACAGACAGACCACGCCTGAGAATCAAAAAGTAATTGTTACTGTAGTGGGACAGGTGTCGTTAGTTATAACTGCCCAATGAGTTATTACCCAATACAGACAGACCACTAATACAAGCTACTCAGAGTCTAAGTCTCCTTATCAGAGTCTGAGTGTCTTCAGAGGTTCATTTTTCTCAGAGTCTCCAAAAGAGAGTCTGATACTCAAGTAGCATCAGAATAACTTTCAGAGGCTGAATTCTAAATTCAGAGGCAAGCATTACACAAAGACAAAACACATGTTCGAATTTTTCTTAATAAAATCAAATTTTTCAACAGTTAAAGGCTTAGTAAATATGTCAGCCCATTGATGATCAGTATCAATGAATTGAATATCTAAAATTCCTTTTTGAACATAGTCTCTGATAAAATGATGTTTAATTTCAATGTGCTTGGCTCTTGAATGTAGAATTGAATTCTTAGATAAACATATAGCAGTTGTATTAACACAATAAATTGGGATACAGTTGTCAGTTATTTGATAATCCTCTAACTGATGTTTCATCCAGAGTAGTTGTGTACAACAACTAGCAGATGAGATGTATTATGCTTCTGTTGTTGACAAAGCAATAGTTGCTTGTCTCTTGCTAGCCCAGGATATCAGATTATCTCCCAGAAATTGACAATTGCCAATAGTTGATTTTCTTTCAATCCTGTCACCAGCATAATCAACATCACATAATCCAACTAGCTTATAATCTGAAGATTTCTTATAAAGAAGCCCAAGATTAATGGTTCCCTTCAAATATCTAAAGATTCTCTTAACAGCAATTAAGTGAGATTCTCTAGGACACAGACATACGCTGAATAAAATATCTGATCTGGATGCAGTGAGATATAACAGAGATCCTACAATACCTCTATACAGTTTTTGGTCAACTTTTGCTCCTTGATCTTCTTTGCTCAGAGTACAGGTTGGATGCATTGGAGTGTTCATTTCCTTACAATCTTCAAGATTGAATTTCTTCAGGAGCTCTTTAGTGTACTTGGATTGATGAACATAGACTCCATCTTTGCACTGGTTGATTTGAATTCCCAAAAAGAATTTCAATTCTCCCATCATGGTCATTTCAAATTCATCCTGCATTGACTTAGAAAATTTCTTGCAAAGAGAACCATTAGTTGAACCAAATATTATATCATCAACATAAATTTGAAAAATTAGAATATCTTAAGAGTCTTCCTGAATAGTGTAGTGTCAACTTGACCTCTTTCAAACTCATTTTTAATTAAGAAATTACTTAGTCTATCATACCAAGCTCTGGGAGCTTGTTTCAAACCATATAGTGATTTCTTCAGTTTATAAACATGATCAGGATGTTTTAAATCCTCAAAACCAGAAGGTTGTTTGACATAAACTTCTTCAGTAATAACACCATTAAGAAAGGCACTTTAAACATTCATTTGGTACAGAATTATGTTGTGATTTACTGCGTAGGAAATAAGTAACCTGATTGCTTCCAATCTTGCAACTGGAGCAAATGTTTCAGTGTAATCAATGCCTTCTTGTTGACTATAGCCTTGAGCAACAAGTCTGGCTTTGTTTCTGATTACTTCTCCCTGCTCACTAAGCTTGTTTCTGAACACCCATTTAGTTCCAATAATGTTCTTGTGCTCAGGCTTAGCTACTAAATCTGATACATCATTCCTTCTGAATTGATTGAGCTCATCTTGCATAGCTAGGATCCATCCCTCATCTGCAAGCGCTTCGTCAACTGATGTAGGTTCAATTATTGATAACAATCCCAAAGCAGACTCTTCTTGTCTGAAATGTGATCTAGTTCTTCTGGGACTTTCTTTGTTGCCAATAATTTGATCCTCAGGATGTGAAGACTTGTATTTGAATGCGTGTTTGGATTGATTAGCTTGCTGAGAATCATCTTGAGCTTCTTCAGAAGCTACTTCATCAAGAATTTCAGGGGATGCTACAGCTTCTGAAGTATCTTCAGACTCTGGAGTCTAATCAGGTTCTGGGTTATCATCAGACTCTTGAGAACCTGCAAAACTTTCATCCTAATCTGGAGTTTTACCTCCAGGCTCCTTGTCATCAAATTTGACGTGCATTGATTCTTCAACACATTGTGTTTCTGAATTATACAGTCTGTATGCCTTAGACCTTTAAGAGTTACCTAAAAATATTCTCTTATGGGCTTTGGCATCAAATTCTTCAGATAGACTTTGGTGTTTAGGATATAACATGTACATCCAAACTGATGAAAGTAAGATATTTTAGGTTTCCTACCTTTAAAGATTTCATATGCTGTTTTGTTCAACAAGGGTCTGATATAGATCCTATTCTGGACATAACATGTTGTGTTTACTGCTTCTGCCCAAAAATGCTTAGCCAGATTGTTTTCATGAATCATGGTTCTTGCCATTTCTTGTAAAGTTCTATTCTTTCTTTCTACAACCCCATTTTGCTGTGGAGTTCTAGGAGAAGAGAATTCATGGATGATTCCATGTTTTTCACAAAATATTTCAAATGGCTCATTTTCAAATTCTCCTTCATGATCACTTCTGACTTTTAAGAATTTCAATTCTTTTTCAGATTGTACTTGGATGCAGAATTTACTAAACACAGTATATGAATAATCTTTAGACTTCAGAAACTTAACCCAACTCCATCTACTGTAGTCATCAACTATGACTAATCCAGATTTAGTTCCATATAAGGATGCAGTACTGACTGGTCCAAATAAATCAATATGGAATAGCTCCAAGGGTCTGGAGGTTGAAACAATTTTTTTTGGTTTAAAGGAAGATTTAACAATTTTTCCTTTCTGGCACGCTCCAGATAGAGCATCTGAATGATAATCAATGTTTGGTAAGCCTCTGATTAGTTGCAACTTACTAAGCTTAGAGATTAACCTCCAGTTAGCATGTCCCAACCTTCGGTGCCACAGCCATTTCTTATCACTCATTGATAGAAGACAAACTACCTTCTGATCAGCCAGTTGAGAAAATTTAATTTTGTAAACATTTTTTCTTCTCTTTTCCTTGAAGACAATGGATTGATCATCTTTGTTGATTACTGTGCAGTTGTTCTTATTAAACAAAATGTCATAACCACTATCACACAATTTACTTATGCTAAGTAGGTTATGTCTTAGTCCATCTACAAACTACACACTATTGATTGAGATTAAGGAGTTACCAATGGTTCCAGTACCAACGATTTTGCCAGTTTGGTTTCCTCCAAATCCCACAGTTCCTCCCTCTTTCATAGTCAAGGTTAGGAACATAGACTTTTCTCTCGTCATGTGTCGCGAGCAGCCACTGTCTAGATACCAGGACTTCTGTTTTTCTTGTCCTTTTAGACATACCTGCAACATCAACAATTTCAGATTTAGGTACCCATATCTTTATGGGTCCTTTGGGGTTAGTCCTTGAAACATTGAATCTCTTTTGTGTCTTGTATCTGGAAGTCTGAGGCATTGTTTTCTTCCAGACCTTAGGTTCAGAACCTTTTAATCTAGAGTCCAACTTACCACACACAGCTTCTCTTCTTTGAATTCTAGGCTTCTGATTTTCAGACTCTGTTTTCTTCAGAATCTGTTTACCAGACTCTGGTTTCTTCAGAACTTTTGGAGCCTTTGATTCAAATTTGTTCAGTACCTTTGGCTTTAGGTTCTTTGGCTTTAACTTAGTCATTGCCTTAGAGCTTAAAGCTTTAGGTTCTGAATGAGTCACTATGTTGACTTTTTCAGACTCTGACACAAAATGTTTTTCAAATGCTTCTTTGGCGCCTTCAGAACATGGTTTCAGAATCAATTCATTAGAGTTACCTCCTGTGAATCCAAAACATTTTCCTTTGTTCTGATAACTGCTATAAATCATGGATGCCACTTTGGTTTTATCAATTCATGTGGCAATAAACTCTTGTAGAGCAGCATCCTGCTCATTCAAGTGTTTACTGTCACACTTCACAGCCATTAAGTTTTCATTTTCTTTCTTTAAAACATCCATCTCCAACATTGTTGAGTCATATTTCAACAACTTACTGTGCTGTTGTTTAACTTTCCTCAAATCTATGGATTTGGTTTCATAATGACCAAGAAGCTCCTTGAGAGAATCAATCAGTTCAGATCTAGTGAGTTTAGAATATACCTCTGTTTCACTTTCAGAGTCTGTATCAGATTCTGCATTAGATGTTTCCTTTTCTGGTTCAGTTGTTGCTACCAGTCCCACATATACATTAGCTTCATCCTCAACATCATCCTCATCAGACCCTGACTCATTGTCTAGATCTTCCCAAGTAGCCATAAGACTCTTTTTGATCTGCTTCTTGAACTTGTTGGATTTGAAGGTTGGCTTCTTTTACTTGGATTTGTCTTTTTGCAAATCTGGACAATCAGCAATGAAGTGCCCAGGCTTCTTACAGTTGAAGCAACCTTTCTGATCTTCTTTCTTGAATCCTTTACCACTGCTTTTACTCAAGAACTTCTTGTTCTTTCTAGCTAAGTATTGTAGTCTGTTGGAAAGCATAGCCATTTCTCTAGCAACATCAGGATCTTCCTCAGAGTCTTCAGAAGAAGATTCATTTTCAGATTCTTCAACTTTGAGAACTTTAGAGGATCTTCCTTTTGACTTTAGAGCAATGGTTTTTGACTTTCTCACAGAGTCATGTTCATTGAGACTTAACTCATGAACTTTGAGGGAACTGACAAGATCTTCAACACTTAGAGTGTTTAAATCTTTAGCTTCCTCAATAGCAGTCACCTTAGGTCTCCATCTGGAGTCCAGAGACTAGAGTCTGAAATCTTGAGTACATCTGCTCAATACTTTCATCATCTTTCATCTTGAACAGTTCATATTGATGAACAAGCAAAATAGCCTTTATTCTCTGACTTTCTTGCTACCTTCATAGTTAGCACCGAGAGAGGCAAACATAGCTTTAGCAGTAGACTTGTCACTCATCTTCATATATTCTGATTTGGGAATAGCTGTGACAAGTGCTCCTCTGATTATGTGATGTTTCTTGTAGTTTTCTTCTGAGCAACAGTGTGTTTCTTTCCGTCAATAGCACCTCCTTCATCATCAAGTTCTAAGTCACCAAGACCATCTTCTATTATGTCCCATAGTTCTTCATCTAAACCCATGACATAACTGTAGAAGTTGGTTTTCCACCATGAAAATTCCTCAGGGTCTCCATTGAACTTAGGAATTTTTGCAGAGTCAGCTTTCTTGTTACTATTACTGGATCCATAATCATAAGGTATAGCAGCACCGCCACCACTAGCAGTAGTTGAAGGTTCACCGGAAGACATGTTTTTCTCTAGATCTTTTATGTCACACTGTTAAGTGCTATAACAACAGAGCCGTAGCTCTGATACAAACTGAAGGTGAGAAAAACACAAGAAGGGGGGTTGAATTGTGTTAACTTTTTCGCGTCTCTAAAAAGATTGATTCTGTTTTCCAAATCAGAGTTTGATAGAGTTCAGGTTCAGATAAGGAGTTAAGAGTCTGTGCAGCGGAATAAAGTAAAGAGATAAGGAAAGAGAGAACACAAGCAATTATACAGGTTCCTTCCACAAACCGAAAGTAGTCATGTCCCCCTTAAACTTCCAAAGAGAGATCAGTAAAATGTAATAACAAATTACAAGTTTCTCAAGCACACAGCAAGAGCTTCCAATGCTCAAGCACGCAGGAAAGAAACTTCAATTGCTAAAGGACACACCCAAGAGACTTTTATTGCTCAAGCACACAAGCAAGAGACTTCTAACACAATTTACAGAAAATTGAATAAGAGTTTGAACACTTGATATACAATCAGTGGTGTTCCAAATACAAAACAAAAGACAGACTCTGTTTTCTGTTACACTTAGAAATTTTAGGATAAAGAAGTTTGTAACAATTTCCTAAGTTGTTGATTTGTTTGGTTTGACTCAGGGAGTATTTCAATATACGCGTAAGAGTTCTATAAGTTAGTAACCAATTCTTCAAGTCCGCATTTCATTATATAGAGGTTTGTCATACCCCGATTTTTGACCTAAGATCGTGCGTTCACACACCGACACGTGTCATTTGACCCTACACTCGTACGCCGTTCGATCATGATCAGTCGCTAACTTTTCGGTAAAAATTTTGGCAGAGAGGTATTTTAAAATACCTCATGTTTTATTCCGAGTGGGCCCTCGTCTCTCGTTATTTTTTTCTTTTAATCTTCGTTTCTTAATTTCCATCTTTTATTCTTTTTTAATACGTCTGATTTTTAATTCCATTTTATTAGTCTTAACTTGTTTAATTATTAATTTTTATTTAATGTCCAAAATAAGTCCAAGTCAAATTTGTTGTTTCACGTCTATCTGCAAGCGAAATGCCAAGTCCCAACAGGCTGTCACACGCCTCAAAACTGGAACAGATTGTGCGTGTTCCTTCAATCCCCAGTCAAAAATCACACAATTCTTGCTGCTTTTCAACAAACCCTAATCTCAAACCCCTTCACTATAAAAATCAGCCTGCAGAAAACAATAAAAAAAAACACAACACAACCAGCAGTCAGAAAAAACGGCACAGCAACACAGTCTAACCCATAAACACGATTCAAAACGCCTCAAACCCAATCAACAACATCAACCACAACCGCACCATATATCCAAAAAAACAAACAAACATCCAAATCCAATCACACACATACACGCACAGCAAAAAAAAGAACGAAATCAGAAGTCCAACAAAAACCAAATCAGAACCAGTCAACAAAAGGGTAAGAAAGTAGTTTCTTTTTTCGTTATTTTTGTAGATCTAGGAGGCTGGGGTTGATGTTTCGGAATTTGGCTTTGAGGAGAGTGTAGGGGAGGAAGAAATGGTTTAAAAAGAGAAAAAAAAATTAAAAAAATAATAACTTAGGGTTCCGACGCGGTGGCGCCGCCGCACCGGACGGCCAACCACCGCCAGAACCCCCCTTCACCTCGCCGGAAAATTGCTCATGTTCTTGAAGAACATTAGAGAGAACAGAGCGTTTTAAGTAAGAGAAGGGGAGAAGAGAGAGAAAGGCACCAATTAAATGAATGAAAATGGCTGTTAAAGCCTATTTATAATCCGCCTTAATCCTGTGCGCGCAGGAGTACGCTTCCAGCGTACACACTCATTTCCAGACTCTTCGATTTTAGATCTGATGGCTGCTGAAGCTTTACCCCTTAATCAGATCAAGGTTGTCTGATCTTAATCAGACGGCGCACGCTTGACCCAGGTAGAAACCTACAACCCATTTGATTCAGACCGACCCAGCTAAGCAAACCGACCCGGTTCGATTCCTTTTAGGCCCAATTTCCAGCTTTTCTACTGCTGCATATCTCATAATACCACTGCACCCCCCTGCATTCATCTTTTTCTCTTGTCTTTCCTATTTGTCATGTTTATTTCTCCACGCATTTTTATTTCAATTGCATTTTATTTTACTGCATCCTATATTATTTTAGTTTACTTCTGTTTCATATTTTATCGTTAAGCATTTTAAATTACTGGTTTGTATATTAGGCTTAAACGTATATTATTTATTTTTTTCCATTTTATTTCTCGCACGTAGGATGTATATTTAGGTTTTGATGTAATTTATTTATTTTTATCACAGACCCTAGAATGTATTAATAGGCTTTTGTAATAGCTTAGGTGCATGTGTGCGTGTGTGGGTGTATGCCTTGTCTTTTATACTTCGTAGTTTAGGTTAAAGGTCCTCATGTGGTCCAACGCCACTGTGAGTTCCCCGCGCTTTTATTCTTTTCTGCTCCGTTAGTTTACTTCATTCTAATTCAATTTTCAAAACAACAAAAAACATTCAAAAATAACAAAACGAAAAAACATTTTTATAACAAACCTTGATTCAAAAATCAAGTGATCCCTTTTATTTCTTATTCTTTCATAAATCAAAATTGCAATCAACTTTTATTACATCCTGAGTCCATTTTCCTTTAACATAAAAAACACAAAAAAAATTATTTTGCCACTTGGCTTTTCATTTTTTAAAACCTTTTTCAAAACTATTAAAAAACACGCAACCAATCAAACGTCAATTTCTACCCCGAACTACGAGGTTTTGATCCCTCACGGGTACGTAGGCAAAGGACCTTGTCCTCTCAAATCAATAAAAAATGTAGATAATTAGGTCTCTTTCCTTAATCATTTTTAATTCCCTCTTTTTTATATTAACTAAGTTATAGCACAAAAATTAAATAATACCAAGAGGTTCCCGTAGAGTATTACGGACATAAAGGGTGCTAATACCTTCCCTTTATGTAACCAACCCCCGAACCCTTAATCTTTAAAATGTGGTATTTGAACTTTTTTTTCCACTTTCTTTTAAAAAAATAAAATGTTCAGTCGTGAATTAAATAGTGAGTCAAAAGCTAATCAAATAGCCTTGATCTCCGAAAAATGACGCGACAGAAATGGCGACTTCACTGGGGACCCCCCTAAGAGGGTTGAGCCTAACTTGGCTTTATTTGTGCTATAACTTGCTTAAAAAACAAAAATAAAAGATGGAAATACGTGTATATATGGTCTTCCTTCTTCTTTCTCCATTCTTAAACGTATGTGGTGAGATAAGTCCTAACCCGGACTTGAGGGAAATATAAGATAGGAGTGGTAGAATCATAGTGACATACCGAGAGTATTCTCGTGTTTTGGAACATGTGATATAACCACACTTAGCGGAGGATCTTGAGGTGATGTATGTCGGCGTGTGTTTTCACGTTTAGATGTTATTACTTTTAAGTATCCGTCGAAGCTAAGGACCTTTAGTTACCTTTAACCCATCCTGGCCTTTAGGACGTAGTGCGGTGGCTAACCAAGTGTTGTCTTGGAATTAGTCGACATGCGATACTACACTCGAACGAGACTCTCCTACGAACGTTGTTGGACCGGGTATTGTCCCGGGCATCCAACAAAGTTCGTAGGGGGTTGGACTTTGGGAACTTGGTAGAACCCGTGATACAGGTACAAATCAAACCATAGTCCCTACCAAATGACGTACTCACCCTTGACTCCATCACTATGGACCGTTAACCTCACCATGTTTTCACCGTTTGTGTAGCATCATGCATACATGCATTCATCCATAAATATTCATTTTTGCATCCGTCGAAGGACTCATATATTTTTTTGTAAACATCATAGATTATGGAGAGTACTAGGGAGGATACTATGGAAAGCGCCGTGAAGAAAGTTATGAAGAGAACTAGGAAGTATGATTTCAAGAAGCCAGATTTGGAAAACCTGAGGAAACTAGCCAGAAGGTTAACTACCCCGGATCAATTTCGAGATCGGTATGGATATTTGCTTAGCATTCTCAAGACAGATATTGATGAGGGACTCCTCAATACTTTGATCCAATTTTATGACCCACGGTATCACTGCTTTACTTTCCCGGACTACCAGCTCATGCCTACACTTGAAGAATACTCTTACTGGATCGGGTTACCTGTGTTCGACAAAGTACCTTTCCATGGTCTTGAACCCATACCCAAAATCTCCACCATTGCAGCTGCTCTTCATCTTGAGGCTGAAGGTGAGAAAAACACAAGAAGGGGGGGTTGAATTGTGTTTTCTTTTCGCAACTCTTGAAGATTGAGAATCTAATTCCTTTAAACTCAGAGACTGAATGAGATCAGAGTCTGATAGGAGATTAGGTTCTGATTGCAGCGGAATAATCAAGAGATAAAGAGAGAACAGAGAACACAAGCAATTATACAGGTTCCTTCCACAAACCGGAAGTAGTCCTGTCTCCCTTGTACTTCCAAGGAGAGTTCACTAAAATGTAATATCAAATTACAAGTTGCTCAAACACACAGTATGAGACTTCCTTGCTCAAGCACACAGGCGAGAGACTTCCTTGCTCAAAGGCACAACTAAGAGACTTCCTATGCTCAAGGACGCAGCCAAGAGACTTTCTTTGCTCAAGGACGCAGCCAAGAGACTTCCTTTGCTCAAGCACAAAAGCAAGAGACTTTTACACAATTACAGAAAATTGGATACAGTTGAAACACTTGATAACAATCAAGATGTGTTTCAATTACAACAAAGACAGACTCTGTTTTACACAAAAGACAGACTCTGTTTTTCTGTGAAACTTAGAGATTCTAGAATACTCAGTTTGTAAGAATCTAAGTTAATGATGTGCTTGTGTTAAGACTCAGTTGAATACGAAAGCAGCGCAATGCAGTTTTTCTAAGTTGTAGAGTCCAACACTTCTTCAAGTCTTCTATCCTTTATATAGGCGTAGGAAAGAGACGTTGAGTCATCCAGCGCATCAGGATGATTTCTGAAGCTTGATCAATGACTGTTGATTTGTTGCTTGATTTGGTAATAGTCCTTCAATAGCATCATTTGAATTCCATTCCCTTTGAGGATTAATACCGGTAGACACAGTTGCCAAACTGTACGTGGTAGTGGAGTAGTGGAAACAGAGTTCGTACAACGTACTCTGTACTGGCCTGCAATCTTTGTCTTTGTGCTTCCCACGCTCAAGTTGACTTTGAAGCTAGTCGTTACTCCATTAGAGTTTCTTTGTGCATAGCAATGCAGTAGAGATCACTATTAGCAGATCATCAAATTTGTGGCTTCAGACTCACTGTAGTACTAAGCTTCTGATAATCTTCAGACTCTCTAGGTTCTCAGATTCTGATGGTCTTCAGACTCTGATACAGTCTTCAGACTCTCTTTGGTACAGTCTTCAGACTCTCTTCGATACAGTCTTCAGACTCTCTTCAGCACAGTCTTCAGACTCTCTTCGAAACAGAATCACAAGCAACAAGCTTCTATGGATTTATTGCTCTTTAACATTGTTCAAACAGAATGCTTTCTAAGATACAAATCTTAATTGATATCCTGCATACTTAAACAAATATTAGCAATATCCAATTGACAACTTTTTAATACCTTGTTATCATCAAAACTCAAAACGTGGTATTGCTGAACACCTTTGTTCCAACAATCTCCCCCTTTTTGATGATGACAAACATTAGTATTTAAAAGGTTAATTGTTGTTAATCTAATTAACAAGTTGACTTAAAGGGTTCTGAGGTTTGTAAGCTCTGACTCCCCCTGAGTCTGATAGTTCTTAAGTTGAGGTTTGTAAGCTCATCTTGAGTTCTATCCAGGTTAATTAAATTGTTTTTCAAAAGCAATCAAATTCATACTCAGAATATTTAGTAAATTGATTCTTAAACAGGGCTCAGAGTCTAACTAAGCACCTTTCGCAGATTTCCCTTTAACATATACATGCAATGTAATTAAAGAAGGCTTTCTCTCCTCCCTGACATAAATACTTTCCCTTCTCCCCCTTTTGTCATCAACAAAAAAATTTCAGAACATGGTTCCTCCCCCTTTTTAAATGACTTAAGGAAAGGGTGTAAACATGTTTTAAAGAAGAAAGAGATTAAGAGGGAAAACATAGAAGATTCGGAGCATAAAAGAAATAGTATGCAAAGTAGAATCAAAGAAAACTTGAATAAATTGTAAGTAAAAACAAGTTCAGAAAAAAATTACAAAAAAAAATAAACAAAACGAAATTAAACTAAGGTTGGTTTTGTTTGGCAAAATGATCCATCAGTTTCTGGAGATCCTCTTGCTGTTTCTTTACCATCTCTTCCAGAGCCTCAGTTCTTTGCAAATGTGCTTCTCTTTCCAGTCTAGCTTCTTCTTGAATTCTATACATCTTCCTTTTCAAAGAATTGTAAGCCACTGATTCTCTAGGAATATACTGATCCTCATCAAAGAAGGGTGTATCTCTTATCCTCAGAATAGGAGCATTTTCCAGAGCTACAACTTTCTCAGCCCGCTTTACTTCTTCAACATGCTTGGCAGTGATAAGAGCTTGTTCCCTGGCAGCAGCTTTTTGAATTTTGGTGATAAAATCCAAAAACTCAGTCTTCACTGTAGAGAACTTGTCCTCATAGCTCACATTGAGTATTGGTATATGCCTTTGCTCAATGACTTCTTTGAGCTTATTGCATGAAGAGGCATAAAATTCATCAATCTTATTTGAATCAAATAAGTCAGTTTGAGGTTCAGAGGTTGAGGGTAGAGAAGCTCTCAAAGCTAGAAAAGTTTCAAAAGAGAAAAAGGTTATAGGATCACAAAGTGGTTGAGAAACTCTTTTGGTCTCAGCTCTACATTCTGTTACAGAGGTTGATACAGTATCAGAGGCTTGTTCCAGATTTTCAGAAGCTGGTTCAGCAGGTTCTGAAGGTTCAACAGAAGCTAAGGTCAGATTCTCTGTAGGTTCAGGTACAGGGTCTGGTTTGGAAACGGATGAAGTAGCTTTTGTTGTTTTGGATTTTGCAGGGGTTTTTGGTAGTTCTCCCCCTAGATGTTTTTCAAGAGAATCTAGAGTGTCTGGAGAGTCTACACAAATGGTTTCAGTTTGGGGGGATGGTTGTTTGGATTGAATGGTTGCTTCAGGTTTTTCAGAAGGTTGAATTACCTCAAGTGGTTTGAGAAATGAAGGTTGAGCAGGATGGTCAGCAGGAAGATTCATAGACACTGTAATTGTGTCTTGAATTACTCTGTCCATAGTTGAATCAACATAATCAACTACTGCCTGGTCAAGTGGGTTAAGGGATGATATGGGTTTGATTGGTGAGGGAGATGAATTTTTGAGAGATGGAAGAATTTCGCTCAAGGGTTTGTTGTCAGATTCTGAATCTGATTCTGACTCATAATTCAAAGAAGAAGATGAGTTATATGCCACGTTGCCAGAGGTGCCAATGCCAGCTTTTGGAGAGGCAAAATGATCAGACACAGTAGCTTCTGATAACTCAGCTTCTGCAGGTTCTGAAGTACTCTTCTGTTTAAGAGCAGAAGCAAGCAACTTAGCAGCTTCCTTGACAGTCTCTTCCTTCAACTCTTCAGCAATCAAATCTGTTGCCATAACCTTGCCAGCAGTGTGTTCATCCTCAATCATAGATACAGAAGTACCTATCTTCTGTGCTACATCCTTAGCCACAGGAATCACATCCACCTTTCTCTTCTTGATCTGACTCTCTTCACCTCCAGAGTCAGCATCAATGAAATCAGCAATATCTTGAGCTAACTTGTCATAGTCTCTGTCAGCTTTGCCTATTATTGCTTTCTTCTCAGCTTTCTTAGTCTTCTTCTCATCTTTCTTAGCCTTCTTCTCATCTTTCTTAGCCTTCTTCTCATCTTTCTTATCCTTAATTTCACGAAGTGAGAAGATGCAGAAGGAGAACCAATTGAAACTCCAGGAAGAGCAGAAGATTTGATCTTTTTCTTGAGAGGCTCCTGCTTCTCTTCCTCTTCCTTGAGAACCACTTCCTTGGTCCTTTTTCCTTTGACCTTAAGAGGGCCTCCTCCAGCAGTCTCAGGAATAGCAGAATAGTTGATTATTCTACCAGTCTCCTTGAAGTAATCCACCACAAATCTAGCAAGAACTTCAGGATTATCTTCTTTGGATATGGGAGGGAAGTCCATCATCAAATCAGATTGTACATAGGATTCTCTCATATCATGCTTAGAGGGATTGAATCTCTTGACAATCTTCATGTACTGTAGAGTCTTGCCATTGATGATTCTACCGGTCACAGTTCCTAGATGAATATCTGATACCACACCAGATTCTGATAAGACCTTCAAAAGACCTCCTTGATACAGAATCTCAGATATTAATCTTCCAAAAGGAACTTGCCTCCTGGTTTCTGATTGACTCTTCTTGATGGCCCAACACATGTGGTGCATTACATATCTGGGGAAGTTGATCTTTATTTTGTTGATAAGAAAATAAAGAAGAACTTTGTGATCCATAGATAATGTATCTGTTCCTCCTCCTTTCTGAAGCATACTGTCCAGTATAATCTTCAGAAGCACCCTATGCTCAGGATGCATATCCACCAATTTATTTGAGGGTCTCCCTTCAAATAACAACTTGTTGCAGACAACAGCCCATTCACTTTTCTTGTTGACATTCCACTGAAATTTACCAGCGCTATCCATCTGACAAGCCCTGGCTACCACCTCTTCAGTGATAACTATAGGAATTCCCATCACAGCAGACCTAATTTCAAGACCATTGTACGGTTTTAAACCCATTTGGTCTCTGTTTTTGCCAGCAAGACTGGGGTTGTTTGAGATTGCTACTGTTTCTTCCAAAGTAGCTTCAGCTTTGTCGTAGACTTCTGACCTAACCCAAAAATCTCTAACAAGCTCCTGATATGTTGGTCCATTCAACATACCAAAGTATCTCATCATTCCTTGTGATAAGAAATGAGGTGCAACGTCAACTCCATGACGACTGAGTGAACCAAAATCTACTGGAGATTCAACTTGAATTTCCAGAGTCTCCTTGATGATGTTCATTGTTCTGGGTTTGATAACATAGGAACCTCCGGTCTTGATTATAACACCAGATTGGATGAGATCACTTGCCATTAGGGTTTTCTAAGAGTTTGATTTGAGAACAAAAGAAAAGGTTTTTGCAAAGTATTGAAAAACAAGAAATTTGTTCAGAGAGAAAATCAAAGAGTGAAAAGAGAAGTGAGTTGTGTGTGTTATGTATTTATAGAGAAAATGTTTGAAAACTGTTTGGAAAGAGTAGGGGACAAACAAACACAAACAATAAATACATATAGCATGCAGCCGTAAACGTATTGGGACAAAGCGAAGGTAACTTGTTTAACATAATGAAATCATTGCCCTTTGAGTTCTTACCCAATACAGACAGGCCACGTCTGAGAAACTGTAAAGTAACTGTCACCATAGTGTGGCAGGTGTTACTGAACTTAACAGTCACGCTTCCACTAATACGAGCTTCTGAGAGTCTAAAGATTCCTTACCAGAGTCTGAATATTTTACCAGAAGCTTTCATCAGAATCTCAAAAAGAGAGTCTGATTCCCAGATAGCTTCTGAATATTTTCAGAGTCTGAATTCTGTTTTCAGAGGCGCATATTACCCAGAGACATAGCACATGTTCAAATTTTTCTTTATGAAATCAAATCTTTCAACAGATAAGGGTTTAGTAAATATATCAGCCCATTGATGATCAGTATCAATGAATTGGATATCTAAAATTCCTTTTTGAACATAGTCTCTTATAAAATGATGTTTAATCTCAATATGCTTTGCTCTTGAATGCAGAATTGGATTTTTAGACAAACATATAACTGCTGTATTATCACAATAAATTGGGATATGGTTTTCAGTTATTTGATAGTCCTCAAGCTGATGTTTCATCCAGAGTAGCTGTGTACAACAACTAGCAGCTGAGATGTATTCTGCTTCTGCTGTAGACAGAGCAATGGTTGCTTGCCTCTTGCTAGCCCAGGATATCAGATTCTCTCCCAAGAATTGACAATTGCCACTGGTAGATTTTCTTTCAATCCTGTCTCCAGCATAATCAGCATCACAGAATCCAACTAGCTTGTAGTCAGAGGATTTCTTGTAAAGAAGTCCAAGATTAGTAGTTCCTTTCAGATATCTAAAGATTCTCTTAACAGCAGTTAAGTGAGACTCTCTAGGATCTGATTGAAACCTTGCACACAAACATACACTGTACAAAATATCTGGTCTGGATGCAGTTAGGTATAACAAAGAACCAATCATACCTCTATACAGCTTCTGGTCAACTTTGGTTCCTTGATCTTCTTTGCTCAGAGTGTAGGTTGGATGCATTGGAGTATTCATTTCTTTGCAGTCCTCAAGATTGAACTTCTTCAGAAGCTCTTTCGTATACTTGGACTGATGAACGTAGACTCCATCTTTGCATTGGTTGATTTGAATTCCAAGAAAGAACTTCAATTCTCCCATCATGCTCATTTCAAATTCATCCTGCATTACTTTTGAAAACTCTTTGCAAAGTGAACTATTTGTAGAACCAAAGATAATATCATCAACATAAATCTGAACTACAAGAATGTCTTTCTTTAGAGTCTTTCTGAATAGAGTAGTGTCAACTTGTCCTCGTTCAAAGTTGTTTTGAATCAAGAAATTACTCAGTCTTTCATACCAAGCTCTGGGAGCTTGTTTCAAGCCATAGAGTGATTTCTTTAATTTATAAACATGCTTTGGATGCTTTAAATCTTCAAAGCCAGGAGGTTGTTTGACATATACTTCTTCAGAAATGACACCATTAAGAAATGCACTCTTAACGTCCATTTGATACAAAGTTATGTTGTGATTAACTGCATAGGAAAGAAGTAACCTGATTGCTTCCAATCTTGCAACTGGAGCAAAAGTTTCTGTGTAATCAATGCCTTCTTGCTGACTGAAGCCTTGTGCAACAAGTCTGGCCTTGTTTCTGATTACTTCTCCTTGTTCACTAAGCTTATTTCTGAACACCCACTTGGTTCCAATGATGTTCTTGTGATTAGGCTTAGCTACTAGATCCCATACTTCATTCCTTTTGAATTGATTCAGTTCTTCTTGCATTGCTAGAATCCATCCTTCATCTCCAAGAGCTTCTTCAACAGAAGTTGGTTCAATAACAGATAATAATCCTAAAGCAGACTCTTCTTGTCTGAAATGCGATCTTGTTCTCAAAGGACTTTCTTTATTGCCAATTATCTGATCTTCTGGATGTGAAGACTTGTATTTGAAAGATTGTTTGGATTGACTAGCTTGCAGAGAACCATCTTGAGCTTCATCAGAAGCTTCTTCATTAGGAACTTCAGGGGTTGTTCCAGCTTCTGAAGTATCTTCAGATTCTGGAATCTGATCAGATTCTGAGTTATCATCAAAATCTTGAGATTTTTCATGACTTTCATCTTGCACTGGAGTTTCACTTCCAGGCTCTTTGTCATCGAATCTTACATGCATAGATTCTTCCACACATTGTGTTTCTGAATTATACAGCCTGTATGCCTTAGAGCGTTTAGAGTAACCTAAAAAGATTCCCTTTTGTGCTTTGGCATCAAATTTCTTTAGGTAGACTTTGTTGTTCAGGACATAACATGTACATCCGAACTGATGAAAATAAGATATGTTGGGTTTTCTTCCTTTAAAGAGTTCATAAGCTGTTTTGTTCAACAGAGGTCTAATATAGATTATGTTCTGAACATAACAAGCTGTGTTTACTGCTTCTGCCCAAAAATGCTTAGCCAGATTGTTCTCATGGATCATGGTTCTAGCCATCTCTTGTAAGGTTCTGTTCTTTCTCTCTACAACTCCATTTTGTTGTGGAGTTCTAGGTGCAGAGAATTCATGAATAATTCCATGTTTTTCACAGAAAACCTCAAACGGTTCATTTTCAAATTCTCCTCCATGATCACTTCTGACTTTCAAGATTTTCATTTCCTTCTCTGATTGAATTTGGATGCAGAATTTACTAAACACAGAATATGAATCATCTTTAGTTTTCAGAAATTTAACCCAACACCATCTGTTGTAGTCATCAACAATAACTAGTCCATATTTACTTCCATATAAGGATGCAGTGTTAACTGGTCCAAATAAGTCAATATGAAGTAACTCCAAGGGTCTGGAAGTTGAAACAATTTCTTTCGGCTTAAAGGGACTCTTGACAATTTTCCCTTTCTGACATGCTCCGCAAAGAGCATCTGAGTGATAGTCAATGTTTGGTAGGCCTTTGACAAGTTGTAACTTGCTAATTTTAGAGATTAATCTCCAGTTAGCATGTCCCAAACGTCTATGCCACATCCACTTCTTATCACTCATTGACAGAAGGCACATTACCTTCTGATCAGTCAGTTCTGAGAATTTTATCTTGTATACATTGTTTCTTCGTTTTCCCTTGAAGACTATGGACTGATCATCCTTGTTAACCACTGTGCAGTTGTTCTTATTAAACAATACATTATAACCACTGTCACATAATTGACTTATGCTTAGTAAGTTATGTTTAAGTCCATCAACGAACCACACATTACTGATTGAGATCAGAGAGTTACCAATGGTTCCAGTACCAATGATTTTGCCAGTCTGGTTTCCTCCAAATCCCACAGTTCCTCCCTCTTTCATGGTTAGGGTTAGGAACATAGACCTTTCTCCCGTCATGTGACGCGAGCACCCACTGTCTAGGTACCAAGCCTTGTGCTTTCTTAGTCCTTTTAGACATACCTGCAGCATCAATAATATCAGACTTAGGTACCCATATTCTTATGGGTCCTTTTTGGTTAGTCTTAGAACCATTGAACTCTTTTCGCAAGTTATGTCTTGAAATCCTTGGCAATGTTTTCTCCCATACCTTAGGGTTGGAACCGTTTGGTTTAGGTTTCAACTTGCCTTTCACAGTTTCTCTCCTTTGAAACTTAGACTTTGGTTTTTCAGACTCTGGCTTTTTCAGAGTCTGTTTATCAGACTTTGAATTTTTCAGAGTCTGAGACTTTAAAGCTTTGGGTTCAAAGTTTTTCAGACCCTTTAACTTAACATTCTGAAGTTTTGACTTAGTCAGAATCTTAGAAGTAGAAGTTGTAGGTTCTGAATGAGTCTCTGTGTTGACTTCATCAGACTCTTTTACAAAATGATTTTTCAACGCCTCTCTGGCTCCATCAGGACCAGATTTCAGAGTTATTTCATTTGAGTTTCCTCCAATGAATCCAAGACCCTGTCCTCTGTTCTGATACGTGCTATAGATCATGGATGCAACCCTTGAACTGTCAATTCCAGTAGCAATAAATTCTTGCAGAGCAACATCTTGCTCACTTAAGTATTTACAGCTACACTTCTTGATCAATAAAGAGATATTTTCTTCTTTTAAATCTTCTAATTCCAACAGAGTTGAATTATGTCTTTTTGACAGCTTATCAAGCTGTTGTTTGACTTTCTTCAACTCAGTGGTCTTAGTTTTAAAATGACCAAGAAGCTCATTGACAGATTCTATAAGTTCAGATCTTGTGAGTTCAGAATATACCTCTGTTTCATTTTCAGAGTCTGAATCTGATTCTGCCTCAGGTGTCTCTTTAACAGATTCGGTTGTAGCCATTAGTCCAACAGCTACATTGGCTTCACCATCAGCATCATCATCTTCAGATCCTGACTCATTATCAAGATCTTCCCAGGTGGCCATCAGACTTTTCTTGATCTGCTTCTTAAACTTGCTTGACTTGAAGGTTGGCCTTTTTGACTTGGGTTTCTCCTTCTGCAGTTCTGGACACTCAGCAATAAAATGTCCAGTTTTCTTGCAGTTGAAGCAACCTTTCTGATCCTCCTTTTTGAACCCCTTCCCACTGCTCTTGCTCAGAAATCTCTTGTTCTTCTTAGCAAGGTACTGCATTCTGCTTGAAAGCATAGCCATTTCCTTTGCTACATCAGGATCCTCCTCTGAGCTTTCAGAAGCTGAAGACTCATTTTCATATTCTTCAACCTTGAGAGCCTTTGAAGACCTTCCTTTTGACTTTAAAGCAATGGTTTTGGATTTTCTTGCAGAATCATGTTCATTGAGACTTAACTCATGAACCTTGAGTGAGCTTACAAGATCTTCAACACTTAAAGTGTTTAAATCTTTAGCCTCCTCAATTGCAGTGACCTTTGGTCTCCATCTAGAGGGTAAGCTCCTTAAAATCTTACTAACATGATCAGAAGCTATGTAACTCTTCTTCAGTATCTGAAGACCAGATACTAGAGTTTGAAATCTTGAGTACATCTGCTCAATACTTTCATCCTCTTTCATCTTAAATAGTTCATATTGATGAACTAATAGAAGAGCTTTAGCTTCCCTGACCTTTTTGCTTCCTTCGTAGTTAGCACAGAGAGAAGCAAACATGGCTCTAGCAGTGGATTTGTCACTCATCTTCATGTATTCCGTTTTAGGAATAGCAGTGACAAGAGCCCCTCTGATGATATGATGTTTCTTTTGATTTTCTTTTGAGCAGCAGTGTGAAGTTTGCTGTCAATGGCAGCACCTTCGTCATCAAGTTGTAAGTCACCAACACCATCTTCAAGTAAGTCCCAGAGTTCTTCATCAAGACCCATGACATAACTATAGAAGTTGGTTTTCCACCAAGAAAATTCTTCAGGATCACCATTGAACTTAGGAATTTTTCCATAATCAGCCTTTCTACTGCTGTTATTGGATCCATATTCATATGGTATAGCAGCACCAGAAGTGGCACCAGAAGAAGACGGTTCACTGGAAGACATGTTTTTCTCTGGATCTTTTCTGTTACACGGTTAAGTGCTAAGACAACAGAGCCGGAGCTCTGATACCAACTGAAGGTGAGAAAAACACAAGAAGGGGGGGTTGAATTGTGTTTTCTTTTCGCAACTCTTAAAGAGTGAGAATCTAATTCCTTTAAACTCAGAGTCTGAATGAGATCAGAGTCTGATAGGAGATTAGGTTCTGATTGCAGCGGAATAATCAAGAGATAAAGAGAGAACAGAGAACACAAGCAATTATACAGGTTCCTTCCACAAACCGGAAGTAGTCCTGTCCCCCTTGTACTTCCAAGGAGAGTTCACTAAAATGTAATATCAAATTACAAGTTGCTCAAACACACAGTATGAGACTTCTTTGCTCAAGCACAGAGGCAAGAGACTTCCTTGCTCAAAGACACAACTAAGAGACTTCCTATGCTCAAGGACGCAGCCAAGAGACTTCCTTTGCTCAAGGACGCAGCCAAGAGACTTCCTTTGCTCAAGCACAAAAGCAAGAGACTTTTACACAATTACAGAAAATTGAATACAGTTGAAACACTTGATAACAATCAAAATGTGTTTCAATTACAACAAAGACAGACTCTGTTTTACACAAAAGACAGACTCTGTTTTTCTGTGAAACTTAGAGATTCTAGAATACTCAGTTTGTAAGAATCTAAGTTAATGATGTGCTTGTGTTAAGACTCAGTTGAATACGAAAGCAGCGCAATGCAGTTTTTCTAAGTTGTAGAGTCCCACACTTCTTCAAGTCTTCTATCCTTTATATAGGCGTAGGAAAGAGACGTTGAGTCATCCAGCGCATCAGGATGATTTCTGAAGCTTGATCAATGACTGTTGATCTGTTGCTTGATTTGGTAATAGTCCTTCAATAGCATCATTTGAATTCCATTCCCTTTGAGGATTAATACCGGTAGACACAGTTGCCAAACTGTACGTGGTAGTGGAGTAGTGGAAACAGAGTTCGTACAACGTACTCTGTACTGGCCTGCAATCTTTGTCTTTGTGCTTCCCACGCTCAAGTTGACTTAGAAGCTAGCCGTTACTCCATTAGAGTTTCTTTGTGCATAGCAATGCAGTAGAGATCACTGTTAGCAGATCATCAAATATGTGGCTTCAGACTCACTGTAGTACTAAGCTTCTGATAATCTTCAGACTCTCTAGGTTCTCAGATTCTGATGGTCTTCAGACTCTGATACAGTCTTCAGACTCTCTTTGGTACAGTCTTCAGACTCTCTTCGATACAGTCTTCAGACTCTCTTCAGCACAGTCTTCAGACTCTCTTCGATACAGTCTTCAGACTCTCTTCAGCACAGTCTTCAGACTCTCTTCGAAACAGAATCACAAGCAACAAGCTTCTATGGATTTATTGCTCTTTAACATTGTTCAAACAGAATGCTTTCTAAGATACAAATCTTAATTGATATCCTGCATACTTAAACAAATATTAGCAATATCCAATTGACAACTTTTTAATACCTTGTTATCATCAAAACTCAAAACGTGGTATTGCTGAACACCTTTGTTCCAACAATACCTACAACTTTCATGTTTACACCAGAACCCGGTTCAAAACAGAAAATGATGAAAAAGTTGGATTTTCTCAGGTTATCTAACAAAAATCAGGGGCCGATTTTTGTCGAATCAAAAGTGTGAAATACTGCTCAAAATTGGGGGCCGGGTTTAGCATTTCAGGGTCCGATTTTGAGTTGACAGACAGCTTCAAAAATCAGTTTCAAAATGTGTTTTCCGCCCGATAATCACTTTTTAACCACTAAACTCAATTACAACACTCCCAATCATCATCCTAAGCTTAACCTATCATTCCAACACTAATTCTCCATTAACCAACATAATTTTCTACTCTTTTTAAAGCTATAGACTCAATTCAAACCCTAAACTAGATTCCCTCAATTCTAATCTTTCAACATCATCATCATGTACCTTCATCGTTATTTTCTCATCGAAATTCACATCATAACAAAATTAACATCTAAAGAGTTCAAACAACCTCCACCATAGAATAGACACCCTAAAGTGAAAGGAACATCCTCCTTACCTCGAATCTCTGCAGTCTCGTCTTTGGCTTTCTTCACTTGAATTAGGGTTTTGTCATTTTCTTCTTTCCTCTTCTCTTATTTCTACGTTTCAACAAAAGCGACAACTCTGATTGTTAATTCTCTATTTATGTTTGGGTTAACCTCATATTATTATTTCTTCCATTCTATTTTCTGTTATTTTTACTTCTCTGTTCCCCACTTAATTAAAACTTCTATTCTACACCTCCCGCCTCTATATTATTTTATTTACTTTTCCCTTTATCATAATAATCTTCCTAACACGTCATTAATTAATCATAATAAATCTATTTCTTCATAGCTAACACAATATTCTAGAATCATAACATCATTATAATCATAAAATCAAGAATACTTCTAATTAACTTCGTTAAATCATTACATATAATTTTTGGGGTGTTACAGGTAGCGGGTAAAAATCACTTTTTGCTTGTTGTCTAGGTTGGATCGGCGGATAAAGCCCAGTTTTCTTTTCTTAATCCCTAAGTAACTTAATGTTATAAATAGAGACCATTGTCCACTCTTTTATTCATTCAGAAACATTGATGGTTCAAAGCAAGGATCAAGCATCAGAGATTCAAGACAAAATATCTCCTCCTTTTATTCTTTCTAGGGTATGTTTTTCTATTGTTTTGTTATGATGTATGTTTCAATGAGCAACTAAATGCCTTGATTAGGGTTCCACGATGAACCCCTTCTTGTAAGTTGGAGTTTATAAATAAAGTTTTCATTCAGTTTATTCTTTTTATTGTGTTGAGATATTAGATTATGCTCGTTCTTAATTCTTTGACAATTGGTTAACTACGAGTGTAACCTTGTAGATTGATCTGTAGGATTAAAGTAGGCACTGAAAACCCGAAATTTTATTAGTTCATTGGCTTTTCTAATTACTAATTCTTATAGAGGTTAGGAAGGTAAGGTTTGAGTCGTCTCCATTGCTACGTTTCCTCTAATAACGTAGTACATTGCTCTAGTGGGTCCTTCACAAGTTACCTAGGGAAACTTAGAACGAGTAGCACCGTTGTGACACATTAAATCAATGATCCACAAAATAAGTTGGTTTATTTCTTAAAAGATAAATTTCAATCAAAGACAAAGGGGAGATTCTAGGAAACCCTAATCGTCTATAATCATCTGAATCACAAAAACTTAATCTTGCATTGGGCAAGGTAATTCAATTTACTATGAAGAACGATACAATTTACTACTTTACTACTTGTTGCGATTTGGTGCACTTGTCAATTTCGTCCATCAGAAACACCCGTATTTTTTCACAAACTATCAGCTGATATGACATAACAATCATAAATGCAAAAAAATTGATGTCAACCATTCGAATGACCTTAATGTATCCGAGTCCAAGACTGGAAATATGCCAACAGGAGACACATTAGTTGTTAGAGCTAAAGAGGTTGATAGCACAACTGATATTAGAAACCAAAGTATGCTTAGACATCATGCCTCTGAGTTAGACTTAGATCTTGCCAAGAAAGTTGATATTGTTAAGGGTAAGAGGGTCCATAAGGTGTCTGAAAGTTTAAAAAGTTATGTAGAAAACATCAGGTTGGCAACATTTCAGCAGATAAATATGGTGGATTCTGTTGTGTCTCATGATGATCCTCTGGTGAAAGAAATATCGTTGAAAGAGGAGGTCCTTGGTGCCACTCACTATAGTCATGTTGATGCCAATATGCATATGGATGTGAATAATAAAGTGAATAAGGTTGTGGATGAGAAAAATTCAGAAAATGTTCATTCTGTTGTCCACATAACCAAGGCTGATAATCTGGGGGCAGAATATTGAGAACATTACTGCTAGTGATGATGTCATAACTATTGAAAATATTACTCTTGGTGACTCATCATGAGAGCGTTTCAACCGTTAAAGTTGTGCCAAATAATGCCTCAATTAACACCAACAACAGTGGGGGAGCCAAGAAGTTTTCTATTTTAGGTTATAGATATGTTATTTTAATTAAAGTTATTGATTAAGTGGTTTATTTGCTTAAATTTCGCTCCCCTAACCACGTTTCGATACTTGCATTTTGCAATATTTTTATGGTATTTTTTGTTTAAAAAATACAAAAAATACTAGTGAAATGTTAAAAATGAACTTAATAGGAGTCAAACACAAGATCAAAAGCTTTGTAAGTGAGACGCTTCACGACTATACTAGTGTTAACACATGATTTAAAATACAAGCGATATTATACATAACATAACATTTAGCTAAAAATGTTGATATATACCTATTAAAAATGAAATTTTTGAAACTTTGGGGAGGTCATGGCCCTCCCCTGTCCCCACTGGCTCCGCCTCTGACCAACATTGTGCAAAATGTTACCTCAAATCAAATGGTACTCCAAAAGCTTATAAGAATACCATTTTGAGGACTTGCCCTCTAGATCAAAAGAAGAAGTAACTTTAAACTCAGCTTTTAAGAGAAATAAAGCAGAAAAAACATAGACACAATAGTCGTTTCAATGTCTTACCCGCAGAGGGAATTAGAACCCATTCTAAAAAGTGGTTTCTCCAATATTTCTTCACCTGTATTCTAGTTGTTTGATCATATATATGAGGTTGCTCTGCTGTCTCTTTTTTCTTTTGCATATGTTCAACAATTACTTTGGTGATAGGCAAGGATCTCTTTGGCCTTTGGTCTGCGCTTTTTCCAGGATTTTAATTTGTAAAATTGTATCTCTAGCATAGATTTTCAATGTTATTTTCTTCATAGATGTTTTATTCACTGTGATTCCGAACATATACATGTATATACGGATGAGTGGTGGATTTGATAAAATAACGATCGTCTATGGTGATTCTCATAATGTCACCGCCAATCCAAATATATAGCCAAATACTTGGTTCCACTTTTTGATAGTTCAAAATTGATTCAATATGTGTGAAATTGTTTGCAATTTTATATATTCTCGAGTATAATTAATTTTGTCACCATATTTGATTCTGAAATTGATGCCATAATTTTTAACTTTTTAGTTTGAAAGTATTGTTCAAACAATTTTACATGAATTCTTACAAACAATAATTTACATTCAACTCAATTTTAGTCAAAAACCATTACTCATAAAGTAGTATCAATTCATTAAAATCTCTTTTTAGAAATAGACACACACGTATTCCAAGTTTTTTGATTTAGAAAATCGTAAACTTCTTGAATGAGATAGATTTCAATAGCTTTTTGTATAAGACTTAAAACCACTATTATGAGAGAAGAAACGAGAGAATAATATTCTTGTTATTGATCAAATGATAGGGATTACGACTTATATAGGCATGGTACAGGAGCACAGTAGTAGTGACATAGAATATAGAAACTAAGATAGCTAACTAATGTATTAACTAAGATAACTAACTCTATACTCTTGTTGTTTTTCATGATGTAATATCCCCCACAAGTTGGAGGATGGAATATATCCACCATGCCCAACTTGGATAATAAAATGTGAAATGGCTGAGGAAGCAAAGCTTTAGTGAAGAAATCAGCAATGTGTGCTTGAGAAGTGACTGGAAGGAGCTTCATCATGCCAGCCTGAAGCTTATCTCTGACCGAATGGCAGTCAATGTCAAGGTGTTTGGTACATTCATGAAAGACAGGGTTAGCAGCAATGTGTAAGGCACTTTGATTATCACAATATAACACTGGTAACTTAGTGGTTTTGAGCTGCAGATCTTGAAGAAGGTAAAGTAACTACTGAAGTTCACATCTTGCAGGTGCAAGTGCCTTATATTTTGCTTCTAAAGAAGATCTAGAAACAGTAAGTTGTTTCTTAGTGCGTCATGTAATCAATGATTTCCCTAGAAAGAAGCATTGACCAGAGATTGATCTCCTAGAATCCAAACACCCTGCCTAGTCAGGATCAGAGAACCCTAAGAGTTGGATAGTTGAATCTCTAGGAAAGAATAAACCTTTGCTTGGAGAATTTTTAAGATACCTCAAGACCCTCATAGCAGCAGTGTAATGAACTTGTGTAGGCTTAGAAACCGATTAAGCTGTTGAGTAATGAAAGTGATATCAGGTCTTGTGGTATTAACGTATAGAAGCCTACCAATCAATCTTCTATACGAAGAGATGTCTTCATATGGAGAGCTGAAATCATGATGTAACTTCACAGATGGATCAGAAGGTGTGGAAATAGGTTTGGAATAAGTAAGACCTGAATCAGCCAAAAGATCCAAACAATATTTTCTCTTGCAAAGAGAGATACCATGTTGAGACTGAGCTACCTCTAAACCAAGAAAATATTTTAGTTGTCCTAAATCTTTGAGTTTTGAAGGAAGCATGCAAGATAGACTTGATATTAGTGAATTCAGACATAGAGTTACCAGCAAGGATAATGTCATCAACATACACCAAAATGATACTAAAAGTATCAAAGGAGGACTTGGTGAAGAGAGAGTGATCTAAATTTGCTTGCTTATAGCCTTGAGCCAGTAATAAAGCAGTGAGCCTTTCATACCATTTTGTTCAGGCTTGCTTTAAACCATAAAGAGATTTAATCAATTTGCAAACTTGATTAGGTTTAGAAGCTTTAATTTCTGGAGGTAACTGCATGTACACATCCTCTTGCAATTCACCGTGAAGGAAGGCATTGTTTACATCAAGTTGATGTATAAAACAATGGTGAATAGATGCCAAAGCAATTACCAGTCTGACTATAGTAAGCTTGGCAACAGGAGAGTAAGTGTCAAAGTAGTCTAAACCCTCAATTTGATTATAACCTTTAGCAACCAAACGTGCTTTGAATCTCTCAGTGGAACCATCTGCATGATGCTTAATCTTATACACCCGTCTGCAACCAATTGGTTTGATGTTTGGAGGTAAATCAACAATTTTCCAAGTTCCAGTTTGTACAAGAGTAGTAAGTTCAGTCTCCATGGCTTTGTTCCAACATTCAAATTTACTTGCCTCAACATATGATTTGGGTTCAGTGTGAGTTTGTAGGGACAAAACAAAATGAAGATGAGCATTAGACAAACTATTGTAAGAAAGATAATCAGTAATAGGATAAAAAAACATTATCAGAAGAAGTATGAGATGATTGATTGGAAATATGGCAAACAAAATCTTTGAGATGTGGTGGTGGATGCTTAACTCTTGAAGATCTTTTAAGAACTTGTATATCAAGGGAAGGCTGGTCAGAAGAAGAATGATCAGAGGAAGGCATATTGGAAGGAGGGTCATAGAAAGGAAGAGGAGATGCAAGAGTATCAGAAACATGTGGAGAAGTAGTAAAAGACCGAGAAGAAAAATATTACCAATGTTTAGCGGTATGAGAGACATATGGTAAAATATGGACATGAAATGTGACATGTCTAGAGATGAAAATTTCTCTAGAATGTAAATCAAAAAGAACAAAACCCTTGTATCATGACTTGTATCCCAAGAAAACACATTTTATGGACCTAGAATCAAGTTTAGTTCTATGAGATTGAAGAGTGGAGGCATAACAAAGGGAACCAAAAACTTTAAAAACATTAACATCAGGAATGGAGTCATATAGATGTTGATATGGAGAAAGATTATTTAGTAATGGTGTAGAGACTCTATTTATCATAAAAGGTTGCATGATTAATAGCATAAAACCAAAAATTCTTAGGGAGTTTGGATTGAAACAAAAGAGCTCTAGCAACATTAAATATATGTTGATGCTTTCTTTCAACTCTCCCATTTTGTTGGGTAGTCTCAACACAAGATCTCTTATGTTCAATGGCTTTAGAAGCATAAAAGTCAGGAATGAGAAACTCAAAACCATTATCTGATCTAACAATCTTAGGGACAATGTGATATTGATTTTCAATAATATTGATAAACTGTTTGACATGATCGGAAATTTCAGATTTTGTCTTAAATAAAATCTTATCACTTATTCGAAGAATATAGTTAATGGAAAAAAAAAATACAGAAAAACTATGTTAAATTGATTTACCAGCCAATTTGAATTGAAAAGTTTTTTCTTATTAATTTCAATTTTTTTTTTTTTAATCTTACACCCATAAGTTTACATTTTCAGGGCATATTCTTCATCTTCATTTGGTCAAAAAAGCCAACATGGTTACATTATATACGGATAAGGACAAAGGATAGTAATTGTAACAATTAAATGCCATACCAAATAGGATGAAGGGAAACACAAACCAATTTATTGAAATTGGTCCTTCAAGGGAAAACAAAACTGCAAGGCCATAATAACAAGAATGCTTCAAGTCCTTTTCAACAAGGGAATCCAAAGGTGGCAAGCACAAACAATTATTAATGATTTTTGTACAAGCATGATATTATATGTCGTATATAGAGAAATATACAAAGATCATGCATTGAAATTTTGTTTCAATGGAACCAAAAGACAATTAATAACATGCAAAAATATAAAGTCCCAGCATGGCTAATGCTATAGTTTTGAGAATATAGTTGTTTGTCACACTCTATGAATATGCTTCCCATGACTATACCCTTGTTGTAGGCCTAATATGGCTACCATCATCTATCTAGTTATGTATGGACGAATAGGAGTTTCATTATAATAGGTATGCATTACACATGTAGACAATTTGACAGTTGTTCCAATGCATATTTTCATAGTATAAATAATTAATTGATGTGTCTTTTCTCCTAAAAAAAATAGGTGGGGTGTTAGTGTTACTCATGTGACTTATGGGGCAAAAGTTTATTCCATTGTTCATGAAAACAGTTTTTTATTCCTTATTATTAGCCATGGGAAATTTTACCATTAATTAAAAATTTATAAGCATAGGTGAGTTTTTCTTACTCAATTTGATTGAAATTGACATGGGGTTTGCACAAATTGTCATTTAGTAAGTACATTTTTTTCCTCTTCCTTGACAATTAATTGCAGAAATTGTCACTTAGCAAGTTCAATTATTTCTTGCTTTCTTGACACTGAATTTGTGATTTATAATAAAGTATCATTTTTTAAATAAACACTAAAAAAATTTCACGAGCATTAGAGTTATATGTACTATCCATATGTGTCAATTGATGTTACTGTGCAGGGATGCTTTGTACAATTATGCATCATTATTTCATGAGAAAACTAGGTGTCGTTAAATAATTGGAGTCATGACAAATCTACCCCACGCTCCAAAGAAATATTTGCATGTGAATTTGTGAATTCTCCTTTTTATTTGCAGCCATAACATGTAGTGTCCTACCCATCTCTATGTCTAGTGTAAAATCGTGCTTCATCCAACAATGAGCCATACATTTAAAAGAAAAGTTTATCTTAAAATAGAAGTCAATTTTAATTTTAGATTATTTCCTTTTGAATTTTACACTTAATTAATATCACACACATCACTCTCAATTCAATATATTTTACTTTACATAAATGATAATAGTTAATATTCCTATGCTACAATATATATATATATATATATATATATATGTATATAAAGTTTTTTTTTGAAGGAATATATACATATATATAGTTGTTAATTCATTCTTACTTAAAAATATGAAGAAATAAGTTTATTTCCACTAGTATCCTACTAAAAATTCAATTATCCTACTAGTTCAAGTTGTTTTTAAACACAAGGATAACACTGTAATTCACATTTTATTTTATTTAAAAAAAAACATGTTTAAAACATTATATGTTGTTCCGATAAAAAATAAAAAACATTATATGCTGTCTTCTTTTTTTCTTTCAAATTTGTTTTTGTTTATTTCAAAGAAAAACCACTTAACGTTAACAACGTAAATAACTCGTACAACCCCCGAAACCATGTTATATCATAAAAAATAAAAAATAAAAAGTATCAACAACTTTACAATGAAACGTATTAAAGTAATGTTAATTTATTAGAGATACAATGAAGATTTTAGTAAAAAGCAAGTGAAAGAAAGCTTGTTAACTTTTTCCTTCATGATTTTAGATAGGAGTAAAATGGCAACATGTGTGTATGCAAAATTAAATCAAAGAAAATTGATGTATTTAGTCTAAATTTAAAACAAAATAGATCGTTTTATTTGACTCATTATTGCTTGTATTTTGTTACAGATGGTGTACTGTGTACATCAATACTTGATAACGTTAGTTTAGTAAAACTACTATTCTCGTTCTATTATTTGTAACATTTATTTTAATATGTATAAATGAACAACACGGTGAAAATATGGTTTTATTTAATAAGTGTAAAATCTAGCCCTTTCTATTTCATTATTTTCTTTGGTTGATATACGAAATGACTAAAACTGTCAATCTGGCTAATGGGTTGATCCATTAACCCATATTTTAGGTTGGGCCGAGTCTAAAAAAGTTAGTTCAAAATATACTTGGTTTTTTTTGCCCTAACCCATCTGACCCGTATAAAAACGGGGTCGTGCCGGGCTAGCCCATCAAGCTTTGGGATGGTCCAATGTCAATATTTTCATTTGATTTTTGTTAAAAAAGAAACATTATATTTTTGGAAAAAATTATCAACTAATTTAAAATTTATCAATAAAAAATTATTTAAATAAGTAAACTTAATAAAAATGGATGAATTTAGTTCAAAGTTTATAAATTATTAATTTGATTCAACTGAAGGAATAAATCCAGAGTTTAATTAATATTCAATGTTAATGTAAAAGTTAGTTATTTACTCTTCTATGTCTATTCAATCATATTTTAGCAAAAAGATAATTGTGAGTAACTGATATATGAAAAATACATAAAAAGGAGTGATTAAATTAAAAAAATAAAAACTAAAATGGATAACATCCCAGACGACTTTAAGCATTGTCAACTGACCTTACAAACCAACACGAGTCTTTTCAGCGTGTTTTGTCCTCGCTCGCATGTTTACCGGGAAACTTTATGTCACCCATCCAAAGACTACTCCAAGTCAATCACGCTTAACTGTGGAGTTCTTATAGAATTGGCTACCAAAAAGAAGATGCATCTTGTTGATATAGGTAGTACCAAGAAATTCTTATAAGCCTTCCTTCAACCATGTAGTCTCATACCTACACAGCCTCAGGATCTCTCTTATTCCGATGTGATTCGGTTTCTCTAAAAGCTATCGGGAGCTGCTCATTGGCGTGTCTTGTGCACCGGTGACCACTCCCCTGCCCTTGTCAACCATTGGTGTTACAAAATGGGACGGGATGACCCATAACCCACACGGATCAGTCCAGACTTTAGAATACGTGGCGGAGTTAGAAATAATTTTGTGGGTAGGCCAATATATTTAATGTGTAAATTTATATTATATATATATATATATATATATATATATATATATATATATATATATATATATATTTGGTCAAATAGCCTAGTGGTTAGAGCTCACACAATTAATTGTGGAAAAATGGGGTGTCTGGGGTTCGAACTCTGACCCTGCATATAATATGCAATATGTCTTAAGCTAAGCTCACGAAGATTATATATTTTCTATTAGTTAATTCGAGTAACCAATAAACTTTTATCCATGGAACCTAATTCAAGTCAATTTTTTAAGATATTATAACATAAATACTATATAATTTTGAGTAGTGTTATTGAAATACATGTGTGGAGAGAATGTGGGCCAGGGTAGTAAAAAGCCTATCAACACTGTTCGTGATCTAGTCGGGATGAATTTTCTTGGGATACAAAGCATTTCTCTTAGAGGGTTAATTAAGTTTTTAATCTTTATAAATATCTGCAGTTTCGTTTTTAATTTCTATAAAATAAAATTACACTTTTTAATCTTTGTGACATTTTTCTTTAGCATTTTAGAGACCAAAAATGCTGACATAAAATTTTTACAAAGACTAAAAATGTTGATGGAAAATTTTATATGGACTAAAAATGCTGACGGAAAATTTTACAAGGACTACAAAGTGCGATTTTATTTTATAGTAACTAAAAATAAAATTCTGAATATTAATAGGAACTAAAAACATATTTAACCCTATAAATAATAAAAACAACTTAGTGATATTGAAAGGTTGTTGCTTTAGTGGTAAGAGTTTTTAGAAAGACTATTGGTGCACCTAAGGATTCGAACGCGGAACACAAAGCAATGGAAAACACAAACTTAGCCGCTAGGACAAGTTAGTCAAACAGTTGCGCAACACATGTATATATAAGATAACTTCTTATTATAATATTTTATACATACCTGTTAAAAATTAATTTTTTTAGGTTTGGGGTGAGCCTTGACCCACCCTGGCCTATGAGTGGCTCTGCCACTCTGTGGCCCAACTACAATTGGGTTGGGCCGGATTGGCACATTTATGCAGTTGGGCTAGCCCATTTTATTCCTCTGGAATTAACAAGAATCGTTAAAAACTCATTTATAAATGGAGAAGTTAGGGTTCGAACCTCAATCATAATATTCGGTCTATCAATTTCGACATTTGTATTGGTGCATGGAAGATTTGTGAACTCTTTCCATTCCTTTAGATTGTCGTTTTAAAGTTTCGTACATATGTCAATATATCAAGACAAATCAATCAATAGATTTTTTTTATTTATTTTCGATCTAATTATTTTATATTTTCCTATAATCTATATTGTCACATACCTTCTATTTCTATCTAAGTAATAAATAACTAACAATAATATCGAAGCAAAACAATAACTCATGTTATAGTCAACTTCGAAATTTACAAATAGGAACATAGTTCTTAAACAAATGAGACAACTAAGGGAATAGTAGTGAGTGTGTGGTGTGTTATTCACTACTCTTATTTTAACCCCCCTTCCATTATTGAACTTATTGAAGTATAAGTACAACTATGACCCTTATCTGACTTAATAAAATAGCCCAAAATTCTTGGTGCTTTTTCTATCAATGTCAGGAGCCTAACATGTACATAACTCAAGTTTTATGCCATCCATATTAATTAACTCTCTTCATTATTATCATCTTTTCATCTCTCACTATAAGAACAAACCACAACACTTGTCACAAGGGGCTAATTCAAAGATGGGGGGAAGTGTTAGTGTTAGCAAGAAAAATGAGAAAAAGTGTACACAAAAATATGTAATGAATTTGAAAGAGAAAGTGCGACTTCTACAAGAAGAAATAAAGGAGATAATGTGTGATAGGGAGAAAGAGAGTAGGAACTATGAGAGGGAGATAATGGTGTTTACTTTTAAGGAGGCAGATTGGAAACAAGAGATGAAGAGGTTGAAAGAAGAGGTGAAGCAGTTAAGGGAAGTGGTGGAAGAGAAGGAAGAGAAGATAAGGGAGATGGAAGAGGTTGGAATGGTTGAGAAGAATTGTGAGAAAGAGTGGGAGTTAATGGGGACTAAGTTGTTGGTTCAAGAGATGAAGGAGGAAAAAGCAAGAAGAGATGAAGCTGTTGAGAAGTGGAAACAACTTTATCTTGCAATCAAGAATGAGTTAGATGATCTCATCCAAAGAACATATGATGGTAAGCTTATCATAATTTGTTATTAATGTCTTAAGACATGTTTGAATTGAGTTATTTTAGCTTATTAATGAGCATGTTTGAGAGTTTAGAAAAATAAATTATATTGTGTACTATAATCTATCTTTTTATCTTATAAGTTGAATTGAGTTATTTTAATTAGCTTATTTATGAGCATGTTTGAGAGAGTTTATAAAAAACAAATTATAATGTGTATAATCTATTTTTATCTTATAAGTTGTCTAAAATAGCCTATAAAAAAAGTTTATAGTTTATGCCAAAAGAATTTCATTTTTTTTTGTAGAAATAGCTTATAAAATAATGATTATACAATAAGTGTTTAATTAAGTTTTTTATCCAAACAATTAGTGTTGTATTTTTTGTGATTGCATTAGTCTTTGTATGCTATTAATGCCCTTTGAAAAGTAGAGTGTGGGCAGGTGGGATTCAATCCCATCATATTACTTTTCAAAATTAGTCAATTAATATGAGACAATAATGTGGTGAATTATTTTTATTATCTTCATGAGAAATATTCATACTACTAATTATGATATATAATTAGGTGAGGTTGTTAGAAACAAATGCATGAATGTTTTGTGTTTGAATTACTTGAGCTTATTAGCTTTTGGAAATATACTCATAGGAGATGGTTTGTATTGGAAAGCTGAGGAAAATGACATCCAAATTGAAAATCTGAAGAGGGAATTGCAAGAGAAAGAAGAAAGCATAAAAGCTTTAAAAGTTCAATTAGTTTCAGTGGAGAAAGAAAGGTACAAACAAGAAAGGGAATTTGACTTGTTAAGGCAAAGCTTGAGGATCATGAATGGCAAGAAGAATCCAATTCAAACTAAAGGGAAGAAGAAATTGAAAATCAAATTGGGAAAATAAAATGCAAACATAGGTACATAATTGCTTAATTAGATTTCACATCTAAAATCGAACAATTTGGTTGAATAGGTATTATTATTGTATACTAGGTTGGCTAATTTGTATTTTACAAGTAAAAGTGTGAAACCACTTATTTTAATTCCTTGTAGTTGTTTTTTTTTTTTTACACCTTTTTAAAATAAGTAAGGCAATACTATAAAAAGTATTTTTCTTGAACCTTGACAAAGACACAAAAAATATGAAGGAATATTAGCAATTTTTCCTTATGTAGTTACTGAATATGTCATTTCTAAGGAGTAGTGAATGAAAAAGAATATGGTTTTATTATATAGATTTAAAATGCGGTCTATTTCTAAAGTATTTTTGCTCTAATAATATTTGTGTTTCATGCATCTAAGGGTGGGGTTGCTACTTAGCCAATGAATGGTTTGGTTCCCTACCTAGGATTGCGCCCTTTCACACAAACGAATATAGATAAATAGTGTGCTACCCTACCGACGGCGAATGAATGTTATTTTCATTAATCTACCAAAGACAATAAGAGTAAAAAGTGACCCTTAATGACTCAGGGTTTGATAAAGAGGATTAAATATATAGCAGATAGAAATCACTCTCAGAAGTGCTAACTCAACTGGCAAATACCGAAATTGCAAGGTTGGACGTCGTGATCCGGGTTCAAATCTGGGACATCACAGTTGTGTGTGAGTTTAATTTTAATGAATTATCACTTTATCTAAGACAAAAATAAAATAGAAACCACTCTCACAATTTGTATTTGGGCATTACGCATAGGACACACGAGAAATTAATAAGGTGTGAAAAGAATGAGTATTTGTATTTTATTCACTAAACCTTAGAATTATGATCTTCTCCCATCACATTTTGCTCGTTCCTAACCAAACTTCCTAAAATACCTCTGCTTGAGTTAACTCACGTTGGGTATAACACCCGCTTGAGTTAACTCATGTAGGAGTTAAACATGAAAATACACATGCGTGAGTTAACTCACGCAGGTGTTAAACATGAAAAAACACCCTGCTTGAGTTAACTCACGCTGAGTATAACATATGTGTGAGTTAACTCACGCAGGGATATTTTGGGAAGTTTGGTTGGGAGCGAGCAAAACATAATGGGATAATGGGAAAAGAGCAGAATTCTAAACCATATACGGGCAAGGGCACTGCTGGCTGCAGTGGCCTACATGAGCAACCTGGGCCTAGTAAGTTGGGAAGGCCCAAATGGATTATTATCAAACAAAGAAAATTGCTCTTTTAAGCTTCTAAAATTACTCTCACGCATTCAAAAATTACGTTAATACTCAAACGAAAGTTAACTACCATTCACTAATGAACTAAAAATGTTAAGGAGCGAATGACAGTTAACTAATATTGAAGGTATTAAAGGTAATTTTGAGTGCGTGAGAGTAATTTCAGAAGTTTAAAGAAGAGTCCTCTTAATCAGAGGAGGAAGAATGACTTTATTAACTCACTAATTTAAAAAATAAATTGATGACTCATAAGTTTGTCTTGATTTTGTTGGTAAGGATTTGGTTGATCCAAAAAGTTCATAGAATACTTTGGCTATTTAAGATATTGTACCCCATTATGAGATCTATCAATGAAATTGCAATCATTCCTTTATTGGTACTTTCTTACGAGGCTTTTCTAACACATAGAGTACACACTACCAAAACCATTTGATCGGACACTTGGTGTATTATTTGCCTTTAGGTGACTCAAACTCGAAATCTTACTTACAATCAGCTTAATATCAAACACTTATTGAGCTGTGTGGAGCACACTAAGGACAAGTGTATCTGTCACAAAATACATTATTTACATATTCTTAACAAAAATAATAATTATTCATGAGCCATAATTAGAGGAGAGAGAGTTTTTTTTTCAAATGTATTTATGATATTCTTGACTTACACTGTGATTGATTTGCTAGAATTAGGACATGATTCATTTATGTTGCACTTTGTACTCTTGTCCTTCACTTCCTCCTCCCTTGCATTTTCTTCCTTCCATCCTCCAACTTTGATTGTCTTCATATTTTACACCACTCACATCATTTGAAGGCACACACTGGATCAAGATAACTAAAGATCATAGATATGGATAATCTTTTCGATGTGGGTTTCTTTTGTGGTTTTATTCAATTTTGATGAATACTACTCAATCTAAAATTTGTTCTTATTTATTTAATCATTATTTTTAATATAACATATTTTAGTAGTTAGGGCCTAGGGGTCATTAATATACCTTGTAACAATTATGTTATATTATGCAAAATTAAAATGATAGATTCATGAATACAACCACATATTCAATATCGTTCAAAATATAAATGACGAATATGAGAACAAATTCATAACATTTAAGTTAATAATATATACCGACAAAATACCTACAAATAATCTATATGTCTTCTGATCTGCAAGATTGATCTTCAAATTATTGATCAAATATGTAATTAATTGATGTCCTTATTCCAATAGGAATCAAATGAACACCGTAGCAAAATGAAAATTCAAGCAACGTCACACAAGAATACTTACAACACAACGTCGCACAAACAACGAAATTACAAAGAAAAAAAACCTAAATTTATGTCAAAACCACTTATTTAGATTTAAATAGGGGAGGCAAGATTAAGAGATGTGATTTCATGTAAAAAAATTATTCAAAAACCACCCTTGTTAGAAAGAACATGGAAGAGAGAAGCTAGAGAGAAAAAATTAAGGTGTGCTTCTTGGAGGTTTAATGTATTAGTCTTATTTTTATCTTCTCTTTCTACTTAACAAAAGAAGAGAAGAATGATAAAAAATACTTCTTTCACCCATTTCTTCTTTCTTTCTCTTATATAAAACAATACATCATATCTAATATATTTATGACATCTTTATCTCTCACTTCATTCTCTCATCTAATTTATTCTCATGCCAAACAAAGTGTTAATTTCAAATGTATCACTAATATTATCGAAATAATATTATAGTCCATGAAAAAAAACTAAATTAGAAGGAAATATAGACCACTAATTAACAATTGTCCCCTCTCTTGTGAGCCGTCCTTTAAAACCTAATTTCTTCTCCTTTATTCATCAAAGAGATGTGGTTTATGTTAATTTTGACCCCAAAATCATCCTTCTAAATTGTTTTGTCTCTTTCCCTTTTATTTAAATTAGTGATTCACACATTTATTTAGTTTTTCGTATGTGATTTCATCATCTCAGTGTGAAGTTGCTTTGTTCTTCATCTTTCTACAACATTGTTTGTCTTTCTCGTCTTGTTCAGGTGTTTGTTCACTTCAGATTGTCAGATCATCTTCGACACAATGCTTAACAAATCAATGACTTTAGTGTCATCAACGCTGCAGATTTGAAGACATGATATTTCGTAAACTTGAATATAGTCATATTTGTAGGTTATGTTTTTTTCCGTTTTATGATATTAACATGGATGTTATGAGTTTGTTCGCACATTTATCATTTTTACTTTTAGCGAGTACATGTTGTATCAATATACTCTATCAATTTAAATGAATGAGAAATGTACCATAATTTATTTATTTTTGAAGAAATTGTACCATAATTTCAGCCAAATAAATACAATGTTATCATCATACCATAATGAAAGGACAGTACTGATTAACAATATTCAAGCCTAAAAAAACAAGATTCAAACCTTTAAAACACGTGGTATATAGTATTCATGCAAGGGTATTAATGGAACACAAAAACTGCGGCACCTCCTCCGTGTTTCTTTGCATTGTAACAAAACTAAGAAAATAAAAACTAGTGGGCCCCTCTTCCTTTTTTTTTATCTCTCTTTGATGTCTCTTCGGTATTCCAAATGAATGAAGTTTGCACTCTTATGACATTTCTCTCTTTGATGTCCCCTTTCGTCTTTATTTCTTCTGTCCAAACCAAATATGTACCGTAAATGATGGAGCTCCATCCATCCACCCTTTTATAAAAGTGGGATGTTTGGTTGTTCAAATTAATTTGGACAGTGTGATGCACTTTACGCTAAAACGTGAGCTATGTATCTTGGTTTGGATATGGTTTAGCGAAAGTGTATTTCACAATTTGTTGTAGAAAGTGATTCTAAAATTTTGATTAATGTGATGACAGATGACGTACAAGTTTAATTTCATTGTATATGGAGGGTAATTGATGTGTTGATTAACTTTTAACTTTTCTCTAGATTCGTTGAATGGTATTAGATTGGAGAATCCACCTTGTGAGCTACATGGACTTATTTTTTATGACATATCTGATGCTTTCATGCTTAGAAATGTTCGACTAGTTTCTTAGTTTTTCCGTTGGGTCATTAACCCTCTTATGTACCAAAATGAAGAAAAAAAATGTAAGATTAATAATGTTTTACCCCCTGTAATATGTATCATTTCTGGGTTTACCTCCCTGTAAAAAAAATTGTTTCAGAATACCCCTCAATAGGCCATACAAAAACGAAATTTATTTTTTTTCTTCAGAAATTTTGATTTTTGTATAACCTATTAGAGGGTATTCTGAAACAATTTTGACCTATATTACAGGGAGGTAAAACACCATTAACCCAAAAGTATATTATTTCAAATACAAGGTGAAGAAATGTGTATCCAATATATCAAATTTTTAAAAGTAGTTCTTTTAAAGTGATTTTTTCAGAAATAAACCATAACAACTATACTATAGCCAATTACATATTATACAAACAACAATTTTTAAATCCGCCAATTAAACTCCAGTTTGATTTTAGACCCAAGTGCATATTTGTCACTAGAGAGGCCCATCTATCATAACAATTATATGATTGTTCTTTAGGCAATTAGTGATTGCTCTCAAACATCCACCAAACAGTAATTAAATATCGTTCAATACTTTTGAGATCGATTGAGACATTTTTTAAATTGATTCACCTGATTAAGAAAAAAGGTGTGGGATGACAGTTGATTATCATTCGACTTTTCCCAATTACCTAAAAGTGTTTGGTTTTCATTGCTAATATCATAAACAGGGAGAAAAAAGAATTAACTACCTCTCATTCAATAATATGAAGTATGAATGCAGCCACTTAGTCTAGAGTGGTTTCAAAGGTAAAATAAGTAAACCCTCATTCGGGTCCATAAAAGTGGCGCTCACTATTTGACCAGTCCCTGGATCAATATAATAAATCAAAAACTTTCCCTTTGTTTGATTTGTAAGTCAAATGCATCCAAAACATTAACTTGGTGTTAGCGGTGCTCATGTATTTGTTACACTTGCTCCTTCAACTAATGTATTGGCCTTGTATGATGACAAGGGACTAAATTGTTTGGTGTCAACGTAAGCGAGGGACCAATGTTACCACAATTATGTTACTGCCTTCTTCTTCTCCAACACCTCCAATTCTTTTATCTTGTCCAACACTACTCATAAACTCATCTTCTCCATCACCTTGCCCAAAAATTATCATATTCATATTCAAAATTAAAAATTGATTTACCGTCTTTATCTTCATCTTCATCATAAAGTCAAATAGAAGAAAGATTTAGAAATTGCATAAAATTGACAACAAAATAAAGTGTAAATCCATTATGGGTGAATATAGCAACAAAATTTCATCTTTCTTATGGATTCAAATACTTGAGAGTAAAGCACTACTAAGTCGTTTCCACCGACAACAATAGCAGCAACAACAACTATACTCTATTTTTTATTTCACATTAAACATAATTAGTCATTAGATCAAACCCATTATGATGATGATGATGATCCTTTTAATTTGAATTTTTATTTGGTATATTCCATTGAAGTTTTAAGCCAAATAGGTATCTAAATCTAACTATAAGGTATCAAATTTCTTATGGGTTTTCATAGAGCTTATTTGCCACCTCTATGGATCAAAGAAGACAGGGAAATTTTCGAACAACTTGTGACAAACTAACTTCCTTCCTTCCTTATCTCATTCTCAGTAGCATCAACAGAAGCATCCGTAAAAAAAGTTAAATAAAATCAACACTTGAATAATCAAAACAATAAAAAGCAAACAAATTACAACAATAAAAAGAAAATAATCTAGAGAGAGATTACTAGCAGATAGAGAGGAGGAAAGGGGAAAGATGCAAGGAGGAGAAGAAATGGAGAGAAAGGGTGAGTTGTGTTTGAAATTAAGTTGGGGAAAAAGATAAAGTTTGGATTAGAAATGGATCGGGTTTGATGTTGTTGTTGTTGTTGCTAAGTTGAGGAAGTTGCATGCCCATCGTTTGATACTCACCCCCTTCACTTATGCTTATTTTTATCTGATGTAGAGTGAGAGAGAGTGACAATATTGCTACACTTCCATGTATCAAATTTATTATCAGGCTTGGGTTACAGATACATTATGTAAGAGGCAGAGGTGAGAGAAACATGGGGTGGATGTTTGACCTTAATTTAGGAGGGGGTTTGTTGTATTGAGTGTGGTGGTTACACTTGAAGTTGAAAAGGAGAAAAAAAAATCAAAAAATCAATTGGAATCCATGGTTGGGGATTAGATGAAGAAGATGAAGGCATATCGATCCCCGAAGTCATACATATGCATCTGACATGGAAAAAACAAAGGACACCTAAACACAACTTACATTTAGTTGATGTTTTGGACTAATGTGACAAACAAAATTAACATTAAGGGTGTTTTTAATAATATTTGTTGATCTATGGATGTGTCAGACATTGAGTGTCACTTCAATGTTAAGACTCTTAATTGCCTTATAAAGTTATGTAGTTTCACCTTCTTCAATTTCTTATCACCAACATATTCCTTTTGTAGATTGTCCCAAACTTCCTTTGATGAAAAAGCATAAAAAACAGTTCAAATATAATTGGACTCACGCACGGATGTATCAAGAAAAGAGCTTTATAATCTTTCTTTGCAGTCTCCTTATGCGCAACTCTCTTCACATCAGTTAGATTATTTGGCAATGCCGCTACACCAAAATTTACCACTTCTAACACATCTTGAAATTCAAAAAGAACCTTTATCTGCTTGACCCATCAATCATAATTTGTTCCACCTTCAAGCAGTGGTAGGATACCAGGAAACTTATTCAATGACATTGCCATTGAATTTCACCACGAGTCGCCTTTGATTTCAACTAAAAGCTTTGGATAATAGATGTTGGAGATAAAATCCAATCTCTTTGATGAAAGAATGAATGGAGAAGAAAGTCTAAATGAGATAGAATAATTGTTTGATCAAATATTATCTTGTATAATGAAATTTGGTACAACCATTGCTTTATACTAATGTCTTGTATTCATTGTATTCACGGAATCAACCAATTGGTCCTTAACTTTCTCTGGGTGGTGGCTTGCATGGTCATAACAATCTTAGGTTTCCTTCTTAATGTAGTGAAGTGAACAGTGAAATGTCTGCAACGTTCCTCCCAAGAGTCGTTGGACTCTGTTTCAAGAATTGGTACCACGCTTTGGATCTAATCTTTTCCGTAGCATGGTGGAGAAGAGTTTACATTTAATAAATCCTTAGACTTTGTGATAGTCGAAGATGGCTATGATGTTCTCTATGTGCTTGTCGGGGTCCGTTGTTTCATCGTAGGGATCCATATGTGGTGGCTTCTCCAGGCTTGTAGGGATTCGTGCTTCTTGGACCCTCATCATGAAGGACTTGATCATCCTCATCCCAAGATAATGATCTCGAGTAACAAAGTCTTCCTCTTATCAGGGGTCGTGGTTGTTGGAACCTTCTCAATTTCTTGACCTGATAGTGTCGTGGCGACCTTGATCTCTCATGCGTGAAATTATCCTCATTTTCTAGGATTGAGGTATTAGGGAGTGCTCACAACGATGACCTATTTCTACTTCCTCTTGTTTCTCTTTAACTCGTCGAAAACAAAAAAAAAATCTCCTCAATGGACTTGTTCAAGTGAAGCAAGGTCACAATGATATTGTTGAGCATATAATCAGTTGTAGGAACAATGGGTGTTGTAGTTACAAGATATGAGGGCTCGTATATGGATAGTTCTTGTGTCGGGGTGATTATTAGATGAGAATGGAGGGTGATTTCCACTCTGGGTGTTTGAACCATAGATGGGGAGGCAGTGTCACCATCTCAATGTTCAACGTGGTGGACTTCGCTCCTAGTTTGGTTTTGTGCATGATGGTCGGATTATGCAAGTGTATCAACTCGTTTACCAAGTAATAAAGTGTAAGTAGAGTATCATATCAACAGAGATTTTCATTTCATCCAAACAATTCACGTTACATATTTGGTTAACAAATATAAAATAAAAGAGTTGAGGGATAAAGATTGCAATTTTTATCTGTTTGTAACATAACAAGTTACCTGTTTTGGTTGTAGAAATGTAAGCAGCAGTTATGATTCTTCAAATTCTCCTTATTCATTTGTTAGAATTAAATAACATTCATGTCGTGTTTATTTATCTTAAGTAGACTATCTAAGTGATGAGGCCATTGAGATGTTCTAACATAATCGGTTTGTTAAGTTGCACTTGCTGATCGCATAGTGATCTTTACGTGTGTGGCCTTACTCTCTTAGTTGGTTTCGGTCTATCCCTCAGTATTTAGTTGCATCTATTGGTCACACGGTGATCCTTACGTGTGGGTCTTACTCCCTTAAAGGTAATTGAAACATAGACTTAACTTGGGATTCCGAAATTTCAAAAGGCAATTAAGGTTAGTGTTCTTAAAGGGTTTTCCCATATATGAATCTTAGGTATCTCATAGAACACTCTCTCTCTCGGTAGTTCTATAAACGGGCAATCCTATTAATGTCTACCTTACCAAGAGTCGAGAAGAATGGTTCTACTAGGTTCGGTTTAAATCATGTAGTACTTGTTTCCTCAATCAATAACAAGTTACATCCTAGGCTAAGCAGATTTTACTCAATATTAGTAATGTCACCTCCTAAGTACTTACTACTAGGGTCAATTCGCTTTCAATATCTTTCGTCTAGTTACTAACTAATTACTTTCTAGATAGACAAATATAAATATCAATATATAAAAATCAATATTAGGTCTTGTCACAACCTAAGTGTATAAACTAGGGTTGCACTACACTACAAATAAATCTAACCTAATAAAACTAAATAGAAAACAGAAAATGACTAAATAAACCACATAAAATTAAATAATTATCTAACAAAACAAATAAAGGTTCATCTTAGAACCCTAGCCTAAAAGTATTTAGTTACTCATGGTAACTAAACGACTAATTACAAAAGAAATAAAACTTACCTAAAAACTTGGAGAGGAGAGAGAAACTCCTCCTGAAAGCTCCTAGAATCCGCCTTTCACTTGAACTACTCCAATTCTAAAAGTAAAATTATGAATGAGGAAGGTGGTATCTGTAGGGAAAGATTCCCCCTGAACTTGGGCTAAAACCGTGGGCTTAAGAAGCAAAAACGTCACAAAATTGCGACTTTTTTTAGTAAGACAACATGCTCGGGGCGCACTGAGCATCCTTGAGATGCATGTGCCTTGCATCTAAGCTGCCATTAGGACCCTGGAGCACCATTTCATGCGCCTGGTGCATGTGCCTGGTAGCTTCATGATCCAGGTGCATCCATCCTTCCCCGAGGCGTACAGTTCTGAGTTCATTGTGCTGAAATGCCTGTTTCTTTGTCTTTTTAGATGTTTGCTTCTATGTAAGTTGTCTTGGAACTTGGGAATATAATTCTTCCCTTTGTAAAGTCTTCTGAGGCCTCTTGAATCTTCATTTTTCATCTTCCCAAGGAACACATAAATCTTCGGATGTCTTTGTTTTGCCGATTTGCATGATTTCTCTGTGAATTACATAAAAAATACCCTAAAATTGCTATATTTCAGGAAGAACAAAATTGCAAACTTAAATATAGAAAACATTAAAAATGTCCTGAAATCATATGCAAATGCTCTAATACTTGTATGTTCTGCTAGTAAAACCTACTAAAAACAATTGAAAAATATGCTAAGAATAACGTAGGATGACCCGTCATCAGTGAACTAGTAGCCATTCTAGATGTTTGAAAGTGTTTGGTTTTTTTAATAGTTTTAATCTTTTGGAAAGAAATTGTGGGGAGAACTAGTTCTCCACAGACGGCGCCACTGTCTAACTTGATCAGATGAAAGGAGTCCAATATGGTGAGCTGGTAGTAAACTGGAAGCTGGAACGATGGGGAAGGACTGTACATGCAGTCACTCCAACGCTCAAGTCAGTATTTGAGAAAGAAATAGAGGTTAAGGAAGAATACAACGTACCTTTGAAGGACTGTTTAAGTCCTTTTATATAGGTGAAGGAAATATCTTTCATATGATCGTAAGGCGTCATTGGTCGATGTTTACAGATGACGGGATCTGTAATCGTTGAGCATTATAGTTTGAAGTCTATGAGGGACTTTACGATTCTGCATTGAATTAGACATCTACTAGCCATTGCGGGCGCGCCTCCCTTGTGAGGTGAGGGTGAAACACTCACCCTATTAGATCCGTCCAGAATAAAAGTATAATCCCTTCCACTAGATCCAAACGTCGCTTGTATTCTTACAAAACTTTCTATTATTACATAAATATGTTATTCTCTACTTGGTCCATTATTTTGTGCAACATTGTTGTTTCTCTTTTGGTTTATTGCCTCTATTTGTCATGAAAGGTTAAAAATAATTTGAAAGGATGGTAAAATAAACACTTCATTTTAGCGAGATATAATGGTTAACTAAGTAAGCAAAACGAACGAACACAACCCATCAATATATTCAAGAGCCATTTAACGATGATTCTAATTTTGGAAAGGATTTCTTGCAACTTCAGATGTCGTAAATAGAGCTTTTAAGTTTTTTTTTTTTTTTTTTTATATAAAAAGATCAAATAATTTTATGTTTCCAACTTGCATTGGAGAATAAATATGGCCAAAATTATCAAGATTGTTTATGTTATGATTGTCTTCTTTTTCATATTTCTTTCTATAACCAACTCCGGTGGTAAACAAATTTTTTAACCCTTTTAATTTTTTCTTATTTATTTTACAATATTTCATCTCTTTTAGTAATTATCTCTTTACTTTTATTTTTTTATTTAACAGCATTTTCTGGATGTATGAATGACTCTGATTGTCCAGACCTTTTTTGTCTCCCTCCTCTTGATATGAAATGTCACGAGCTTGTTTGTAAATGTCGTTAACATGTAAATTTAAGAGTAATCATATGTTACTGCAGAGCCGGTAAATTTTAGGTTAAACTACAGTTTTGGTCCCCTAAGTTTGTCAATGTTACAATTTTTTATTTTTCTATTTTAGTAATTACAGATGTGGCATGCCACTTAGTTTAACCTAAATTTTATTTGAACTTCATAATATTGTTAAATCTTATGACTTCTCATACATCACGATTTATATTTAGCTAATCTTTCCATTTTTTTAACGATCTTAAAATATATATTTTTTCTATTGAAGATATAGTTTGCTACTTCAATGAAAAGTAGTCATTTCTTCTACTTTCAAATTTATTGTATAAAAGATGTGCGATAGAAATAGAACATATATTAGTTTGTATTTGAAAAGAATTTAAAAATTATTGAACTATTAGATCAATAATTCGGTTCAAGAGGTAATAAACTATATAAAAAAAACAATGAACACACGATATTTTTGATAAAGTTCAGTTAATTTTGCATATGTTTACAAATAGTTGTAGTTCTTAACCATTAGAAAAACGCTTTTAAGTTTCAAAAATTGCTCTCATGTACCTTAAAATTACCTAAATACCCTCAATGCATTGTTCACTACCCAACCGCAATTAACTACCTTTGCGCTCTAATATGTAGTACATTAGCATTTGTAATGGCAACCATAACACAAATTATCATGTCTCAACACTTGTAACTCATAAGCACGCTCCAGAAGCAATACAACCAATTAACTAACAATACTTGATCATAAGCAACAATTTACATAATTATTCATAATTCAATAACATTACACGAATTCGATATTACATTAGCAATGCACAAATGGTTAAAATTCAACAAAAGTGTAACATTACAGGTTTTTGACAACATATTATACAAAAATACATAAAAAAAAACTTAAAGTCCATAAAATAACATCAAATCTCTACTGGCAATTTGGGCAGTTGTAGTTGAAACAAACACAAATATAGAGCTTATTATTTTCAAGTATCAAGGAAAGCATGGATTCTACATCGCCATCATTTTGAATAACTTGAGGATGATAGATAGTTGTTTAGAGGTCTTCATCTTTATCCGCCGCCAAATCTATGCATGTTATTTGTACAAATACACGAGACACAATTTGATTTTGAAGCCTACACTATTTACTTTATATGTTTTTGATGATGTTCCTTAGATTAGTTTATCTTTTGATGTTTGCCTTATGGTTATCATGTTAAAGCACCCAGTAATCTATGTGGCTTGGTCTTGGTTTCACTTGTGTCTGATAAAAAAGTGTCTTAGTTCATCTTTTGTCATCTTGAATCGATTCAATACACACTGAATCGACTCATCTAAGTCTCTAACTTCAGGTGAATCGATGCATGAATGAATCGACTCTTTTCTGTTTGAATAGTCTCACAAAACTCTCTGACTTTCACCGAATTGATTCATAAGAGACATGAATCGTATCGTTCTTCATTCTGGGTTCACTTGAATCGATTCAAATATACACTGAATCTTTCATCCTTCATGCTTTCCTGGTTTGTTTTCTTGCTGTCTGAATCGATTCAACCATTTAGTGAATTGATTCAGTCTGTTCATTTTGTGCGAAATTGAGTCTTATCACCCTTCACTATATATACAATTCACCTCATAACTCTTAATTCATTGAATCATTTGCAACTATTCTCTCTAGGTCTCAAAAACTCATTGTTCATACATTAAGATTAAACACTTTTTCTTAGAATCACTTTGTTCTTTGACTCACATTAGTTCTCTAGGGTGCTAGTAGGGATTGTAAGTTGGTTCTCTCAAGAAGATTGATTGGGATTAATCAAGGCTTCAAAGTGAGTTGAATAATCTCATTCCACCTCGAAAGGACTTGGGGTCTTTCTAACCGTTCTTGAAGTCAAAGGGGATTCGTTTATCGGATGTAGCATCGAAGGCTTGAGAGAAGAGTTCGAAGGGGAGCACGGGTATTCAAGGACCCGAAGATTCAAGGAACACCAAATTCAAGGGTTACTTGGAGTTTCAGAGAGTGTTTTACATAGGGGTTGAAGAATTATGTTTAATTTCAAGGAACTCCTGTAAACACATTGTATTCAACATTTGTTACATAGTGGATGACCTTGGTGAAGGTGTACTTCATCAAGAAGAGTAGACGTAGCTCTAGTGAGGACGAGAAAGAGCGAACTACTATAAAAATATCGGTGTTATCTCTCTTTCCCTATCCTCTTTACTTTTACTATTGCATGTGATTAATTGAATAATTGTTAGGATAATTGCTAGTGTTGATCTAAGTTGTTTTTCATTGAAAATTAATCTAATTCATTGAATTAGGTTTCACATAATTATTTGCTTAGATCAATTGATTGCAAAATCTATTCAATTCTTCAATTACACATGTATTGTGTTTTGATTTGATAGCTAAGTCTTTTTGTTCATATAGGTTTGGCTTGAAATTGTCTATAAGTTTTGTACATTGTTCAAGGATTATTAAAGTTTGATTGTATAATAAGATTTGTATCGTGAATCTCTCAATTCTAAGATTAAATCTTATTGCACATATATTTGTCTTTTTGATTCATTGTTTGTGATTGTTCGAGCACGATTCAAATAGTCAATTTCGTTAGAATTGGTTTTGATTAAAACTCCGGAAAAACTTTTCAAAAAGCTATTCACCTCCCCACCCCCTCTAGCTTGGTAAGTAATTAGCCACATAGACCAACAAATTTTCTACTAGAACTACAAAATATTTGTTAAGTTATGTCTTCAACTCATCCAACTTGTTAGTGGGGGTTAAAAAACCTTAACGGTCCTCTTGAAAGCTTGATATCATAAATGAGCTTCAACTTTCCCATCTTTAGACATGATTCACTTGACAGAAGTAGATGCAAGAGCAAATATCAGAATAAAATAAAATGAAAGGTAAAACCAATTCTTGATTAAACGAAGACATATATTTATATAAATTATGGTGCAAAAATAACCATATAAATTGTCGGTGCTTTGTCCACCACATAAAGTTCATATATTTATATAATTTATATATTGTTAGTTAATTAAATATTGGCCACGAAAAAAATTATGTTACATTATCAATCACAAAAAATATGCCAGTGCATTGTCAACCAAAAAAAGGATGAACACCAACAAAAAGTATCATAGCATCTCTAATGAAATTGAATCATCTTCATACTCTTTAATAATTTCAAATTCTTCTTTTTCTTCATCACGAGTATCACACAAAATTGGATTGAGTTCATTCTATTCTTTTTTTGGTGGTTTATCTCCTTTTTCAATATTCATGAGGTCTTGGAACCAAGTTTTTCTATCCAAAAAAAGCATCTTCTCATGTATCGGCCTCTTCACTCATGTGTAGCTTCCACTTCGTAGACGATGGAGGTATTAGACAACAATCTTTCAAAAAAACAAGAACAAATTCTTTGAAGATTAATCCAAGACACATGACAGGGGTATTTGGGTTAAGTGATAGACTACCCCTAACTGAGGAAAAAAAAAGTCTCTGAAATACTAATTTCATGGTTGTCAACTCAATACAACCTTATTGTACCAAGTTTCAACAATGTGACCCATGTCCGGTAATGTCAACTATCTATCTTCAAATGCAATTCCACTACTATTTTAGGGAGGGTACAAACCATTCAAGATATAGCTAAAACATTTTATATTCTTGAATGGTTTAACAACTATGTACATTTTGGTTTTATAGGTGGAGTCTATGATCAAAACAGTTGAAAAATTGTTTAAAAACTTAATATATTTTAAATGAACACAAAATATGTCTTGAACCATAGTAGCCTCATATTTTATTTCTGGTACCTTGGCGACCAGATGTTGCATCTCTGACTTGTCATCTCAGCCTGACTTTTTGATTCTTTGACGTGCATTGTACACTTGTTTTATATTCGTCAGGCAGTCGTTTTTTCCCCTTCAAATTCATTAGAATATTCTTTGGTTGCACCAAACTCTTGGTCAAAGTCACTAACAAGCTCCTTGTCTTTCCCTCTTAATATACCCACAAGAATATACCCTTCTAAATTTGACAACATCTCATGGTTGTGAAATTCATTAAAAATAGTCAACGAACATATTTACATATCTAAACAACCTGAACAGACACCCACATTTTCTTGAGTCAGTATATTCATGCTTCACTTTCTTCTTGGGTGCATTGTATTCACCATTCCTTTCATAAGACAATTGTAAAATTGGTTTTATTGATTTGGATTTTCCTATAACAATGGTAAATATCACTCTATTTTCTTGTCAACGTATCCAATTAATCATGTCATCTATGACTTTCCATGTATCTTTGGTTGAAAAGAACGTCGATGCGTCAACTTCATTATCACCAAGTAAGGACACACCATAATCAACATGTGAAGTTTTCACATGAACGTAAGCTTCATCAATATTTGGTATTGCATCAACCAAAACTTCAACCTTAAATGGTTTCAACTCGACAAAATAATTTCATATGGTTTCAACCAAAATCAATTTCCATGGTTTCTACAACCGAAACTTCAACCTTAGACAATTTACATTCTTAGATCTAGACCAAGGAAAAATCAATTATATTCGCAATAATTGCACAAGATCATACCATTAAACACATACTTCAAAAAAATAAATTATATATTAAAAAATAAAACAAAAAATTATATTAAATTTTCCAAATATAAACAATTCATATTAATTGTTAATTTTAAAAAATGGTGTATAATATTATCACCAACTTTATATCATTTAAAAAATTTAAAATCTATTGAAACTAAAATATTAAAATATTTGGTGCCAAAGAGTAAAGCAATATGTTTGCTTTATAAATAGAAAGAATGATTTTTTTTAACTATTCATAGTTTTTTCTCACGACTACTGTTTCCACCACTCTTCCGCCCTAAACCACAAATACTTCCACCATCTTTCACCCTCAACAACCATGAACAAAGTTGTAATTCCTTAGTTTTACTTACTTTTGGAACCTTTTCATCCTCCTCGACATAAACCAGCATCTAAGGTTTCACCTTAAACTCAACAAAAAATCTTTTGCTCAAGCCTTGAACAACATATATATGTGATACTCCCCTCAGCCAGCTACCACAAACTTGGGTGAAAAAAGATAGAGTTACGATTAAAATCCTTGAGGATGAGTATCAAGCTGGTGTGTAGAGTTGTAAACACAACCTTCACAATAAGATAATATGGCTAAAGGGTACAACTCCAGTCACCCTCAATAACTTGAGATCCAAGTTTTATATCCTCTTGAAAGATCTTTGTAAGTAGGGGGTTACATCCATGGAAAAATGGTTCTATGAATTTTCTTTTTCGCCTTTAGAAGATGTCATAAGTGTAATATCCATGGGATCCTAGACCTTGACCCCTGGTATTTTGAAATATTTTTCTAGGTTTAAGTATTTTAACCCTAGTTTGCAAGAACAAACATTAGCTAAGGCGTGGATTTGTAGTTATGATCTATCCCAAGAGTATTGGAGCCAAGATATCCCTTTGTCTATAACGAGCAGTGTAGGAGCATCTATTTGTACTAATTCAATCGTTAATAAACCTATGATTGATAGAGCTTTTTATCATTATGTAAGGGTTTTACTTGATATGAAATTGACAAGAAAAAACATATATAGAATTTTGGTGGAAATAAAAGGTTATGTATCTTTTACTGACCTTGATTATGAAAATCTTCCTAATTATTGCACGCACTATAAATGTACCGATCATTACTTAGTTATGAAGGCAATCTTCATGGTGACCAAAGTTCCAAACCAGCGGAAATTAAACCTAACACTAATTGATTTGATCAAGACAAAATAAATTTATACTAGTGATGCCAATAATAAAGATATATAACAATAATGGTTTTACTCTGGTGACATCAATAGCTGCTAAGAACATAGGGAAGCAAAAATCAACTATGCATAAAAGTAACTACACTACCAGATTAAAGATTGGTTGCCTCATGCCTTTCAAATGAAGTATCTGTATTGGAATATAATAAAAATTACTAACTCACCTCTAAGTTGGCACTTAAAAAGCTTATCTTTCTCATAAACATGTGCTTTGTTTCATTTTTTAACATTGGAGTAATATCACTAGCTTTTCTATGACTTGGATAGATAAACTGGGCCTAAATTTCTTTTGTGTTAATGATACAGGAAATATCAATCCTAATCATTGGTTTCTTTGTGCTAAAACACTTTATGTATTCATATCCTTTGATGACCAACATATTCCTTCGAAATTTGAACGTAATGGAAAGTATTTTGGCATAGTACGTAGAATTTTATGCTTATACTTGTTATATTAGAAGAAGATAGCTATGGGTTTACGACATACGATGGCAATAATCTAATAGCTTCTAATCCAACTACTGGAGCAAAAGTTTCAGTGAAATCGATACCTTCCTGCTGACTATAGCCTTGAGCTACTAGGCTAGCTTTGTTTCTTACCACTTCACCTTACTCATTCAGCTGGTTTTTGAAAACTCATTTGGATCCAATGATGTTCATTTGAGGTGGTTTCGCTACCAAGTCGCAGACATAATTTCTTTCACAATCCATCCATCATCTTTCAAGAAGTTGGCTCAATGATTGATAACAGTACCCCAACATAGAGTGTTAATTTCAGAAGGTTGATATTGTCTTCATATGATAGTTATAACCAAGGAAACGTGTGTATGCTTGAATGAAAACCAATATAAAGTCTATGCTTTCAATTACCTTTGAGGTGGTAGGACCTCACACATAAGAATCACCGTATGACCAGCAGGTGCAACCAAACATTGGAGGGATATATCTAGTTATCTGCGAGAGTATAGACCCTACATGTAAGGATCACCGTGTGATCAGCAGGTGCAGCTTGACAACCGACTAAGTTAGTAACGTCCCAACGGCCAGTGGCGAAGCCAGGAATTTTATAGGTCTTGGCAAAAAATTTGTCGCAAATTCATGTGACATAATATATATAAATAGTCATAAATCGAAATAAAAGAGGTTTGTAATTTTTTCAACAAAAGCACAATTTGAAATAAGAAATATGAAATATAACCTGCCAATAGCGTACTAAATAAAATTAGGAGGTAAATGTCCTTTCCGCGACCTCTGTCGAGTGAATGTTCGAATAATATCAACATCATCAAGTGACTTGAATATCTCCCGCTCGGTGTAACATATCATCAAGTAATTCAACCACACATTATTGATCTTGTTGCGCAATTTAGTCTTGATAATTATTAGATTATAAAATATTCATTGTATAAATTATACAATGAATATTTTATCTCTAACTTGGCCATCAAGTATCTTGGGCATCAAGTATATCTAACTTCTGCCTCAATTATCTCTAACTAATATACAATATATTAATAATTTATACAATGAATATTTTATATTCTAATAATAATCTTTATTGCTGAAAAAGCTCTTTCAACGAAGTTGTTGACCCTGGCATAATTAAAATTTAAAAGCATAATTATTAGTACACTACACTACACAGTACTGCATAATTTAATCTAAAGCTTGATTTGCAATATACCTGAAATGTTGTGTTCCAATGTACACAACGTAATTATTAGTTTGCAAAATTGCAATGTTGTGTGCTTCATGTAATTCATTCACTATTACCATATCCATATGTACACAACACAGCGTTACATACCTAAAAGGCTAAAAGCCTAAAACCATAAACCAGATGCTTGCAAATTGCAATGTCAAGTGCTTCATGAAATTCATTCACAAGACTAATGTAGCATAAACATGAAAGTTGGATCACTTGACAATATGTTCTAATTCTACTGAACATAACATATGATACCATAGCATTTAGCAGTAATTATTATGAAATAGGGTTTGAAAAATCAAAATTGGGGATTATCAACAATTCTAAATTGCGGTTTGGAATTTGAATAATCAACTCATTCATCCATTAACAAATAACAAGTATCATTAACAAAATAGAACAAATAACAAAGAAAATAAAATAGAATTAGAACAAACCTAGAGGAGAGTGGAGAGGAGAAAGAATGAAAATGGAGGCAGACTGAGAGGTCAGAGAGGGAGAGGAGCAAGTTGAGAGAGAGAGTCTGGGAGAAGCAAAGGAAATTAAAATAGAGACTGGGAAAGGGAGAGTCGCTAGTAGAAAAGGAGAAGAGTTCTCTGTACGCGCTGAAAAAATAGAAACAAAACACTTGAATTCTGTCTTTTTTTTTTTAGTAGGAAAAAGGGCATTTAGGCTGGGCTTGTACAAAGAAAGTAGCAACAGAGCATGGGCTATAGGCCCAACCTAGCTAGGGGGTGCCACCGCCCCTGCCAACGGCCTCATCACTTGTATAGTCTACCTAGACTAGATAAATGTGACATGACTGTCATTTGATATCCAACATAATAAATCGGGGGGATTCGAAGAATCCTAACTGTTGTTCACTTTTCTGCAACCAAAACAGGTAACTTGATCTGTTGCAAACAGATAAAAATTGCAAATATCTAACTCTTTAACTCTTTTATTTATGGCTTAAAAACAGTTTTCGCCCTCTAACTTTCATGAAGTTGCGATTTTGGCCCCCTAAGAAAAAAATTACAAAACCGCCTCCTAAGTTTTGGCAATGTAGCAGTTTTGCCCCCCAAGACATAAAAAATAAAATATAAAAAATAACACGTGGCACCTCACTTAGGATGCCACGTCAGCGTAGACCGGGTCAAAATTGGCTTTGGGGGCCAAAACTGCCACAGGTACAAAACTTAGGGGGTGGTTTTGTAGTTTTTTTCTTAGGGGGCCAAAATCGCAACTTTGAGAGAGTTAGGGGGCTAAAACTGCTATTAAGCCTTTATTTATTTGTTAAATAAAAATAAGTAACGTGAATTGTTTGGACAAAACAACAATCTCTGTGGATACGATACTCTACTTATCACTTTATTACTTGGTAAATGATTTGGTACACTTGCTTATTCCGCACATCACAATCCTCAAATAGCTTATTTGTAAACTAAATAGTAGTAGTAAAAATGGATGTGCAGGAATTAATAAATTCTCTTATAATTATTATTTGAAAATGGTTCTTAAAGCTCTCATTGTGGTAAGTCCTACAAATGTTTTAAAAACCTACATTATACTGTTTTTTTTTCATTATTTCTCTCACCATATGATTTTTCACACAACCTATTCGGATTTTAAGATCTGAAATATTTCAACGTGTTTTTGGAGGATTTTATGAAGTATTTATGCCGTTCGAATTCTACAATCCAACCTATATAAGGCGCGCGAGAAACTCATAAAGAGGGGAAAGAAACTTTTTTTTTACAGGGAAAGCCCACATTTTGTTATCTCTTCTTTGGACATATTTTATTTTGTTTTGTAGTAATGTTATGTTGAAAGTTTAATAAAATTAAATAGATCTTCTGAAGTTTAATTATAATATTTTAGTTAGTATTGGCTGCTCCGCTAACATTTTAGTGATGATCCGCCATTGAATATAAATGTAAACAATTGTATACTTTGTGGTATGTAAATTAGTAATGGTATTTTTTTCATCTAATATTTGGATGGATAAATTTGATAGATGAAGGTATTATATTATATTCAAAACAAACCATTAGAAAATTGTGAATATATATCACTTTTCTTTAGCCCGTAAAAAAAGTATCACTTGTTGAGGTTTATAATTTTCAACAATAAGATAAACTTTCCTTCAAAAAAAAAAAAAAACAATAAGACAAACTTGGAGGTACGTGATTCTCTCTTGTTAGAGGCTTACATGCATTCTCTCGTCCAAAAGCCCATTTCAAATGCAGAAAAATATGCCCACCACTGACTAACTATAAGGATCCTATCTTTATGCATTACGTTTCACATTTTAATGCAAACCAAAACACTATATATACATTGTGAACAAGTTCAATAATCATAACACAAACTTGTTTGTAACATCTATTTCTTCCTTATAATTCTACAATCTTTTTATTTCCACTAACCTTCATCATCATCATGTCAAGTGCTCAGCAAAACTTCAACCAAGGCCAATCCCACGGCCAGACTCAGGTAAAAGCACAAAATTACATTTTTGTGAATTTGTAATATATATACATATATCTCATGCTACCTTATAATATATTTTTTATTATGGCTAGGCTAAGGCTGAGGAATGGATTCAATCCACAAAGGATTCAGCCTCTGCAGCCTCAGACAGGGCTCATTCTGCAGCTAACACAACTGGGCAGACTGCTAGGGATTCGGCCTCTGCAGCCGTCGATAGGGCTAATGCTGCTGCTAACACAACAGGCCAAGAGTCTGAAAGAAACAAGGAGGAAGCTGCTGGTTTTCTCCAACAGGTTGCTAGCTAATATATATATATATATATATATATATATATATATATATATATATATATATAATAAGAAGAAAAATATATTAATCACGAAATTTACAACACTCACATTAGTGTTTTACTTTTTTTTCTCTTTTAACATTCTAGTCAATTCAACTTATATCATATTTATACATAAAGGTCTGCCTTTTATATCTTGTTATTGCAGACTGGAGAGCAAGTGAAGAACATGGCTCAAGGTGCCGTTGAGAGTGTGAAGCACACCCTTGGCATGGACAACAGCAGCAACACCAACACTGCCAACACCGCCAACGCCAACACCGCCAACAAGAAGTAAACTAGGACATGTTGATTCATTTATGAATGTTGTCCTGCTCTACCTCCATTCAAATGGAAGGATAATAAAATATTCGTGTATTTTTCTTTTTTCCTTTTAGACAATATTGCTTTTTACTGGTTGTTAGGGATTAGCAACTAGGAAAGCTATTGCTTTTCTTTATGTAACTCCTCGTTTTAAGTTCGTCTCTTGACTCAATTTTCCAATAAACATTAGAAATGTTATGATTTTGCTCTACTTTACTCGCCTAGTGAATTGTCTTGTACTCACGATTAACTAGTAACTGTATAAAGACTCTCTCTCTTTAGCAACTAATAGGTCTCACGATTAGAATATGGAAGAAAAATAATTTGGTCACATTATTTATGAGCAAGTCTTACTTTGGCACAACTTTAATTCCAATTTGTTCGGTTACACATACATAAATTTAAAAATAAAAGAAAAATAATTTGGTCGCATTATTAATTCTTTGTTCTTTTAATTTTTGTCACTTGTGTGTGCATCCAAATATATTTTTATTTAGTGTCATGTTCAAATAAGTATTTTCTCTTTTTTTTTACGGTAACCTAAAAGTTATTGATTAATTTATCTATTTGTCGTTTAAATGAAAAAATAAATGAGACCATAGTCGTTGAACTTTTCTTGTGTTTTTAATGCTCTTATACATGTTCAAACCTTGTTAAATTTTAATCGTCCTGCACACTTGAATATATATTAGCATATTTATTTATTCTTTAATATTTTGTTATCATCAAAACTTTAGAGGAATTGCAGAAACCAATTTTGTTCCAACAAATCTTTCTTCTCTTAAGGGTTTTATAAATATATCAGCCTGTTAATGATAAATATTAATGGACTTTATATCTAATACACATTTATGAACATAATCTCTTATAAAGTGATGTTTTTTTTTCCAATGTGCTTAGCTCTTGAATAGAGAATAAGATTTTAAGACAACAAATGTAGAGCAGGTAGAATATCATAATGTACCAATTCCCAAATGATTGACGCAGCCTGCACTGTTATTGATAATATTATTGAGGAAGGGGCTACTTATTCTCAAAGAGGTGATGCTTCTGCTGCTAGTAAAATGCTATCATCATTTGAATTTATTTTCATACTACACTTGATGTTTAAGATCATGGGAATCACTAATATTATTTGTCAAGCATTGCAATCACGCTCTCAAGACATTTTTAATGCAATGCATCTTGTTTCTATGTCAAAATTACTTCTCCAGCAACTAAGAAATGATGGATGATCTGATTTGTTAGAAAATGTGAAATTGTTTTGTCTAAAACATGAGATAGAAATTTCTGACATGAGTGCACAATATGTCTTGGGAAGAGGTCGATCCCGTCAAACAAATGTAACTATGGTGCATCACTATATGGTTGATATTTTCTTGGTTGTGATAGATTCTCAAATGAAAGAATTAAATTTGAGATTCAATGAACAAACTGTGGAACTTTTGCGTTTAAGTACATCTTTGGATCCTAGCAACTATTACAAGGAATTCAACAGTGATAATATTTGCAGGTTAGCATGTAGTTTTTAGTGTCTTGACTTCATTGACTACAAAGAGTTCATTTGTATTTACTAATATGTTAAATTAATTATATTTGTAGGTTAGCAGAGACTTAATATTCTGATGATTTCACTGAGCAAGAAAGAATTCATTTGAAGTTGCAATTAAGTCATTACATTGCTGATATACCTCAGTCTTGTCAAAATATAACAACACTCTCCGAGTTGTGCAAAAAACTAGTAGAATCTGGAAATTCAAAGCGCTGTGATTTAATTGATAGATTGATTCGTCTTGTTTTGACACTCTTAGTCTTCACAGCGACAACAGAGAGAGCTGTTCATCAATGAAAAATCTCAAGACAAAACAAAGGAACAAAATGAGTGATGATTTTCTTTTAAATAGCTTGGTTATTTACATTGAAAAGGACATTGCAAGTCAGTTTACCTCAGATGCAATTATGGAAGAATTGAGTCTTTGAAAGGACGCCGGGTTCAATTTTCATAATAACTACTATTAGTTTTTATTTTTTTTGTTGTAGTTTTTTTGGTACACTCCGCTATTCTAGTTGGCTTTTTTGATACAATATATTATTGCCGTATTTTTTGGTATAATCTGTTCTTGTTGAATCAAGTGTATATTTTATAAAGAAGTTATATAAGTAATAGTTATCGTGAATTTTTTTACCTACTGCGTTAGATTAGTTTTAAAAAAAACCTTTATACATGACCACCTCATAAAAATATTGCTATCTTCGCCGTCGTCCAATACTAGCAAAAAAATCGGATAAACGGTATTCAAGTTATCACTATTGACTGTTAAGTAACAGATTCAAGAATAGTTTCCAAAACCCTGAAATCATCATAATGTTTTGAGCAAACCCTGAAATCATCATGATGTTTTAAGATAAACCTTTTTAACTCAAATTTCTCTATAATAACTTCGGGATCATTGTAAAGAAGTTTGGCAAGGGCTGTTTTACCAATCCCCACTGCTGGAATTCGAAACACTTACACATCCTGAAATCAAGCCTTTTAGTTCTTTAATTAAATTAATGACCATCCTATTTAAGCGTTCAAAATGAGAAGAAAAATTATTCAGAACCTGAGAAGTAGGTGTTAGTGTTTCACTCTCTGCATCCATTTTGCAACGCAACGCCTCAGTGTTGATTTCGTCAAACAATATGTCAACATGAAAAACAACATTGTTGCTTTAAAAATTACGACAGAGCTTTGAAACGATTACTGGGGCGAGTCACAATCAGGTCGCTTTCTTTAAGACGTTTCACGGCACTACCTGAAATGTGCAAGGTAGACTATCAACCGTGCGTCTCCAGGATAAAACAGCCCAGATTCTTTTTCTGTACGATTAAAGGCTGCACTGCCTAGAATCGGTCGAGAATAACACCTCTGAGAATATGGTTTAGAAACCACTCGAGAAAAACCAAAGGAGGAGAAAAGAACGATTCGTCAACACAAATCGCAGGAGATGAGAAGGGGAGAAAACCAGAGAAGAGCGTTCGATTCTCGGTTTTGGTGTTAAGAATGAGAATCCCAAGCTCTCTATTTATAGAGGGGATTCGACCTCGCCGACCCGGTTTACGACCCGCTAGCACAAGCCCACGCTCTAGTAACGGTAACCCACGACGCGGAAACGTGCGAAAACGTGGAGCCGAAGATGCGCGTGTGGAAAACGTGCTGAGACTTGGTCTTGGCTTGCAGGAATCTCGGAGCAAAAGAAAAAAAATAATATTTATTTTCTAAGCACCAAAAAATTATCCTTTTACGGCCCAGGCCCGGTCGACGTCGCGCGTGTTATAATTTTTGGCATTAGCTCACTCCGTTCACAAAAGTGTGTACCCCAAGCACACACCCTTGGAGGTGATATCCCACATATATAAACACTACTAGAGTGTGTGATCTACCCAATGTGGGACATAGAATTTTCAATTCACACTTAACACTAGTTTCTCCACTTGTGTTTATATTTCAAAAGCTTCACAAACTCACTAGTAAACTCACTAGTGTTCCAATAAGCATCACTCAGCATATTCAACTATACATTGACACTAACAGCATGATCATTAATTACAACTTCAAAACTGAGCAATTTTGTCTTGAGACTTTCCAAGAATGAAAAATCAAGCTTCTACCTCCTGTAGTTGTCCACGAACATGACTTTGACACATGTTGAGAGGAGTGTTCCTAACACAATATCTTCCATTACTTGCTTTGTTTGTTTGTAATAATAAGAAGAAGAGCTTAAGAAATCACAATTTCAAATGTGAGAGAGAAAACTCTGCTCCCCTTTTGATTAGTAAAGTCTCCGTTTCCCTGATCAAGTTGATATTTATTTAATAACGTGAAAAAGACAGACGCGTAGGTGGGCTATCAATGCTCCTTGAACAGTGTTAAAATATAAACAAGACTTTTAGAAAATATAAAATCAAATATTGTGATGTGATACTCCCTTCGACCCCATCTCGTATTAGACCTTGTTTGGTAAAGCCAGGAAACTAGCTTATAGCATATAGCTTATAAGCTCGTCTAGCAGAAAAGGTCAAGTTAGTACTATCTTACATATTCGGAGGCAATAATGCAGGAAGTCTAAAACATCATTTGAAGAATCAATAACAGCAACTTAAATAAAAGAGATATCCATCTATCATGATAGTGACATTTTTTTTATTGTCTCGAGGCATTGCCTTGATCACGCTAACATATTCTCATGGCTGTCACATCTCACGAAGACCATTAAGCGTCCTATGTGTCTATACAAGGGTTACTAGCGTCATCCTTGAGGTACACTTCAGTTTTCATCACTTTTGCACATAACTACCTTCTTTAGATACTGACTTGAATGTTGTAGTGCTGACGTGTCTGCAGACACTTTTCTCCTCCATCGTGAAGACTCAACTTCCATCACACCGGAGCACCCTGAACAACCATTTAGATTCATCGATCATCACCTGACTGATCATTACTCACTCTTGTTGTTGAGATAACTAGGGTCAATGTAACTATAGTTAGTTAAGGCAGTTAGAATTGGTTAAATGTTAGTTAGAGAATTATAGTTGGTTACAAAAATATAGTTAGGGTAATTGATGTCTATAAATAAGATTATCCATGTACTCGTTAATTAATCTTTGTCAATATAATTCAATATGAATTCTAAGGGTTATCCCTATGTTATTTCCTATCAATCATACTTCTTCTATGAAGTTAATCTCTATTTCTTCCATCCTATTATTTATGTTACTTGATCATTTTGCATAGACTAGAAATCTCAACTAAGTCGGCACCTGCAAGTAGAGCTGTCTAAACGGACCGGCCCGTATGGCCCGGCCCATTTTGACAGCTCTACCCGCAAGCAACTCTCATCCTATACCACTTACTCAAAATAATATATATGATTAAAAAGCAAAAATTATATATAAGAGAAGAGACCAAACCAACCCAAAGGGTGGAGTAAAAAAAACTTTGATAATTAGAGTTTTACTTATACTAATCTAGCCAAAAATCTAGATAGAGGGTGGATTACAAGCATCTTACAAATCAAGACGACCACGCCTAAAAACACCTTATAAATCTAAGGCTTTTCTTCTTCAAAGTAAAATCTAAGCCTTAAGAATCGAAATCAACTTCTAGAAAAGTGAACTTAGGCGCACCAGAGGCTACATTTTTTTTAGTGGATAAAGAAGGCTACATGGAGTCAACAATCTCAATAATGAATCGTCCTTTAAGATATGCAATATTTTTTTCTTTCAATTTATTTAATCATTAATACGTACAACCATTAAGCAAGTTCAACTCGAACTTTGGTAGATGGTAAGAATGTGGTTGTGAGGGGAGATTCTACTAAAGGTGGTCAGTGAGATCTTCCGACTAAAATTAGTAATGTTAATACTTCACACTAATAGAATTCTAAGTGTAAACATCTATATATTTTTAATGGTGTGTAAATAGTAACAGTATTATTTTCTTCTAATATTTGGATAAACTTGATACATGAAGGTATTATTACATTCCAAGCAAACCAATAAAAAAATTACAAGATTATTAGTATATCAAACTAATAATATGTCACATATTTTTAGCCATAGGCATTAATTAGCTATGATGATTAAGAACAAGTAATACTTGGATTGGATGCGAGTGATTCTCTCTTTGTTAGAGGCTTAAATGTATTCTCTCATACAAAAGTCCATTTCATACGCAGAAAAATACGTCCACCACTAACTAACTATAAGGATCCTATCATTATGCATTACATTTCACATTTTAATGCAAACCAAAACACTATATATACATTGTGAACAAGTTCAATAAACATAACACAAACTTGTTTGTAAAATCTATTTCTTCCTTATAATTCTATAATCTTATCAATTCCACTAACCATCAACATCATGTCAAGTGCTCAGCAAAACTTCAACCAAGCCCAATCCCACGGCCAGACTCAGGTGAAAGCACAAAATTATTAAATATATTTCTGTGAATTTGGACTACACATACATATATATCATGTTAACTTATAATATATTTTTTTATTGTGACTAGGGTAAGGCTGAGGAATGGATTCAATCAACAAAGGAATCAGCCTCTGCAGCTGCAGAGAGGGCTCATGCCACTTCTGCAGACAGGGCTCATGAAGCGGCCAACGCAACAGGGCAGACTGCCTCTGCAGCCTCAGCCAGGACTCACTCAGCTGCTAACACAACTGGGCAGACTGCAAGGGATTCGGCCTCTGCAGCCGCTGATAGGGTTAATGCTGCTGCTAATACAACAGGCCAAGAGGCTGAAAGAAATAAGGATGAAGCTGCTGGTTTTCTCCAACAGGTTGCTTACTAATATATATAATAAGAATAGATAAAAAATATTGATCACGGAATTTATAACACTCACACACAGTACATTAATCACTTGCGCTAGATCCCGATGGATCATATAATGTGAAATTAGCCCTTGATTCTGACACTAATTGTAATTAGTGTTTATATTTTTTTTTTCTCTCAAACTTTCTAGTCAATTCAACTAATATCTTGTTATTGCAGACTGGAGAGCAAGTGAAGAACATGGCTCAAGGTGCCGTTGAGAGTGTGAAGCACACCCTTGGCATGGACAATAGCAGCAACACCAACACTGCCAACGCCGCCAACCCAAACTCCGCCAACACGGCCAACAAGAAGTAAATTACTAGGACATCTTGATTCATTTGTGAATGTTGTCCTGCTATACCTCCATTCAAATGGAAGGATGAATAATGTATTCGTTTATTTTTCTTTTTTCTTTTTAGATAGTATAGCTTTTTCCTAGTTGTTAGGGATTAGCATACTACTACTTATGTCATGATTATTGTGCTTTTTGCTAATAAAGAAAGCCATATCATTTATAATAAAACATATATTCTCTATATTTTTCTATCTTGCTTTAAAGCTTAGTACTTAGTTGTTATTGCCTGGCTTGTTGATAAATGTTTTCAAAAAGCATCTAATCAAATGAAATCTTATATAACTCAAATGTTTTTTTTATCATTTTCATTCTTACAGTTTCATTTAACTGATCTCAACTCAAACCATATTTAATAAGCTTCATTTACAATCTCTAACTTAAAGGTGACACCTTCAGAAATTGAGTTGTGTCACACATATTGCCTTGAATGGAACATTGGTAGTTCATATGAAGACTTCACTGAATATATAGCTACCCAATGTATATTCCCTCTTCATTTTCAGCCATTTAATTTTCTTGCCCTCTTCATTTTCACCCAATACAAACCATCTATTGTTCCTGTCAAACGAAGTTCACTTATATAATACCAATGGGAGCCTTGTAAAGTATTGTAACGCCCTAGCATCATACTTAAAATACTAACTACTAAGTGGCTTTGAAACTCCTCCGTCTAGGCCTAAATCGATATTGGATGGCGGGCTGTTATACTCCTCCGTCTAGGCCTAAATCGATATTGGATGGCGGGCTGTTATACTCCTCCGTCTAGGCCTCAATCAATATTGGATGGCGGGCGTTGTTTCTATGACAATATCTTGCATATAGAGGTTGTTCTACCCATTCCGCACCAATTGTCACCACATTCAAAACCATATTTCTAACCCTTATGCATGTCTCGAAAGCATCAATGGTATCAATTGTTTATCACCCTCTATCATTACTTAAAGGGCACTTTTTTGAAGGAATGTAATCAATTAGGGGACCTAAACAGCAATTTTCGGCAGAGTTTAGAATGTGAAGTTGGAGGATTAGTGGGCCTTTCGTCTCTGTAAAGTGTACTATCTAAGCCTTTTGTCTATGCGAGTTTAGGACAATTGCTCTTTTAAGTACCTCAAAATTGCTCATCTTGCTGAAAATAGCTGGTTAGGAGTTATGACCCGATATTTTACATGCAAAAATAGCCGATCAGAGGTTATAACTCGATTGGGAGCGAATTTGAAATGCCTAATGAGCAATTGTCCAAGTTTAAAATGTGAGGTTTGAGGAATAGTTGTCCTTTAATTGAAAGCGTATGATTACAACTAGCTAATTTAATCTATTACACACCATATTCTTTACTTTAATTATTATCAAGACTTTAAGATAATGCTTGTATATATATTTTATGGTTCACCTATGTGAAAGCGCATTCTTATGATTAATATGTTTTTATACCATTTGTATTTGACAATTTAGACATCCTAGCACTAGAGGATGTTGGTCTTCTAAAAAGAGTTCCAAGTGCATAGATGTTGTGTTTAAGCAGATTGATTTTGCTGTCGAAAATAAGTTAGCGACCCAACTTGTTGCCAGCTTGCCTTTCATTACTCTGTATTTTTTTTATGCCGGAAGTAATTCTATTGAAGGTGTGTTTGACAGCAAATGTGGATACCTCAACAACCCGGTTGGTTTTATGCCTCACTGAAATAATTAGCTTTATGCATAATACAACATTTTCTTTTATAATTTTTTTTATGGTGATGGGATAGTGTTCAATTCTAAATTATGGAAGACCTTAGAGTTCGAAAAACACTTACTAAAATATTTACATTTAACCCACTTCGATGACACGAACCTAAAATATTTGAATCAAAGATCTTTTTTTCTATATTTTTTTCCTATCAACGAAATAACAAATATCACTTGAAACTCACACACAATAACAAAGTTTCATTTTCGAATACAGTTAAGGTTTTCAAACTAGCAATTTCAAACATTGGTAGTTAAGATATGTCTTTTCTACAACTTTGTTACAATAGTTTTTATTAACAAACATTAATACAATCTTTTGCAAAAAAGTAATATTTGCAATAAAATTTGATTGGTCAAATATGTCAATAGGAAATTATTTCACACTATTTTCCTCCAAATTACAAAAGTTTCCACCACCTTTCTTCTCAATCTCTCCGCTTCTAGTTTCTAGTACTAGTGAGAAATGAAATCTCTTCGATTTTGTTAAGTTTTTTCTCCACACTCCACAAGGCTCCAATTTTTCTCATACTTTTTCACCTAGTTAATTCATTAAATAATGTATATAGTACTATATATAACAAAGACCATATATAAATTATTAATTAAATGAATTTAAAATGTAGATTTTTATTTATTATTAATGACCGAATCGTGTGTCGATTAATAGATGAATTAAAGTTAATAGGTTTCATTTAAAGTCAAATCTATTGACTGACTTTGATTACAGCACAGTGTCACCGTCCATTGACATGAACCCGAACAAGTTCCAGAACCAACCACCATTTCCTATACTCAACTCAACAATAAACCTTCCACATCCGTACACGTAAAACCCACTTCCACTTCTCACATCAAATCAATTCACCCCTTCCTTTTCCTCCAAATTACACAAACTGCCACTACCTTCTTCTTCTTCTTCTTCATCCCTCCCTTTTTCTACTTCTACTTTCTTCCATTCACACACGTGTGACTGACACATGATGAACTCTCTTCAATTCCGTTACGTTCTCTCTCCACACTCTCCAAACTCCATCACTTTCCCGCTTCACTATAATTTTCCACCAAAATTTCAGTTTCTATCTTTTGCAAGATTCAACGGAAGAATCAGAAGAAGAAAGCAAAGTTTCTCAATCCGTTGTTCATCGAAAACCGATTCTCAAATTGGAAAGAATTCTGTTAAGAAAAACGATGAACGTCCTCCGTTTGATATCAACCTTGCTGTTATTCTTGCTGGTTTCGCCTTTGAAGCTTACACTACTCCTTCTGTATGTTTTTCTCTTCTTCTCCGGATAGGTTCATTCATTTAATGATGTATGTGGTTCATAATATGGATCATATACATCATTAAATGAATGAACCTAAAAATTTAATTTTGTTTATATTTAGAAACGGAGGGAGTATAGATTAGTGAACTGGAGCTTATTATTTCTATATTAGTGATTTTAATAGTAATTATGATTGACGTAATTAGTTTTAGTTTTTAATGACATGTCAACTCAGGGTATATATGAATTAATTGAGTTTAATAGGTATGCATTGAATGTGTAAAATAGTTTTGCACTGTCTTTTAATAAGAAACTATTTTTGGGATTTAATGGAATACAAGATGCTCATTGGTTGTCGATGTAAAACTATTTTACACTAACCGTGCGTCATTGATTTTCTCATTAGTTTTATTTTTAAGTTTGTAGTTTGTTTTTGTTTTGTTTTGACACATAGTATTGTGGCGAAAAGTGTCTTATATTGTGTTCAATGGAGAGTTAAGTAAAGTCTGATCGCGAATTAAACTATTACTAGAGATCAAACTCGATTACCAATTGAGTTCGTAGCAGGGTATTATTAACCACTCAAACTGGCATTGGGAAGAATCAAAGCTGAGACCTTGAGAGGAGCATGCTCCAAGGCCCCAAGCCAACACCACCAGAGCAAACCAAGTGGGTTTTATATTTTAAAAAATTATAGTTATTTTTGAGAGATTGACAAGGAAATTTAAAACCAAAATCATTATATTGCTAACTTTTTGGTTTTAACATGTTTATGTATGTGATGTGTTTTTGGAGGGAAAAAGCTAACCTGAACTTGATAGTAAATTACAAATTATGATTTAGTTTTAGAGATTGAATTGCAAATTATGATTTAGTTTTAGAGATTGAAATATGAAGGAAAAAAAATGAAATTATTTTAATGTGATACTGGAACCAATCATTTTTTCTTTGTGATGTATATGTCTTTTTAACTAAAAAAATGTAATTATCTTAATGCGACACTGGGACTAATAATTTTTTTTCTGTGATGTATATGTACTCTTTTTATCCTTTTATTTTACCTCCCATCATAACATGTTTCAGGAAAACTTGGGTAGGCGGGAAGTCGATGCTGCTGGTACCAAGACAATCTATCTTTCTGAGTAAGTGCCAGTTTCCCTTCACTGTTGCCCTTAGAGCTGTTATCCTTGTCATTGTATTTTAATTTAAATTATTTGAATCAATTTTGATAGAGCCCAATGACTGCAGTTGATCTATGTAGTTTGACTTCATCTAGATGGATAAAGATGCTTGCTATATTTAGTGTACGTTTGTATTAGGGATGAGTTATTTTGCCATTCTCACCGCTTATCCAACCACACACACGTAATGTGCATGCATGACAAGATTTGTTTGAATATATGCAGGGAATTTTTTCGTGAAATTTATGATGGACAACTCTTCATAAAGTTGAAAAAAGGATCCAGCTTCCCCGCCATGGATCCATGGGTTGGTTGTCTTTGCATAAATTTATTTACTGTACTGGATAGTTCTGTAATGTAGTTAGATATTTTTTATTTTTTTTTGACTAAAAACTGTAATGTAGTTAGATGAAGTGTACTTCGTGTTACTTTAGCCATACAACTGAATTATTTTCCCTTTCCATTTTTAGCTAATCAGCACAACTACTTGGCTTTCCTTTTATTTCTGTTGTTTTTTACATTCGTTGTAGGGAACAAGTGATCCGTATGTGGTCATACAGATGGGTTCTCAGACTGCTAAAAGCAATATCAAATGGGGGTGAGCTTTTATATTTTAATTTTTTTCTTCTTCCATTATACTTATTGCAAGCCTACCAGGTAATGGTTAAAATGAATTTTAATAGTTCTAAATAGTTTACAGTCATCGTCACTGCAGCGTTTTTACAGTTTGACTGTTATGGTTTTCTTTATAAAACCTCAGACTATCCTTGCATTTGCAAGCACTTTCTAGTTTGACGTATTATGAATTTTCATTTTATTTTAAATGTGTATTAGATAAGTCGAAATAAGAATGATTTTATTCGGACTACTGTTTTGAATTTTGTAAAAGCCTGTGAAACAAATATCTTCAGTTTCTGCAGTAAATTAATTGCAGCAGTGGTATAAAGTGTTTTAAATTATTAATTTACTATTGTGACTGTAAGTACATTTGGTTCATTTATGTAAAATTATTTGATGGCAGGACAAAAGAGCCAACATGGAATGAGGAGTTCACTTTTAATTTTAAGCGGTCGGCGATGAAACCTCTACAGGTTAAGAAGCATGATCTCTCTCTCTCTCTCTCTCTCTCATCTGTGCACCCATTCACATACAGTACACACATTGACATGTCCACACTTGTGAGAATCCTTTCGGTACATAAAATATTATAGATGCATGGGAACCTTTTAAATACGCATGGAAGTGATATTGGAATTTGCATGCTGTGATACATGGAAAAATGTATTTTGAGCTGGTCAAGGTTTGTTGTTTGAAAATAGTGATCATTCCTAAGTGATTGATTATTAAGACATTTGTTGGACTGGATTCACTCTTATAGACAATCTACCTCAAGGTACTGTTTTCTTGTAGAGTTTTATGTCATTTTGTCGCTAGATTTAGTGCTCTGGCTGAGTTTTGTGCTACGGAACTTGTCACATGTGAGCTTATCTCGATAAAGCTACTAATTCATGAGTCGATATTTACCAAGGTATCTCAAATGAAGTTGTTTTGCAATGATTTGGCTACTCTTCATATTGCCTCTAAACCGGTTTTTTTGAGAGAACCTGACATATTGAAGTGGATTGTTACCTCGTTAGAGAAATAGTTATATCTAGTTGTATTGTCACTAGTTACATTAGTTCTAGTGACCATCTGGCCGATATTCCCAATACATCTCTCAGGGCCCTCAGGTCGAGTTTATTTGTAACAAGCATGGTATAATCTATGTTCTCCACCCTGAGGGGGAATGTTAGAGTTCTAGATATTGGGCCCCATAAGCACTTTTGTGTATATGATGTATAGCTTAGTATATATAACCTTGTAATCATTCATTTAGTATAAAGAATAACATGAATGATTTCACAAGCAATAATTGAAGTGAGCGTTTTTTCCTTATGGAACACCTGTACTGAGGTATATCATCTGGATTCAGAAAATATGTGCAAAAAATGAACTAAAAAATATGACGGCAAAATTAGAGAAAAAAATATTAAATGTTAAATTTCTAACAATTGGCAGTATATATTAGGTTGCAGCTTGGGATGCAAACCTTGTAACCCCTCACAAACGCATGGGGAATGCAGTCGTTGATTTGGAATGGCTTTGTGATGGTGAGGACTGGAAAATCTTGCAAGATATTGAAAGATTCTTGTGTTGTTTAAACTTTCATCAAGTTGAATTATGCTCTAGAGAGCATAATTAATGTCCAAAGAAATGTAATAGAATCTACCTATGATTTTATTCAGTAAGAGAACATAAAGTTAAGATGTCATATTAAACTTTTGACCACAATTCTTTTGACCATATAATGTTTTTGTTGTAGGAGATACGCATGAAATACTGGTGGCGTTGGAAGGAATGGGTGCTGGTGGAGAGGTTTGGCTGGAGGTATGTTTCTTTCAATGGAAAAGAATAAAAACAAATCAACAGTACAAGCTCTTATTATGGGGAAAAAATTGTTGGCATATGTATTTTGATGAAAAGCATGATGTACTATGCCATTTGTTCTTCATGTACATTTAGTAGACAAAATTATGTCTCTCTATTCACATAGTTAGAACTTCACATGCTTATCCCTTTGCATTAAACTGTTTTCTCTGAAAAGGTCTTGATAATTATTAATAAAATCTCCAAGGGCTACTGTAAAATGATGTTTGTTTGTTATTCAGTTGACTTTTCTTGAGATTAGCTACTCACTTTATCATTGACAGTGGTGACAATTATGCTTAATTTAGTGTCGATTTGCTTATGTGAGTAATATGAGGTTTCCTTTAATTGAGTCGTAAGTAGTTGACTTATGTAAAATAATTTTGAATTTTAGGTCAAATATAAGACCTTTGAAGAAATTGATGATGAAAAAAAGTGGTGGAGGATACCTTTTGTTTCAGACTTTTTAAAGAATATTGATTTAGTGTCGATTTGCTTATGTGAGTAATATGAGGTTTCCTTTAATTGAGTCGTAAGTAGTTGACTTCTGTAAAATAATTTTAAATTTTAGGTCAAATATAAGACCTTTGAAGAAATTGATGATGAAAAAAAGTGGTGGAGGATACCTTTTGTTTCAGACTTTCTAAAGAATACTGGTTTTGATTCTGCACTCAGAAAGGTTACTGGTTCTGATACAGTACAAGTCAGTCAATTTGTAGAATATGCATTCGGGCAGTTAAAGTCATTTAACAATGAGAAGGTCCGGATGTCTGATACTGATAATGATAAATATGATATTGAAAGCTCTGGGAAATCAAATAATGATACTGGTAGTTCAGAAGCCTCTGACGAAGCTTCCAGTGAACAAAGAAAGATGGAAGAGTTTCGTTCATGTGACAGTGAAACTGAAAATGGACACGCTTTGGAAGCATCACCACAAGCTAGTGTGGAAGAGTTGTCAAATCAACGTTTTTGGAAGAATTTTTCTAAAGTTATCAATGCTAACGTTGTTCAAAAGTTGGGTCTCTCTGTTCCTGAGAAATTAAAGTGGGATGGACTGGAGTTCCTAAACAAAATTGGTTCGCAATCACAAGATATTGCAGAAGATATTTATATTGAATCTGGTCTTGCGATACCTGAAGGCACAGAAATATCAGACGATAAAACAAGCGGTCAACCTTCCATTGCTGCAATTGAGTCTTCACTTCCAGAGGTAAAAAAGGCAACTGAGACTTTGATGAAGCAAACTGAATCAATTTTAGGAGGTTTAATGCTTTTGACCGCAACAGTTTCCAAAATGAAAGATGAAGGGCAGAGGAAAACCAAAGAAGATACTACCGAAGGAGTAGGCAGTGACATTCAATATTCTACTAGTGAGAAGTCTCCTAGCCCAGAAAATAGACCATTGTTGGATGATAAAAAAACTACAGAGATGAAAGCACTTTTTTCAACTGCTGAAAGTGCCATGGAGGCTTGGACAATGCTGGCCACTTCACTAGGTCATCCAAGTTTCATCAAGTCTGAGTTCGAAAAGATATGTTTCGTTGATAATGCATCCACTGACACACAGGTGTTTTTTTACCTCCCTATCAATTAGTTCACTTACCTCTTATGAATTTGACAATTGTTGATGTATCATACCAAGTTCTGTGTTTTACCGCCAACATATTTTTCCATGCACTGCTTTCTATTTTCTTAACCATTAGAACTTTCAGGTTGCAATTTGGCGTGATTCTGTGCGAAGAAGGTTAGTGATTGCATTTCGGGGAACAGAACAGGTAGTTTATATTCTTCTTGTTCTTTTAGTCATAGTACTCTTCTGTCATCTGATTTGTCTTAAAGATACATATGGTTTTATTTTTCAGACGCAATGGAAGGACTTAATAACGGATCTAATGCTTGTTCCAGCCGGGTAACATTCATTTCTAACCTAGTTGTGACTTGTTTAGTGGTTTATTTTTTATATTTATTGTTGTAGTATCTTTCCACTGCGATATATTTTTAAATCTTGTGTGATACCGGATCTGTATAATCTGACTAGTGTATTCAGATTATACTGCTTGATTTTTGTGTGATATATTTGATGTCATGCTACTCAACAAAATGGTGTCGCTAAAAGAAAGAACTGACACTTGTAGAAACAGCTCTGATACCATGTAATTTCTGTGAAATTAGTGACATGAAAAATACGCCTTGTGTGAGTAGTTGCTAACAGGTAAAAAATAAAATAAAATAACCAGTAAAAAAAATCAGTTGGGAATTTATTTTAAAAAGGAATGAGGAAAAACATAAAATGCGGAAAACATCAAGACATTTTACTTTGTTCGTCTATTGAAAAAGCTTATCATCATTGTGAATAGGAGCTGTGTTTATAAATGTTACTACATCTGTCCCTTTTTACAAGAATCTCTAACAAATTGTAGGAATATTCAGAAAAGTAGCTGTATCAATAAATTTGTAGAGAATGTGTACTTTTCCATATTCCCCTACAATTAATGATATCACAAGAGAGATAAAGCAATTTTACGTTTCCCAATTGTAAATTAAATAGAAGTATTTTTGTAAAGAAGCTAAATTAGCCCACCCAAATTGCCACCGGGGGGAGAATCGAACATGAGACCTTGAGGAGGAGCACACTCCAAGGTCCCAAGCTAACACCACAAGGCCAACCCAAGTGGGAGTAGGAACACAGGACCTTGTAAAGAAATTATTAATGCATGTGGAAGTTTGTAAGGGTCTTAGATTAAAGGGACAAAGAAATATGAAAAAAGGGTCTAGTAATTTAAAAAGTGGGAGTAAATTTGAGCTATTCTCCTTAAAACTAGAAAGTATTCTGGAAACTCTTTTGGAATAAAAGGGGAACCAAGAAAAGAAATATCACCACAAAGGAAAGGAAAAGACTCCCCATAGAGAATTCTAGCCATAGGAGCATCCATCTTTTTATATTCTGTTCTGATTTCTCACTTTCTCTTTCTTCCAACTTAGTATATGGTTGGTAGGCTATGCCATCTAAAAATGATCCTCTGGTGCTGCTCAAAATCATAACTAATTTAGGGATTAATTTATAATTTTTTTATTTCATCATATTATTTTATTCCATAACTAACTTTGCTATGATTTCCATAGGCTGAACCCTGAAAGGATAGGTGGAGATTTCAAGCAAGAGGTTCAAGTATGTTAGTTGTTGGAAGGTTTTTAGTTTTAGTAGATATTCAAAAGACTACAACCACAAAAGTTTCTTCATTATTGACGGTGCTGAGATCTTTGCAGGTTCACAGTGGCTTTCTCGGTGCATATGATTCAGTAAGGACAAGGATCATTTCTCTGATTCGACTTGCAATTGGTTATGTGTAAGTTGTACTTCTGAAAAAAAATTATTGCACCAAACACTGCCTTCAAAACATGTATGTCTTAGAATATTGTTTTCGGTAAATGTAAAAACATTTTTCTTGCCAATTTTATGCTTTTAGTTTTAATCATTGGTTTTTCTTTTTGTGAATCATGTAACAAATTGTTTCAGCAGTGGAAAATGTTATTATGATTTATTCAACAGTCAAAGACTGTAGAGTGTATAGTAAAACCTTTTCCTTGAATCAAAGAATAATTGGATAGGAAATACATATAATAAAGGAAGTTCTGAGTAGAATAGAATAAAATAGAACAAAATCCAAGAGATCTTAACATCCCTTGATTGTCTAACAGCCATGAACCAACTAACTCAAAAGTTTGAGTTGGTTTTAATATTTCTCTTGAAAACCCTTTCTTGCAAAAGTTCTTTGGGCATGAAATGTGGTATGTAGAGAATACTCTAGCCTATTTTTACATTATGAAATAAATATTTTACATTATTTTTCTCATGGCAGTTTTGCCAATGACTATTGATCATATTCATTTGGATATAACTACCAATTGTCTTCCCTCATACTCCAATAAGCATTGCCAATGCCTATTGATCATATTCATTTGGTTTTTACATGTCACTTCATTAATTTTGCTCTGCAAAATTTTATTTCATACTGACAAACTGAAGGTATACTGTTTTTGTACCAGAGATGATCATTCTGATTTCATCCACAAATGGCATATTTATGTTACTGGTCATAGTTTGGGTGGTGCTTTGGCTACCTTGCTTGCTCTTGAACTTTCATCAAATCAATTAGCTAAGTAAGTTTATTATTATCACCTAGTTGAATTTCTCCTGTTTATTGTCTTTCTACTGTCTCTCTTGATAAAATTTCAATATTATTTGTTTAGTGTTATATCATCCAAGATCCTATATAAGATAATGCTATTATATGTTCAGTAATGCTCGGGATGATATAGGATGAAAATCTGTAGTTTTTACAGAAATACTCTTGATTTAAAATATACTATATTTACATAAATTTATTATGTTTTACTTAACTTTTAGAGAAATAAAAGTCCATTACCCTAAATAAAAGCCATGACCAGTGTGTACAAGAAAAATATAAGTGAGCACATAGTGTACAAGAAATTCATCCTCAGTCTTATTACATGGTTCTTTCTTTATTGTCTTCATTGCTTGAAATGTCCTTTTTGCAGCAGGTGATGGGATTGAAAAAGTTAAAATAAACTGAATTAATTGATCAATCAAGTACTATATTTGACTTCTCTGTTTTGGTTAAAGATTTTAAATTGAATATTTTGAAACTATGCGATTTTAATCTTAATAATTGTCCTTGTCGACATGCATTAATTGTTTTTGTGTTTATGTTTATTCGTTTTCAAGAAGTACAAGACTAAAAAATTAATTTAACCAACTATATATTCATTGTTCATGCCATATGACATATACATGGTAAAAACTGTATACAATATTGATTTATTGATTGATTTTTCGAACAGGCGGGGAGCGATTTCTTTTACTATGTATAATTTTGGTTCTCCTAGGGTTGGTAACAAAAGATTTGCAGAGGTTTACAATGAGGTCAGAAAAGTTTATATAAGTATTTTGTTAACGTTGTTTTTGTCGCCTTGTTACATGCTAGTATATTGAATAAAATGTCCTTAATGTCTTTCATTGGACTAGAGTAGTATAGTTGTCATTGAATTTGGAAATTATACTGCCAAATGAGTGCATAATAGTCTTCTTATGCACAAGATACCTTAGGCTTTGAAAATTGAGCCACTGAATGTTACAAATGTCTTATGATTCATTATGGCACTTGAGTGATAGTAGAGTTATATGTGGATGATCATCCTCTACTCGAGTTAATAGCAAATCAGTGAAGATCCAGTAAGATGAAGGCATCAGATCTTAATAAGAGATGGAATTTGTATCAGTAAATAAGAGATGTGATTTGTATCAGGAATAATAGATGTAATACTTAAACCATACTCTGATCTTGTGTGTGTGGGTGTGTATAAGCAACAAGTATAAATCCTAGTTATCAACAGCAATATATAGCCCCTAAATAGGAGATACTAACACTAAATATCAGACTCTTTTGAACAACTATGACAGAAAGAAGACTGGGATCCATATTTAACATCTAGCATCTAAAATCGAGAAACAAGTTGTCTCAATTTTTTTATCCCCCTTTTTCCATAATATAAAGCACTTCCACATTATGGTGTAGTTCTTATAAGCAATCTTCTTTAATTGTGGCCACGCCCACGATCTGTTATTGGGCACTTTGTCTACCTTCGTTGCAGCAGTGCAACACCTTTAGTTTTCTGAGTTTAGGAGAGTAAATTTAGTCCCACATTTCCTAGATATCTTGCCTTTGTAGTGTTTATAACGTTTAGACAGTTCTTACCTTACAAGACTACGACCGAATTCTAAAGACTATGAGTAATTGATCATCTTTGAAAATCCCCTTTGGGAACATATACTCACACTCTCTGAGGTTGATTCATGAGCATGTTCATACTAGAAGTTATGAGGTAAAATGCTTCAAATAAATGCAAATCATGCTAAAACATTAATTTCTTTGGGATTTTAGCTGAAGGCAATTGATGTCTTCTTAGTACGGCTGACAACAGACATTTCAGACAGAATGTTCAACTAGACCCAGAAAAAACAAGATTCTTTATATTGTTATGAAATATTACAAACATCACTACCAAAGCTCAAAATGAATAATGGTGCATGTTGCGAAAAGTCATAGCAAACTCTAGAGTACTTTATTTAGAGCCTTTTTGTCTTCCAATATGTTAGGTAAAAGTAGAGTTGTTTGTTTCTCTGTTTAAGTTTGTGAAACGGGTTTAACAGTTTTGATTCTATATTTGCAGAAAGTGAAAGATAGCTGGCGAATTGTGAATCACAGGGATATCATACCTACAATACCCCGGTTAATGGGTTATTGTCATGTCAATCAACCTTTATTTCTTGCTGCGGGAGTTTCAACAAATTCCTTAGTAAGTTTTAATATACTTCAAACACACCTTGTTTTTGAGGCAATGCTTCAAACATACCTAAAATATAAAAGTATACTCTGTAGTGTGTCATATGCTTTTTGCCAGGTCCTTGTTTGATAATTTTAATAAGGCCAATTAATTTTGATAACCTGGTATGTAGGCAAAATGATTGAAAAGATTTTTCTATTTTGGCAAAAAAGGTTTTACCATAAGTTGATTGGCTAAGAATTTAGAATACCAACATTGGGTCCATAGCTCAGTGGTAGAGCATTTGACTGCAGATCAAGAGGTCACCGGTTCGAACCCGGTTGGGCCCTTTTTGGAATTCATTTTTTGGAAGTTGTCAAATTAGTCATTAAATGGAAATACCTTTCTAAGTGCTCTTTGAGCCCGAAGGTCTTCCTGCCTTGGACTAGGGGCGACATCCCCTCACCCTAAATTTCTCGTATAGAAAAAAAGAGCCCGAAGGTCTTCCTGCCTTGGACTAGGGGCGACATCCCCTCACCCTAAATTTCTCGTATAGAAAAAAAAAGATCAGTTATTTAGGGTGCGTTTGATCTGCTAAAAAATAAAGGACAAGACAGGGCAACTCTAGTTGTACAACGTTTGATTTGTAAAACTGTTTCTGGGACAAGATAAACTGAAGGCATGGGTTAGGACAAAAACATAAATTTTGTCCCTCGCTAAACTATAGTACAACTTTTTGTCTCACGTACAAGTTATATAAAATACATTAATAGTTTTTTGTCCACCAAAAATCATATAAGACCAAAAATTATTCATAAAAAAATGATTTATAAAAAGGGCCCAACCGGTGACCTCTTGATCTGCAGTCAAATGCTCTACCACTGAGCTATGGACCCACTATTGGTATTCTTATCCAATCAACTACTGTAAACTTTGTTTGCTAAAATCTCCTTCCATGGTATCGCCCTATTTATGTACAACCTAACCTTTCCTCGTAAAATAATTTGATTTCTTCTAGTCATTAAAAGTGGATTTTTTTTTTATATTGTAAAAAAAACCTGGTGCATTAAAGCTTCCGCATACACAGGGTTCGGGAAAAAAAATAGAGGATTTTTTCTTCATTTTTTTCGAAAACAAAGTAGTTTGTAAAAAATAATTGTTATTTTTTTATGAAAATTTTATTTTCAAAAAGGGCTAATTTTATTTTCAAAAAGGGCCCAACCGGGTTCAAACCAGTGACCTCTTGATCTGCAGTCAAATGCTCTACCACTGAGCTATGGACCCACTACAAGTGTTCATATCCTATCAACCTAGTGTAAATGTTTCTGCCGAAATTTCCTTCTTTGATTTATTCACAACCTAACCTTTCCTCGTAAAATAATTTGAATTTTTGTTCATGATTAATTTCTTGTCTTCTAGGATGGTATTCTTTATGTTTTCTTTTCATCATGATATTTTAGGTGGCACTGTGCATAAAAAGTTGTATAATTAGTTTACACTATATGACAGTTGCGTTTGATATAAACGAGACTAATTTCATCAGTCTTGGTTAGATTGGACATTTTCTGGTTCTTCACTCTTACTGATATATCAAATGCATGTTATCCAGGAAAATAAAGATATTTTGGGAGATGGCTACGAAGGTGATGTTCTTGGGGAATCCACACCAGATGTCATAGTCAACGAATTTGTATGTTTCTTCTCTATTTTTCTTTACATTTTCCTGTTCATATGCGCTCGCACACACACAAATCTATATGTATGCGTTATAAGTTTATAATTTTACGTGCATATAACATGTTATAGTAGTATATTACAATTAGATATTGACAAAAAAATTGTGAAAAAAGATTTTTTAATTCAACAGGTTTGAAAAGATTGTTATAACTCAAGTTAGTTTTTGAAAGTAAAAACTAAAGATCCCTGAAAAAAATAGTTTTAATGATTTTGCCTCAACGATTTTAGTGTAGCATTTGGCACCCGCACCTCGGAACTATAACTCCTGGTTCTGCCGCTATAATCACATTTGGGGTCAAACACGATAGACATTCACTATATATGCACAATTTCTATCTTTAATGGTTATATTGACAAATTCTTCTTTTTAAGATTTTTTTCGGTTATATTTCTTATATGTTTCACCATTTACAACTTTTATCTATCCAGATGAAGGGTGAAATGGAACTTATTGAGAAGTTGTTACAGACTGAAATCAATATATTCCGCTCAATCAGAGATGGAAGTGCTTACATGCAGCATATGGAGGATTTCTATTACATCACATTACTAGAGGTATATGGTACACTCACTTAAAAAAAAAACTCAGGATTACTTGTGTGATTCTTACCTTCTGTTCTTATCATTCTTATCTGGCTTTACTGGTAGTTTAGTTTACTTGGGAAGAACTCTTTGTCTTATAGGGAAGAGTGACATGGACGAAAGAAAATTGTTCAATTTTTACATAAAGAGGTTTGATAATAGGAATCTTTTAAGAAAAATGAAATATAAGAATCATAAAGGGTGTAATTTATCGGGTTAGTTTCGAAATTAAAAAATCTAATTTATCGAGAACTCACAATTTTTGTTTGAATATTAGAATACAAGAATGTATTTATAATTTCTTTGATATTATATCAGAGAATCTTAATTTACTTTTTATAATGCTATAATTAGTTTTTATATTTGTTACAATTTTTTTTCTAAATTTCCTATTTGTTTATGATGTAGTCTATCTCTATAAGTAGGGGTTAGTGTTCAGTCTTTTCTATCAAACTAATGTCAAGCCGGTTTGCTGAGATGAAGTTAAGTTGAATCCAAATTCTAAGATGGTATCATGGTCTATCCGAGATTGATATTGACAGGTTATAAATAAAGACGAAATTGATATCGACGGAAATGTCACTTGTATCTGAAGGGTGCTTTAGCAAGCCTATACTCCTATTTTAGTGATATGATTATACAATTACCAATTCCCCCTTATAATTACTTCAGTTTTTGTTATAAATTTATGACACTGCTTAATGATTAAATTATTTCAGAATGTAAGATCAAATTACCAAGTTGCCTCAAGGTCAGAACAAGATGTAAATAACAGCGTGTACTGAGCCAACAAGGTTTCGTGGCTGCAAGGCCAATCAGATGAGGTCCATATACAAATAGAAGTACGTTACATACAAACTGGAAGAAGATACGGAGAAAATGCACATAATATTTACTGGTATGGTAGGATATACTCACTGTGTTTGAGGAGTGTATTTGTTCTCATTTTTTGTATGATCAAAACATGATTGAGTCTAGCAGATTGGGTTAGTCTCAATATTACGAACGAAATTCGAATCTCCACTGAGACTGAGAGGTGTCAATATGTAGTGTCCGACTATGCCTCAAAAATGATTATTTTTGTTGAAGGGAACCTGACAAAAACATAAGCATTAACAGAACCTTTTCATTGGATGGCAATTACTAAACTATAATACAAAAAGAGAAGTGCTATCAAAACATTCTTTAACATGATTTTTCTATAACATTATTATGAATGTTATGAATAAGTGAAATTCATGTGGGGTCTCGTTAATAGGCATGAGATTTACATGAATTAGTGTAACTCATGAATTTCACCCTCTTATAGAGAGCGGGTTGAAAATTAGGTTGGCATAATAACAAGTTAAATCTGAGCATCACCTGTGTATTTCTAGTTTCCATTCTAGAACCAGTGCAATATGTTCCAAGGAGAGCTGATTTTCTAATTTCATTTTTTGTTTCAAATAATCTGTTCAGAGTAATTTTTCCTTAACTTGTAAGGGAAATGACTACTTGGCATGGTTTATTAAATTGTCTTTTGAAACTCAACTTTCTGTTGAATTAAAGAACTTTACATGTATTGGCAGCAAGGAAAATGACAAAGTTGTAATATTTTCAGTATACATAACTTTGCAAATGGAAAGGATGGCCACAGTGGCTGATCTAGACAGCAAGTGGAAAATATTTAACATCAGTCATTTTTGTACAACCATTGTTTATTTGCAGTGTTGTCGTATAGTTTTATAACTTGGTGCTATTTGTTTGTATGAGACATGTTTTTTTTTTTTTTTTAAGGAAGGAAGGATGATATGTATGTTAATTGTCATATTGCACCTCATTCTAGAGAGAAGTACAATGAGAGAGAGATAGAGTTGAGGATAGATTTGGTATGAGTGGACCATAATAAGATTTTGTAGAAAATCTAATCAAACGGTAGAAAAAATTGGTTTATGATGAAACAATATTTTTACTGGTCTATTCTATCTGGAAACACAAATCACTGCAAATACAATTACGATTTTTCTTACATATTTTTTCTCTCTCAACCGAGTGGTTCATTGTTGACATAAGCGCAATCTAAAAATTGTTGCGAATTCGATGAAAAATCACACCAATAAATACTTGATGTGTGGAGCAAGGAATAATCAAGCAACCAATACAAGTGGGTAACAATTATAATCACAAGCAAAAGTAGAAAACAGCGAGAGAAAAGAAGAGAGAACACAAAATAATTTGTTTACCCAGTTCAGTCCAAATTGACCTAATCTGGGGGAGAGAGCAGCCCTCCGTTTCACTATAATGATGAGTAACTTTACAAAAGAGATATCAATGGGTTACAAGAATAAGTCTCCCGTCTAATTCTGCCCAAAGTCTCAATCTCTTCCCGTAACTAAGAGACTCAATCCTAATAGTGTTTCCTAAGGTGAGACACAACCCTCAAACTCAAACCTTAGTGTTTGTTCCAAAGAGACAAACTCTATACAAACTCTAGTTTTGTTGTTGCATTTCTAAACCCTTCTTTCAGCCCCCTCTATCTCAAGGTTTGCTATGATACAAAGCCTATATTTATAGTAAAAGTAACTCCCATAAAATTGTAACAAATCTGGCCCAAAAATACGTTTCTGAAATATCTACTGCGCGCAAATTCGGGCTCCGATTTTACCATTCGGGCGCTGATTTTTGCCACAAGAAAAGCGTCCAACAGGCAGCCAAATTCGGGCCCCGGACAGATCCATTCGGGCCCCGATTTTGGGTTTTCCAGCAAACATGATTTTGGCCTCCAAACTCCAATTTTGAGTCACTTTCACAACAATCTCCACCTTGACTCCAAATTAGTGATGATGTCAAACCATCAACCACCTTGCTGCTCTTTCCCTTGCTTCCCACTTCACCAAGTAGCTCCACAAGTGTACACCTTAACCTCTTCAGCCATCAGAATGTCTTCTGCCTTCTCGAAGATCCTTGTATCAAACTACACTAGGAATTTCAGGTAGTTCTACAAGACTATACCATACTTCTTCAACACAGGACATCTCCCGCTTCCTTGAAGATCTACTTGTGCCCAACACCCTTGGCTTTTAGAGTAATCCACAAGTACACACCTCAACCCCTTCAGCCATCGGAATGTCTTCCGCCTTCTCGAAGGTCCTTGCAGTCCAACTACGCTAGGAATTTTAGGTAGTTCCACAAGCATTCACCATAACCTCTTCAACACAGGACATCTCCCGTTTCCTTGAAGGTCTCTTTGCATCCAATCACCCTTGGCCTTTTTTTAGAGTAATCCCGCAAGTTGTGCTATACATTCTTCAACCTCGTGAAGAAATCCCTTGCTCACCATAGAGCATAGCACCCAAGGTCCTCCATAGTCGTACCATTACTGGTGTGTTCAACCTCATCTCAAGCTGAGCGTACTCAACCTCAACTAGCAAATGCGTACATCCCTTCTATGTCTTCAACCTTGAAACTCCACCTCAACAGGTAGATCATTACCCCTTTGCTCACCATAGAGCATAGCACCCAAGGTCCTTCATAGTCGTACCATTACCGGTGTGTTTAACTCCACCTCAAGTTGAGCGTACTCAACCTCAACTAGCAAATGCGTACATCCCACAATGTCTTCAACCTTCATGAAGTCTCAAGTCCTTGGACTTGGTTAACTCCTTGGTTCTCAAAGCCGCTTGAACTTCTTCCAAGGTAACAATGCCTTCTTTGCCATATAGTATGGTATCTTTGCACGATTCATAAGATTTCGGTAAAGCACACAACAAGAGTATAGCTTTATCTTCATCCTCAAGTTGCACCTCAATATTCTCCAAGTCATCAAGGATTTTGTTGAACTCCGTAAGTTGCTCCATGATAGCCTTTAACTCTACCATCCTGAATGAGTAGAGTTGTTGCTTTAGAAATTGTCGATGAGCCAAAGACTTTGTCAAATACAAAGATTCCAACTTTGCCCACATTGATGCCGCGGTTGGTTCCTTTGCTACTTCTCTCAAGACTTTATCCCCAAGGCACAAGACAATGGCACTCCTGGCCTTATCCACCATCTCGGTCTTCTCTGCTCGTGACATGGTGACCAGTAACACACCTTCTCCCTTCAAAGCTTTCTCACATTTTTGTTGTATTAACACCGCTTCCATCTTTACCTTCCATAACCCAAAATCGTTATCTTCGGTAAACTTCTCAATATCCCACTACGAACCCATGGTACTTAATTATCCATTGAACCTTGCCCCACGGTGGGCGCCAATTGTTGCGATTTCGATGAAAAATCACACCAATAAATACTTGATGTGTGGAGCAAGGAATAATCAAGCAACCAATACAAGTGGGTAACAGTTATAATCACAAGCAAAAGTAGAAAACTGCGAGAGAAAATAAGAGAGAACACAAAAAAATTTGTTTACTCAGTTCATTCCAAATTGACCTAATCTGGGGGAGAGAGCAGCCCTCCGTTTCACTATAATGATGAGTAACTTTACGAAAGAGATATCAATGGGTTACAAGAATAAGTCTCCCGCCTAATTCTACCCAAAGTCCCAATCTCTTCCCGTAACCAAGAGACTCAATCTTAATAGTGTTTCTCAAGGTGAGACACAACCCTCAAACTCAAACCTTAGTGTTTGTTCCAAAGAGACAAACTCTATACAAAACCTAGTTTTGTTGTTGCCTTTCTAAACCCTTGTTTTAGCCCCTTCTATCTCAAGGTTTGCTCTGATACAAAGCCTATATTTATAATAAAAGTAACTCCCATAAAATTGTAACAAATCTGGCCCAAAAATACGTTTCTGAAATATCCACTGCGCGCAAATTCGGGCCCCGATTTTACCATTCGGGCGCCGATTTTTGCCGCAAGAAAAGCGTCCAACAGGCAGCCAAATTCGGGCCCCGATTTTGGGTTTTCCAGCAAACATGATTTTGGCCTCCAAACTCCTATTTTGAGTCACTTTCACAACAAAAATAAAAAATTTGGGACAAAAATGGTACAATTTCTTGTTATCAATAATGTTGGTATCTTGGGCCGTCCCTGTTATGGATCTTACTGATTTGCTGAAAGGGTTACCAACACTGAAAGAAGTTGAACACTGAAAGAAGTTGAAGAAAAATGCTCAAATTGTGTAGAGGGAAAACATCATGGAGATGCGATTTCAAAAATGACATCTTGGAGGGCCACAGAAATTAGAGCTCATGCACTCAGATATTTGTGGACCCATCAATCCAACTTCAACTGGAGGAAGCATGTACTTTATCACTTTTATAGATGATTTCAGTAGAAAAACATGGATATACCTCTTGCAAGATGAGCCATATGCATTTGATGTTTTCAAAAGGTTCAAAGCTCTTGTTGAAAAAGAATCAAGTTGTCAAATTCATAGTCTTAGAACAGATAGAGGTGGTGAATTCACATCTACCGTGTTCAATGATTTTTGTGGTTTGCATGGTATAAAAAGACAGCTTACACTCCTTAGTAGAATGGTGTCTCAGAGAAAGAGTATAATGGTGTCCTAGAGAGAGAATAGAACCCTAATGAACATAGTGAGAAGCATGTTATCGTGCAGAGAATTACCGAAAAGATTTTGGCCAAAGCAGTTCTATGGGCCACTCATGTCAGAACAGAAGTCCAACTTCATTTGTCAATGATATGACATCTGAAGAAGCTTGGAGTTATTTGAAGTTGTAGTTCATTGCTTCAGAGTCTTTGGATGCATAGCTTATGCACTTGTTTTTTATTCTCAGAGAAAGAAGCTTGATGCAAAAGATATCACATGTGTTCATTAGGGATCAATAATGAATCAAAGGGATGGAAACTATATCATCCTACACAAAATAAAGTGATAATTAGCAGAGATGTAGTCCTTGAGGAATCAAAGAGATGGAATTGGAATGAGAAACAAAAATTACCACTCTTGCAAGGTCACATAAGTGTTAAGAAAGACAACAATGATGAAGAAGCAAATGTTGAGGTTCACACTGATGGAGGTAGGCATGGCAACAAATCCCATACCTGTGGTTACCCGCCCGAACCAAACCCAATTTGACGGGTTTTCTCCGTTTTGACTGGGTTTGGGTATGTGTTTGGATTTTCCCCGATTTCAAAACACAGGTATGAGACGGATAACGGGTATATAGGTACTCACCCTGAACACATACCTAAACCCGTCCCAACTGCAGAAAATTACTTTATGTTGATATGCCATGTTATTTTTTTTGATAATTGTCGTGTTATAAAAACTACCATTGATGTTTCAAGGAGTAACTAAATAAATTGGTCTAACAAATATTAAAGTGAGCATATTGTTGGATAATGCATTACAACATTTCTCTGGGGGTTGCAAAAAAACTTTTATTTTTTATTAAAAAAAATTATTCAATGCGGGGACGGGGATGAGGTGGGGATACCCGAACCCGTCGGGGACGAAGATGATGTTCAATTTCTCATCCCCGTTGGGTATGGGTAGGGTAACGGGTAAGTATATGAGAATCAGGTATGAGGACGGGGAATGTAAAACCCGTCCCCACCCCGGCCCATTGTCATGCCAATGGTAATGGAGAAACATGTGAGAATGATAGTAACACTAGCAATGGAGAAACATATGAGATTACTCATTCAGATTCTAGCAAATAGGAATCTGGCAACTTGTCTCATAGGAAGAAGACCTCATGTGTGGAGTAAAGACTATGTTATTGGCAGAGAAGGAGAAGAAAATTGCAAAACCAAGCCTTTTTCAGTAATAGAGAGGGTCAAGTTGCCTATGAAGAAGCTTCTAAATTTAGCATCCGGAAGAAATTTATGAATCAGGAAACTGTAGCTATAAAGAACAATGGTACATGGGAGTTAACTGAGTTACCATATGGAAGCAAAATGATAGGTGTAAAAAGGATCTATAAAACAAAGTATAATGAAATAGGGCAGGTTGAAAAGCACAAAGCTAGACTTGTAGTTGAAGGATACTCTTGACATCATGGAATTTATTACAATGAGGTGTTCGCTCCGGTAGCAAGATGGGATACCATTAGGACTATACTTGTTATTGTAGCTAGTAATGATTGAAAAGTTTATCAGCTAGATTTGAAGAATGACTTTCTTCATGGTGAGCTTATGGAAAATGTATATGTAGATCCACCTCTTGGCTATCATTACAAAGAGAAGATGAAATTGTATAAGCTGAAGAAAGCTCAGTATGGTCTAAGGCAAGCTCCAAGGGCATGGTATAGTAAGATAGATTTATTTTTTGTCAACAGAAATTTGACAAATGTCCTCATAAGCATACATTGTTTGTGAAGCAAGAAACTGAAGGTAAAATTCTTTTAGTAATCTTGTACGTAGATGATCTAATCTAATATAAGAAATGATGAAGTGATGTATGAGAATTCAAAAAACTCTGAAAATAAGTTTGTTATGACGGATTTAGAAAAAATGAGATACTTCATTGGTGTGGAAGTTAATAAACTTGAATGTGGAACATTCATTCCCCAGCTGAAATTATAGCTTTGAGTTACAAGGATGGTCTGATTTTGATTATACATGTGATGTAGATGATAGAAAAAGCACATCAAGATATGTGTTCATGTTGGGCTCAAGATCAGTGTCATGGTCCTTTAAGAAACATCCTATTGTCACTTTGTCCACCACAAAATTTGAGTTTGTAAAAGCAGCTTCATGTTTCTGTCAAGCTGTTTGGCGCAGAAGGATCCTCGAGCAACTTGGGGAGTCATAAGAGAAATGTACAATTATATACTATGTGATAATAGTTCTTCAATCAAATTGTCTAAGAATCTAGTTATACATGGCAGATGCAATCAGATAGATAGATGTAAGATATCACTTTCTCAAAGATCTTACAAAGGAAGGAGTTGTGGAATTGGTTAATTGACAATTTAAGAGAGAAGTTAGGCATTTGTAATATGTCTAGAATAGATTGACAATTTATGTTTCATGAATGTTTGTAAATTGAACAATATTTGTCACAAGGTTTGGTTTAGGAAAGTGATTGTTATGATATACTCCATCTGGTCACATTTATAAACAAAAAACTATTTTCTGGGTTCAATGAATACCGAAGGTATTTGGTAGATAATATACACCAAATATATTAGATATTCAATGAACGTAAAAATTAGTATTTTGCTTATAAATGTGGCTGGAGGGAGTAGCAACTGACCATTAGTTAGAAGTTAGTTATTAGAGGTTACTTGTTTTACAAGTAAACTAGCTAGTTAGATGAACTTTTATTCTATTTGGCTTCTATATAAGGCACTGTATCGATAAAAATTCATTTTCACCTAACAAGTTGAACAATAAATTTGAATGTAAAAATTGATTTTCATCATTGAATTTGTAAACTACTATCACTAATAGAATCAATTACGGAGGAATAATCAATTCTAGGTAAAGTAACCAAACATGTCAAAATCTATTTTCCACATTCTAAAATCAATTTTGCCTACTTCAAAAGTAGAACCAAACATATACTAATAAGGCGATGCTCACTTTTTGTGGATAAATAATGATTTTCATCATTGAATGTGTGAAATGCTATCACTAAAATTTTTGAATGTATCAAAATTATAAACATATCCACAAATATCTCCTTTTTTTTAGTCATATTAATTCTCAAACATGTTTTCAAATAGACAATTTAGCAATCGGATGTGCTGGTCAATTTAGTTCATAACTAGCAAACTAGGTCTATGTAAAAATATTAGCATGTTTTGAGCTCAAAGGTCAAGAAAAGATGTTTAGATTGAAAAAATAAATATTTTATTAGTTGAAGCAAACACCTAGAGACTGGAATAAGAGAATAGACAATTTTCTTATTCAATCAGGCTTTTATCAAAAGAAACATGATGCTTGAATTAACTTCTTGAGAATCTGAATGTGTAATTACTTGATTAACTAATAATAATAAGAAAAAAAAACTACTTATAAGCAAGATGATCAACCAAGGGGCCTACACGTTTAAGTCGTTACTCTTTTAATAAGAGGAAAAAAATTAAAAAAAACAATTAGAGGGCCCAACCGGGTTCGAACCGGTGACCTCTTGATCTGCAGTCAAATGCTCTACCACTGAGCTATGGACCCGTGTTAAAGACTAATTAAAGACTCTTGTGGCCAATTAAAGACTAATTAACCTAATAGCATACACGTTTGTGCCTAAATTTCTTTCTGTATTAAAATATTTCCCTTTTTATTAGATGAATAATGTAGGAATTCATGAGATGGATATTTTTTTTATTAAGATAAGTACACTTAACATTTGCTACTACTTTTGCATATTGCGACAAATAATGAAATCCAATTAACCAGTAGTTGATGCTGGCACATCTTAGTAGTCCATAACATTTGATCTTCCATCCTTATAAAAGTGGTAAAAGGATTCTTAACTTCTTGTGATAGCTTCAATTGAGTCAATTTTCTGAAGTGGCCTTCTAATTTCTTATATTATCTTGACAAATTGAATTGTTATGTTTGTCAATCATAAGACAAAGTGAAGTAAACAATAACAAAAACAAATTTTTTTTTTATCAAGAACAAAAACACATATTAAGATAATTTATAAATTCTATGACATCATTATTGACAACTACTTTTACACTTGATTTGTGATAAAATTACATTTACTGTCTTTTAACTTAATTTCAGATAACGATTTCGTTGTTTATCTTTTCTTTATATCATTTTTGTCATTTTAATTAATTTGAATATAGATTTTCAAGATTCAAATCTAGAATTTTATTCTGAAATGAGTTATTAATGTTCTAATCTAGGGTTCTTTACTCATATTTTTATATGAATTTTAGATTTGATGCTTCAAAATTCATATGCAGACAGATCAAAATGACAAAAATGACATCAAAAAATATAACGGAAAAAATTGTAATATGAAATTAAATTAAGAGACAAGTGTAACTTTACTCTTGTTTTATTTATTATGTATTTTGTATTTCATAAAAAAAAATTAGGCGAAAGAATAATGTCTCAGTCCACGCAGAAAATATCTCTAAGATTGTTCAAAGAGCACTTACAAAAATATTTAAATTTCTCTCCCTCTAATAACACTAACTTAGCTCAAATCTAGAATCTCTAGACCCAATGTATAGTTTTTTTACCACTAAATCAAACTCAATATAATCCACTTGTTTTCTTTCTTAAGAGTAAGACAAACGCCACACATATGTTATATGAGTCATTTAATTATGACCAACGAATGTTTCGGTCCAACTTAGACTAGTTAAATGACCTAGTATTGCAAGTTGTCTTCCGGTCAAAGCATATTATACACTTTATAACCCAACAACACACTAGCAACCCCTTTTCCTCATTTAATTTAAAAATTTATTATATTTTTGAGATCTAACTCAAACCTCCAAACACTCGACTAGAACCTTCATTAAATGTTATCTTAACATTAATTAATGTTATATGTTGTGAAAGTGACTCAAAATTGGAGTTTGGAGGCCAAAAATGATGTTTGCTGGAAAGGTCAAATCGGCGCCCGAACTGGGGAGTCCGGGGCCCGATTTTTCACTGCCTGATGGGGCTTTTGGTTCGGTTTTTTTTGGCGCTCGAATGGAAGGGCTCGGCGCCCGAACTTGCGCTTGTGGATAAAACAGAAACGTATATTTGGGGCTAGATTTGTTACGATTTGTTACAATTTTATGGGAGTTACTTTTACTATAAATATAGGCTTTGTATCAGAGCAAACCTTGAGATAGAGGGGGCTGAAACAAAGGTTTAGAAAGGCAACAACAAAACTAGGGTTTGTATATAGTTTGTCTCTTTGGAACAAACACTAGGGTTTGAGGGTTGATTCACCTTGGGAAACACTATTAGGATTGAGTCTCTTGGTTACGGGAAGAGATTGAGACTTTGGGTAGAATTAGGCGGGAGACTTATTCTTGTAACTCATTGACATCTCTTTTGTAACGTTACTCATCATATAGTGAAACAGAGGGTTGCTCTCTCCCCCAGATTAGGTCAATTTGGACTGAATTGGGTAAACAAATTCTTTTGTGTTCTCTCTTCTTTTCTCTCGCTGTTTTCTACTTTTGCTTGTGATTATAACTGTTACCTACTTGTATTGGTTGCTTGATTATTCCTTGCTCCACACATCAAGTATTTATTGGTGTGATTTTTCATCGAATTCGCAACAATTGGCGCCTACTGTGGGGCAAAGGTCAAAGGATAATTAAGTACCATGGGTTTGAAGTGGGATATTGAGAAGTTTACTGGAGATAACGATTTTGGGTTATGGAAGGTAAAGATGGAAACGGTGTTAATACAACAAAAGTGTGAGAAAGCTTTGAAGGGTGAAGGTGCGTTACCGGTCACCATGTCACGAGCAGAGAAGACCGAGATGGTGGACAAGGCCAGGAGTGCCATTGTCTTGTGCCTCGGGGATAAAGTCTTGAGAGAAGTAGTGTAACACCCCGTTCTCCCAACAATATTAATTAACAAATTAAATCAGAGTTTTTCACCAAAGACGGAATGCTACATTTTTCGTTCAAATAAAATCTCCAAAAATACCGAATGAATAATTATTCTCCAATAAATCAGTCAATAAAAATCAACCTTCAAACTTCGCAGCGGAATTAATTTAAAACAACTAAATAATCTTTGGCACGCAGGCCTCATCAAAAGTTTCATAAATCAAAATTAATACGTAAGGAAAGAGAAAACAAGCAACAAATTCCCGTCCCGTTACGTATCAGAGCCCTAGGACACTTGAGCCGACATCTCTACTAATCTTCGTTACCTGCACTTGCCCACGAGGCGGCAATTCCAGCAGAAGGGGTGAGATTCACAAGCAACAATAGATAACATAATTCATCAATTAAATTCAACAACAACAATAAAGCAATAAACAACTGTCAGTTTATATTTTAAACAATCCAACAACATCATTAACTACGACACCGACGACGACAACAACAACAACAACAACGACGACAACAACAACAACAACAACGACGACAACAACAATGCGACTAATGCAAATGCATGTGGTACCATTTTACGCGCGTTGAATGCTAAGCATTCCGGGGCATGAGCCCCCAACGGTTGAATGAAATAACATTCCAGGGCATAAGCCCTCAACAATTGAGTGATAAACACTCCAGGGCATAAGCCCTCAACGATTGAGTGTAAACACTCCAGGGCATAAGCCCTCAACAATGGTATGAGTATGAAATGGACTCAATGGTGTATATCTACATACAACCCAACGACAGCAACAACAACTACTATATGCATAATCAGCTATGGCATAAGACTCCAATTCAATTGATAGGACACAACAAAGGGCACAACAAAGCCACACAACAAAAATCCAACAATTAGGTAACCTACAGCATTACTCGCCGTGGCGAGCTACCTTACTCGCCGTGGCGAGTTCACAAAATTGAGCTCCTCGCCGTGGCGAGTTGGGGGCGAGCTCAAGGCGAGCAAAAGTGGTTGCTCTCGGCATTTTTGACATTTTTCACCTAAAATCTTCATTTTTAAGTTCCCAAAACCCAAATTTAATTCTGTAAAAAGGTGCCATTCATCCCTAAACATATTAAGGCACTCAAATTGATATAAAAATCTGCCCAAAAACCTCATTAAGACAATTAACAACTTTTTAATTAAGCAACTCGCCATGGCGAGTGCATCTGCTCGCTGTGGCGAGCTACGGGTGTTTCACTGCTCGCCTCGCGAGTGGGACTGCTCGCTGTGGCGAGCTACACAAGCACTACTCGCCTGGCGAGCGGGTTTACTCGCCGTTGCGAGCGGCGATAGACAGAACTACGAACTGTACGAACAGACTTCTACTTTTCAACCCTAAACCCCAAATTTAACACCTAAAGGCTCAATTTTGATGAATTTCATCATCCCTATGCATTCTAACATCAGAACAGCATTAAACAACAACAATTACATGAATTAATCAAGTTATTAACATCAATTCATCATTAACCTAATTCAATTCATTAACCCTAACAACTCTACATTCATCAACGAATTAAGAACCTAAAGTTGAGAGTTAGTCTCACCCTTACCTTAGATTATCTTCCTGAATTAAAAGCAGCGTTCTTCTCTCCTCTTGCTTCTTCTCTCTTCTTCTAGGTTTTTCCCCCTTTTCTTGTTTTCTCACTGTTTCTACGTGAAAATGGTTCTGACTCTTTCTTCCCTTATTAATACCTATTAACTTCTCCTTAATTCTAATTAACTCCTATTAAATTATTAAATAATTTATTTTAATCCCCAACCTTCTAATAATTATAATTCTTGCCTATTTTAATTAAATAATCAAAATAACTATATAATATAACACACCATAAAATAAACATAAATTATTTAAAATCACATAAACTTACTAAAATCAATTGAAATAAAATAATCGACAACTAGGGCGTTACAAGTAGCAAAGGAACCAACCGCGGCATCAATGTGGGCAAAGTTGGAATCTTTGTATATGACAAAGTCTTTGTCTCATCGACAATTCCTAAAGCAACAACTCTACTTATTCAGGATGGTAGAGTCAAAGGCCATCATGGAGCAACTTACGGAGTTCAACAAAATCCTTGATGACTTGGAGAATATTGAGGTGCAACTTGAGGATGAAGATAAAGCTATACTCTTGTTGTGTGCTCTACCGAAATCTTTTGAATCGTTCAAAGATACCATGCTCTATGGCAAGGAAGACACTGTTACCTTGGAAGAAGTTCAAGCAGCTTTGAGAACCAATGAGTTAACCAAGTCCAAGGACTTGAGAATTCATGAAAACGGTGAAGGCCTAAGTGTCTCAAGAGGGAATGGTGGAGGTAGAGGTAACCGGAGAAAGAGTGGTAAAAAGACAAAGTCTGAATGCTTTAACTGTCACAAGATGGGTCACTTCATGAAGGATTGTCCGAAGATTAATGGTAACTCCGCACAAATTGTTTCTGAGGGTTATGAGGATGCAGGTGCTCTGATGGTGTGGTGTTGTTTGGAGGATGACGAAGGTGATGTTGGCCACCTTAGGATTGATGCCTAGTGGAGCGGTGATCGTCTGGAAAGACGTTAAACACTCAACATCAGCCTGGAGAGGCGGTGATAAGAATACTCATGATCAGTCTGGAGAGGCGGAGGCAACAATACTCATGATCTACCTGTTGAGCTGGAGTTTCAAGGTTGAAGACATAGTGGGATGTACGCATTTGCTAGTTGAGGTAGAGTACACTCAACTTGAGGTGGAGTTGAACACACCGGTAATGGTACGACTATGGAATACCTTGAGTGCTATGCTCTATGGTGAGCAAGGGATTTCTTCATGAGGTTGAAGAATGTATAGCACGACTTGCGGGATTACTCTAAAAACAGGCCAAGGGTGATTGGATGCAAGGAGAACTTCAAGGAAACGGGAGATGTCCTGTGTTGAAGATGTCATGGTGAATGCTTGTGGAACTACCTAAAACTCCTAGTGTAGTTGGACTGCAAGGACTCTTCGAGAAGGCGGAAGACGTTCCGATGGCTGAAGAGGTTGAGGTAAATGCTTGTGGAACTACCTAAAATTCCTAGTGTAGTTGGACTGCAAGGACCTTCGAGAAGGCGGAAGACATTCCGATGGCTGAAGGGGTTGGGGTGTAAACTTGTGGAGCTACTTGGCGTAGTGGGAAGCAAGGGAAAGAGCAGTAAGGTGGTTGATGGTTTGGCATCATCACTAATTTGGAGTCAAGGTGGAGATTGTTGTGAAAGTGACTCAAAATTGGAGTTTGGAGGCCAAAAATGATGTTTGCTGGAAAGGTCAAATCGGCGCCTGAATTGGGGAGTCCGGGGCCCGATTTTTCGCTTCCTGATGGGGCTTTTGGTTCGGTTTTTTTCGGCACTCGAATGGAAGGGCTCGGCGCCCGAACTTGCGCATTGTGGATAAAACAGAAACGTATTTTTGGGGCCAGATTTGTTACGATTTGTTGCAATTTTATGGGAGTTACTTTTACTATAAATATAGGCTTTGTATCAGAGCAAACCTTGAGATAGAGGGGGCTGAAACAAAGGTTAGAAAGGCAACAACAAAACCAGGGTTTGTATATAGTTTGTCTCTTTGGAACAAACACTAGGGTTTGAGGGTTGATTCACCTTGGGAAACACTATTAGGATTGAGTCTCTTGGTTACGGGAAGAGATTGGGACTTTGGGTAGAATTAGGCGGGAGACTTATTCTTGTAACTCATTGACATCTCTTTTGTAACGTTACTCATCATATAGTGAAGCGGAGGTCTGCTCTCTCCCCTAGATTAGGTTAATTTGGACTGAACTGGGTAAACAAATTCTTTTGTGTTCTCTCTTCTTTTCTCTTGCTGTTTTCTACTTTTGCTTGTGATTATAACTGTTACCCACTTGTATTGGTTGCTTGATTATTCCTTGTTCCACACATCAAGTATTTATTGGTGTGATTTTTCATCGAATTCGCAACATTATCTTAACATTTTTCAGAAATACATGCCTTCAATTTCAACCTTGTGTATGAGCAAATCTTAGATCAATCAACAGTTGTGTTTCTCCTCTTAGATCAATCTGAAGTGTTTTATAGATGTCGAGTCTCAAATCGTAAAAAAAATGAATATGTCTGGTTATTATACTCACTAATGTACTAGTTTAGAGTGTGTATACAAGCTTGTGGAGCTGATTAAATGTAGGTTCTAAAATTGATTTTTGACAATATAGGAACACCCAATTGTGTAGGTTGTAAAATTGTCATTATACTCACTCAATTGTATAATTGTCATTATTTGTTGTAAAAACACCTGTTAAATTTGTTTTAAGTGTGTGAATCTGTGTAATACATGCAAGGTTATTTTGATAAAGTTGAAGCAGTTGAAGTGTTGGTTCTTGAAAAAAGATTGAAACGGAGGTTGTTGATTTTGATTCTATTACTTACCTGGTTGATTCACCACGGGTTTGTATTGTCTCATCCTTATCTTTATTTTTTGTATGATGTGATTAGTTGTAGTTAAAAAAAATTAGTGTTTATCATTATGTAGGGTTTGGAAAATTTGTTAAGGTTTGAGGATGAGTATGAGCATAATGAAGAGTTTAATAATGTTGAAACTGAAATAGCAGAAGAGGATGTAGAATGCTGGGAACGATGAAACAATGTTTTGACGACATAAAGTCAAATTCACTTTCTTTTTTTGTGATGGTACTGCACACAGAGAGATTATAGGATTTTTAGAGATGTAGTTAACTTTGATGCTATATACAAGAGAAACAAGTTTATGTGTCCAATTTGTTGTATTTTTTTGAGTGAATCATGATAACCATAGTATTGTATTATGTGTTGTTATTGTCTGTGATGAAATAGAACAAACGTACGTGTGGTTGCTTGAACAACTTTTAAAAGCAATGGTTGGTAAAAGTCCAACATCGGTCATAACTGATGGTGACTTGGCAATGAAAAATGCTATTATAAGAGTTTTTCCTAAATGTCACCATAGATTGTGTGCATGGCATCTGATACGTAACACTTGCACCAATGTCGAAAATACTCAATTTGTACAAAAATTAAAACAATGTATGTTGGATGACTACGATGTTGAGGAGTTTAAGCGTAACTGAGATTTGATGGTCATTGAGTTTGGACTAAAAGACCACAAATGGGTTAGAGACATGTATGATAAGCATCATATGTGGGCAACTACCCACATCCGTGGTAAATTCTTTGTTGGATTTTGTACAACCTCTCGATGTCAAGGCCTTCACGCACAGTTTGGGAGGTATGTTAACTATCAAAATAATTTGTTTGATTTCTTGCGTCAATATTTTAGATGTTTGTATCACATGAAATTTAGGGAATTAGAAGCATATTTTGGTTCTAGTCATGGTCAACCAGTTTTAAAAACCCCTCTGCCTATACTTGAGAGAGATGTTGGTGACCCTTATATAAATGAGGTGTTTCTATTATTCCAACCAATTCTACACAGAGCATGTTCATGCATTGTTGTTGATTCTAGGAAAATTGTCTCTTGCTATTTCTATACGGTAACAAGCTACCCAAAAGAAAATGTAGATGACCTAAAGTAGGTTGGCACAACCTTTTGTTACAACATATTTTTTTTCCCATTTAAGTCACTTTACCCTAGTTCAGAAGTATTAGTAGCATGCTCTTCCTCACCAACAACAACATCAAAAACATCACAGGTATTTTCTTTAATATTTTCATAAGTAGGTTTTGAAACAAAATAACCAGAACATACAATCACTTCTATTAGTAGCATGCTTTTTCTCACCAACAACAACATCAGAAAGGTCTTTTCTTTAATACTTTCAGAGCTAGATTTTGAAACAAAATAACAAGAACATACAATCACTTCTATTAGCTTGAGTGGTTCTTGAATACTTGTTATTACAGATTGGTTCTCAAGTACAGACATTTGCAAGTTCACCAAAAACCACAACATTGTTGGAAATTATAAAACTCTTCAGACCCTAATATATCCAAGGATAAAACTTACCATAGGATACATGCAAAAACATAAACCTCAAAACAAAATACAAATGTGTACACATACTGCAATGTTTTTAACTGTTATCTTTACAACATCAATAAGTTGCTTCACTTGTTGAGCAATTACATTGATTGAAGTTCCATTTTCAGCAATAACATTACTTTCACTACATCATTTATGAATTTATTTTGTGAGTAAACTAAATACAAAAACTGATGTAAAATAATAGATTTGAATTTATAAGTTATGAAATAAGTAAACTCACATCATGTGAACATTTGAGTAGGTTGAGTTGAAGTTGTTTTCATCCATTTCAGTTGTTGTTTCCATCCTTAAAAATAACTTTTGGTACCCAACGGCATACTTATATGAAAGTGAAAGTTAAACTCTAGTCTCTCATCTTTTTTATGGTATAGATTGTGGCCATGTTGGTAATTCCAACATACCTTTTTTCAAAATCTGAATAATACAAATTTGTTGAATGCTTACACTACAACACCTTTTTGCATGGCAGCAAAGACAATTACCTTTTACGTGATATTGGATATTGAACAAATATAGGTTTAATACATCCCATTGTCCCTTAATTTATTTTATTTTTTCAGTTTGGTCCCTTGACTATAAAATGTGTCACTTTGGTCCCATAAGCCTTCTTCCGTTTATTAATGTGATCCTCTCCGTTAGTTTTTTTTTTTTTTTTTTTTCAAAATCTGTTAACCTCTTGTCCATATGTCATTTAAGATTGATGATCAAGGGCTGAATTTAGAAAGCACACAAATATGCAATGGACTCACGACATGTAATTATTTCTATTGAATTTTCTAAAAAATTAAAATTAAAATAGAAATAAAAAACTCATTTCCCTTCTTTCTTTCTCTACTGTTAACCTCTTCTGTCTTTCTTTCTCTTCTGCGTGTTCCCTTCTTCCTCTTCTTTATTCATCTTCTCTTGTTCATTCTCCTCCCTCTTTGTTCATGTTGTCTTCTTCCAATCTTTCATAAAAAAAAACTCATTTTCAAAAATTTCAATCCTTCATTATCAACATCAATCCTTTCAAATTCCAATCTAAAACCCATTTGTGGATCTAATCTAAACCCTTCCAAATTTCAATTTAAACTCATTTTTTTATGAACATTAATCCATTAATTTAAAAAATACAGATTGATTATGTCTGCTGTAGGGAAAACCAAACAGATTTAAATCACAACAAGTTGCAAGCAATTAATTGGTGGACCACGTGAGAAGTGTTGATTCTAATTTTCATTGTTTTTGTTCATTTATTTAATTGATGACCATCACTTGTCGTTGTGCTCATATCTGTTGCGGATAGCTTATTGTGTTGGTTTTGTTGTTTTGTTTTTATTAGGTTTGGTGTGTGTTTGTAATTTTGTAATTTTCTTGGAATTTGTTGTGTTGGAGTTGCTGGAAAATAGTTATGAAGTTTTATAATTTTCTGGAGTTTTGTTTAAGATGAAGATGAGGATGAAAGAAAGATGTAGATGAAGAAGATTGGTAGGGGAAGAAGATGAAGAAAAAAATAAGCTACAATAGACTCCTCCATGATCCAACAATCTTCATTTAAAAAAAAAGATCAAACGGTTAAAATTACAAATTTTAATAAAGTCTATGGTAGACCATCTACAAAGTTGGTTCACCTTAAACATTTAAGGTTAAAAACTAACAGAAATGACTAAATTAGTAGACGTAGGAAGACTTATAGGACCAAATTGACACACTTAATAATTAAGGAATCAAACTAAGAAAATAAAATAAGTTAAGGGACCGGGGGATGTATTAAGCCAAAAAATATATATGTATTATGGTAGGCCAAAAATATAAGTTGACCTCAACCATGCTGATAAGACCTCAAAATTAATAAGGAAAAATAATATAAATAACTTGAACAACCTAACAAAGAAAGAAAATTAATGCAAAAATTCAATTACACATGCGTGACTTAAGTCATACTACGCATTACTCTCTGTGTGACTTAAGTCACACTGACTTAACCCCTGCGTGAGTTAACTCATGTTGGCCCAGCATGAGTTAACTCATGTGCAACCTTCATAGCAGAATGACGAACAAGCATAGAAAACTAGCAAAATCAAGTGAGTTAAATTATACGTTACATTGTTGGTCTATATGGCCAATAAGGTGTGTGTGTGTGTGTGTGGGGGGGGGGGGGGGGGGGGGGGGGGGGGGTGAATAGCTGTTTAAAAAGTTTTTTCGGAGTTTAATAAAAAATTGATTTTAACGAAATCGACTATTGAAATTGTGCTCGAACAATCCCAACAATAAGCAAAAAGATAAACCTATCACTACTACAAAATTGGGAAAATATAACGCTCCATTAATAGCGCTTTTAACATTAAAGCGCTATAAATCAAAACACGGAGGCTTTTGCTAGCACTTTTTTGAAAAAGCGCTATCTATGCTTCTATCTCTATATAGCGCTTTATTTCAAAAGTGTCATTATAGGTTCAATAAAAATAATAAATATTTAAATAAAAAACAATTATAATGGTATATGGCGTTTTTGATGGAAAACGCTATAAATAAATCTGTATTAAATAGCTCTTTTTGGGTTAAAAAAAGCGCTACTATATGCTTGAGAAATATAGCGCTTATAAGTTAGAAAAAGCGCTATTTTAATGTACCAGAGTGGTAAATGATTAACATCATTACCTTAAAGTCCCTTGTTCGATTCCCTGAACTTGTATTATTTTTTATTATTTTTATGAAAAATGGATAGCAGTAACAAAGCACACCCTTTTTTTAATATTTTTATCATATATATATATATATATATATATATATATATATTATATCAAACTAAATCCAAACTTTTCTAAAAAAAACAAATCCAAACTAAAAAACAAATCAAATGTTCAAATCCCACTAAATCCTACTTTTCCGAAAATTATATCCTCAAAAAAAAAAAAAAATTGGTTTCACTCACGTGTTCTCACATTCAACTCCTTTTTTCAATAAACAAAACCCTAAATCCCCTTCCATCACTCTCTCCCTCACAACTCTCTCTCCTTTACGAGTCTTGAAACAACAAAACAAAACTCGCCGGCTGGAAAATGTACGAAGTGGGTTGAAGCGTTGAACTCAACTCGCAGGAAAACGTCACCGGAGTTAGATATCGGCCACCAAAGTTAGCTTTCTCTCTTCTTGTAATTTCTTCTTCAGGTATCTCTCTTTCTCTTGTTTTCAATTTGTGTTTGTGATGTTGTTGTTCGAACATTTTAATGTCGTTTAGGAGGGAGCAAGAAAGGGTTACTGGTAGTTTACCTAAAGTTAAATTCAACAACCGATTTAGGACATTGGCACATACACCAAGCTTGAGAGCATCACGTGGGCATGTGTCACTTGAAGGGGTTGGGTTTGGCCTTGGCTTTGGTTTTGGGGTTGGGTTTGGAGTAGGGTTGCATGAATAGGAACCACAAGCTGAAACAAGTGAAAAAAAGGGTTGTTAAGTTGCTATTAAGAGGTCGATTGTAAGGCAAAGGAATTTAGAAGCGTGTATTTGGTTTTGTTGGGACTGAAATTGATTTTGACTTAATTGACTTTCTAAAATGATCTTGGATGAAAATGAGTTCAACATAAAATGATTTATATATTTGGTTTCACAAAAAAATGTGATATTTATCCATTGAGTATGTTTGAATAGTTTGGATCAGAATTGTTTGTGTGTATATATGTTAATAAGTTTGGGCATTGATTCTATGTGTCAACAAAAGCTAGAAATAGTAGCTTTTAGGCAGAGCTGATTTTTGTAATGGTATATGTTGAACAAGTAACATCAAACACACAAGAGAGGGGTGAGTTGTGTTTCTTTAAAAAACAATTTAAATAAGCACTCAAAAAAGATTTTAAGCAAATAAAATAAAGTGCTTATAAAGGTTTTTAATAAAGATGAAAACTAGAGAAATTTTGCTAAAATAAATAACAAATAAAGTAAAAGAGATAAGGGATGAGAGATGAGAGAAAAGACACCAAAAGATTTATCCTAGTTCGGCCTAAAACACCAAGGCCTGCGTCTAGTCCCCAAGAAAAAGCCCTTTGAGATTTTCACTAACCTAACTTTTAAATGGGATAAGCTAGTAACCTTTACAAATAAGCGAGCACTCTTCAAACAAAACAATCCTTTGTAGAAGAGCCTCTAAACCCAAGAGATATCACCACTCTTGAAACTTTGGGATCGCACCCAATACAAAACAAGAGTTACAATAATAAAGGAATACACCAAATGTGTAGATATAACAAATTGAAGCACAAATACTACAAATTAAACTATGTAGTATAAAATAGCTCTCAAGATAATAAATTAGCAAGTGTAAAAATAATGAAAGTGATGAAATAATATTTTTCACAAAGTTTTAGTGCAAATATGAGTTGTTCAAATAAGCTATCACAAGACACCTATTTATAGGTTAAAATGAGAATGCAATTGTTTTAACAAAATGATAGCCGTTGGACATAATAGTTAAAACACTAGCCGTTGGCCCTTAATGCAAAAATAGCCGTTATGTAATTGTCAAATATGCAATTGATTAACTATGGCATAGAAGAAAAACGTGCAATTAAAACCATAAAGTGATATTTATACCCAATTTATAGTTAATTGTGAATGAAAAAGGAATGTACGTTGCATTACAATTCAACCAAAATCAATTATGTAATGAAAATAGTTTATGGAAAAAGTCAAATCCAAGGTCATTTGATTTAGGAAATAATTCAAATCATGCTCAAATATATTTTTAATATCAAAACCAATTTTGAAATTTGTAAAATAAATTATGACTTTATATGTAAAAATATTTTTATTCAAAATCACATTTAAATGAAAACCATTGTGAGTGTGTGGTTTATTTTCTTGAATGCTTTTTAACCACTTACAACAAAGTCCTAATATAAATGAAAAAACTCAAGACTAAAGACTTGATAGCTTGAATTTCTTTTCCGCTTTTTGCATCGTTGTTCTTTTAGGACTTCTTTTGTCGATCATCAAAATCAGTGTTTTCCTATCAAGGCATATATTTACAGTATCAATTCTAAAGTCACAAGTCAAACAAACATACAATTTATGGTCAAACGATATTTGACTAACCCTAATGTGATTATGGCAGAGAGGTACAAATTTGTATATAATTAGTATGTATATAATTTACATTGATATAATGACTATGGACGAACTCAATCCCATTCCTTAAGTCATAAGCACATACAATTTCTTTTTCAGAAAAATTGTAGAGTCGCTTCAAATTTTATTCTTTTATTTGATTTGTGGTTATGATAATTTTATTCTATTTTTATATTGGTCATTAGAAAAGAGATGTTAGAAGAATTTACTACCTAAGAACACGGACTGGTACCAAATTCTTATTAGGACTTGGTCCATATCCAAGATTAGAAGTTTTCTTTACATAGCATCATCTTACAAATACTAAAGTTTAGTGCATATGTCAGTTGCACTTTAGTAACTAAAGAACATTTGTCAGATATAATGTTATACTTTTTTTTTCATTTGGGTTTAGGCATTTTGGCTCGAGTAGTTGTGGAGTTAACTAGGAAAAACAAACAAGCCTTAAACACGAGAAGGCGAGAGTGTAATTGTAACACCCTGTTTTCCCAACATAGAAATTCATAAATAAAATCAGAGTATTCGCTTAACGGAATGCTACATTTTCTTTCAATAAAAGCTCCAAATGAATAAATAACTATTTATTCTTCATAAAAAGTAGTCAATAAAAATTAACCTTCAAACTTCGCAGCGGAATTAATTCAAATCAACAAAATTAAACTTTGGCACGCAGGCCTCATCAAAAGTTTCATAATTCAAAAACAATACGTAAGGAAAGAGAAACAAATAATAAGATCCCCATCCCGTTACGTATCAGAACCCTATGACACTTTGAGCCGACATCCCTACTAATCTTCGTTACCTGCAAGTTACTCATAGGAAAGGCAACATTTCCAAGCAGAAGGGGTGAGATTCACAAACAACAATAGATATTATAATTCATTAATTAAATTCAACAACAAGAATACATTGGTAATCAACTGTCAATTTATAATTAAGACAAATCAACAACATTACCAACTACGACATCGACGACCCAACCAACAACAACAACGACGACAACAACAACGACAACAATACGACTAATGCAAATGCATGTGGTACCATTTTACGCGCGTTGAATGCTAAGCATTCTGGGCCATAAGCCTCCAACAGTTTGAATGAAATAACATTCCAGGGCATAAGCCCTCAACGATTGAGTGATAAACACTCTAGGGCATAAGCCCTCAACGGTTGAGTGAAAACACTCGACAACAGCAACGACAACTACAGTATGCATAATCAACTATGACATAAGACTCCAACTTAATCGACATGACACAACAAAGGGTACAACAAAGTCTCAGCAAAATTCAACCATTTAGGCAAGCTACAATACTACTCGCCGTGGCGAGTCCAGGAAAATGAGCTACTCGCTATGGCGAGCTACTTTACTCGCCGTGGCGAGTTCAGGAAAATGAGCTACTCGCGATGGCGAGCTGGGGGCGAGCTCAAGGCGAGCAAATCTGGGTGCCATTCACCTAAAATCTTCATTTTTAAGTCCCCAAAACCCAAATTTGATTCTGTAAAAAGGTGCCTTTCATTCCTAAATATATTAAGGCACTCAAGTTGATATAAAAATTGACCTAAAAACATCATTAAGACAATTAACACTTTTTAATTTAAGCAACTCGCCGTGGCGAGCTATAAGGGTTCACTACTCGCCTGGCGAGTGGGTCTGCTCGCTGTGGCGAGCTACACAGGCATTGCTCGCCTGGCGAGTGGGTTTGCTCGCCGTGGCGAGTGGCGACTGACATAACTACGAACTGTACGAACAAACTTCTCCTTTTCAACCCAAACCTCATTTTCAACACCTAAAAACTCAATTTTGATGAATTGCATTACTTCTATGCAAACGAACATCAGAACAGCAATAAACAACAACATTTTCATGAATTCATCAAGTTATTAGCATCAATTCATCTTTAACCTAATTCAATTCATCAACCCTAACAACACAACCTTAATCAAAAAATTATAAGACCTAAAATTGAGAGTTAGTCTCACCCTTACCTTAGATTATCTTCCTGAATTCAAAGCTGCATTCTTCTCTCTTCCTGCTTCTTCTCTCTTGTTCTAGGTTTTTCTCCCTTTTCTCTGTTTCTCTCTATTTCTACGTGAAAACTGTTTTCTGACTTTCCCTTCCTTCTAACTCCTATTAATTCTAATTAATTCCCACTTATTTCTAATTAACTCCTATTAAAATATTATTCAATTCACTTTAATCCCCAACTTTCTAATAATTATAGTTTCTCACCTATTTTAATTTAAACATTAAAATAATCATATAATAAAATACATCACACCATAAAATCAACATAAATTATTTAAAGTCATATAAACTTATTAAAATCAACCGAAATTAAATAAATAACAACTAGGGCGTTACAACTCTCCCCAACTTAAAGAATTTCGTCCTCGAAATATTAACTCAAGCAAACAACTCAGGATATGACTGTAACGCCCTATTTTATTATTTATTTATTTTATTGAGTTTAGATATCTTTTTATAATTTAGTCGATTTATTTTGATAAATGATATTTTGTTATGTTATATGTCGGTATTTATTTGTATAATATATATGTTATCTGGTGTAGAAATATATATGTTATTTGGTATTTGTTATAGAAATATATTTATTATCTGGTGTAGAAAATATATTTGTTATTTGGTGTAGAAATATATATATATATATATATATATATATGTTATTTGGTGTAAAAATATATTTGTTATTTGTTATAAAAATATATTTGTTATAGAAATATACATGTTATTTGGTGTAAAAAATATACTTGTTATTTGCTATAGAAATATATTTGATATTTGTTATGGAAGTAATTTATATATATTTTTAAATAATTATTAAGTTGTGGGGCTGTTTCTGAATTAGTTAGAATTATGAGGGAATAAGTGGAATAAGATAAAACAAATAGAAGAGGTATAAAAGGTAAAACCTAGGTTTAGGAACAGACAGTACGTACAATCAGTTTTGGGAGAAAAAGGGAGAAAACTAGAAGTGGAGAACCAAGAGGCTGCTGCTCCAATTTTATTGAGGTAAGGGTGGGATTTCCTTCAATAATCATAGTATATAATTCTGAAATTTGATGAATTGTTGTGTTCTTGAGTTAGGGTTAGAAAGTTTATGTTAATTGATAAAATGAGATGAATTGTGTTGTTTGATGCATGTTCCTATGTTGTTTTGATTTCTATATTGCCTATTTGACCTGTAAACATCATTGTAAATCATTTTGGGTGATTAAGGGATCAAAAATTGGGTTTTTGGAGTGAAAACTGTTCTTTCCCGTAAGCGAATTCGGCCACCGATTTTCTGAAAGCCAAAATTGGAAAAACACTCATTTTTCACCCGTTTCTGTTTTGAATTAGCTTCCGGTGTAAACACGAAAATTGTAGAAAAATACTCCAAGGAGGCTTTAGTGAATTATTATATGAATGTATATGTTGATGATAATATATGATGTTTTTTCTGATTGATGAATTAGTATATGAATGTATATGTTGATGAATATGATGTTATATGATGTGTTCATGATTGATGAATTATTATATGAATGTATAAGTTGATGAATATGATGTTACATGAAGTTGTTTATAATTGTATTGTCTTTCAGTGAGTCTGAATTAATATGAATATTGTTGTTGAATAATTTGAGATACATATATAATTGTATATGCCCTTTTGAGAACTATAAGCGATGAACTATGTGATTGTTTATGATATTGTCATATCTTGAAATATTTGATGTGCTGTCATGTTGTTGTTTATTATTGACTAAAAGCCGCATGTGTCAGTCTAAGATTAGGAGTTGTTGATCCAAATTGTTGGAATCCTAAGATGTCGATGTTGTGTAAGTTGTATGATGTTGAGTCCATGCATAACCATTTCAGTTGGGGGCTTGATGCCCTGTGAGTTTTTACTCTACACGTTGGGGGCTTGATTCCCTGGAGCTTTAGCTCATTTGCGATGAGGGCTTGACGCCCTGGAAGTATATTAATACTTATTACGTTGAGGGCTTGACGCCCTGGATTGGTACCACATGCATGCATAAGATGTCTAAGTTGCATAGTCTTGTTGAAGTTGCGTAGTCGATGTCGAAGTTGTCGAGTTGTCTAAGTTGTCGAGTTGATAATTATCAATGAATCGTTAATGAAGAGTTATATGTTGTTGTTTATGTTGTTTATGTGAAGTATCGTTAAAGATGATTTGAAGTTGATTGCCGCTTATGTTGTTTATATTGTTTATATGAAGTATTATTAAAGATGAACTACGTGGTTATTTGTATTACTAATTGATGTTGTTATGATGATTACATAATGTAGCTTATGAGTAGTTAAAGAAGTACTATATGAAGAATTATTATGATTAATTGATGATGTCCATGTTGTTAAATGTATTTGATGAATTATATGCTTATTATTATTGTTTTGTGAAATCTCACCCCTTCTGCTTGAAAATGTTGCCTTCCCTATGGGTAACTTGCAGGTAACCAAGAATAGTTGCGGTCGTGTGAGGTTTCTCTCGCGTGTGTCTTAGTTGCTCTGATACGTAACGGGATGAGAATTTTGTTGTCGTTTTCTATTCCTTACGTATTGTTTTATGAACATGTTGATGAACTAAATTTATGAGATTTTGTGTTGAGGCCCTTGTGCCAAAGGTTGTTTTGAAATGTTGAAATATATCTGCTGCGATGTATTAAATGAATTTTATTCTATTTATGATTTTATGAAAAGAAGTGTGACATTCTGTTTACGTTGAATTACTCTGATATTATGCAAAAAAAAATCAAGTTGGGAAAACGGGGTGTTACAATGACTCCTGCATCTTACTTTCCAGCTCCCATGTTAAGCTTTCACCAGTCACTCCACCCCAGACAACTCTCACCAGAGGTATCTCCTTGCCTCTCAACTTCTTCACCTTACGATCATCAATTCTCAACGGTAAAGTCTCCACCGTAAGGTTGTCTCTAACTTGCACGTCATCCCTTGGTATAACATGCGAAGGATCCGCTACGTACTTCCACAGCTGCGACACATGAAACACATCATGCAGATTCGAAAGATGTGGTGGCAAACCTATTCAATATGCCACTGGCCCAATCCTCTCCGATATCTGATAAGGACCAATAAACTTTGGAGTCAACTTCTTAGACTTCAACACACGACCTACACCTGTCATAAGAGTGACTATCAAGAACACATGATCACCCTCTTAAAATTCAAGTTCCTTTCTACGCTTGTCATGGTAACTCTTTTGCCGACTCTGCGACGCTTTCATCTGCTCTCTTATCAATTTGACTTTCTCTGTAGTCTGCTGAACAATCTCTGGTCCCAACACAACACTTTCACCAGTCTCAAACCAACATAATGGAGTTCTACACCTCCGACCATACAAAGCTTCGAATGGTGCCATACCAATACTCGAATGGTAACTGTTGTTGTACGTGAACTCAATCAACGGTAGATGACTATCCCAAGCTCCACCTTGCTCAAGTACACACACTCTTAGCAAATCTTTCAACGACTGAATCGTCCTCTCCGACTGACCATCTGTTTGAGAATGATAAGCCGAACTCAACTTCAACTTTGAACCCAAAGCCTCCTGCAAACTCTTCCAAAACCTTGAAGTAAACCTCGGATCTCTATCCGACACAATACTTGATGGAACACCATGCAACTTCACAATACTATGAATGTAAATCTCCGCCAACTGAGCTACCGGATAATTGATATTGATCGGAATAAAATGCGCTGACTTTGTCAACCTGTCAACAACTACCCAAATGGCATCATGCCCCCTCGGAGTATTCGGTAAACTCGTTACAAAGTCCATGGATATGCTATCCCACTTCCACTCTGGCACATCTAATGGTGTCAACAACCCTGCAGGCTTCTGATGTTTAACTTTAGATTTCTTACAAGTCAAACATGCATAAACAAATTGCGCGACATCTCGCTTCAATCCAGACCACCAAAACAATTTCTTTAAATCATGATACATTTTCGTAGCTCCCGGATGAATACTCAAGCTACTTCTGTGACTTTCTTCTAAAATCAACTTTTTCAACTCATCATTATCAGGAATACAAATTCTGCCTCGGAATCTTAACACACCCTGATCATCAACCTGGAAATCACTATCTTCCGTTTCGTTACTAGCAACCATCAAGTCTACAAACTTAACATCAGCTTCCTGCGCTTCCTTGATACTGTTCAAGAATTCATTATTGATCTTCAACATACCCAAATGCACGCTCTGAGGTGCCAATTCACAAACTAGGCTCAAGTCTCTAAATTGCTCAAGCAACTCGAACTCCTTCATCATCATAGCAGACATGTGCAACGTCTTTCTGCTCAAGGCATCTGCAACCACATTGGCTTTACCCGGGTGGTAATTCAAACTAAAATCATAGTCCTTCAACAACTCGAGCCATCTTCTCTGCCTCATATTCAACTCCTTTTGATCAAACAAATATTTCAAACTTTTATGATCACTAAACACCTCAAATCTGGAACCGTACAAATAATGCCTCCAAATTTTTAACACAAAAACTACAGCAACCAACTCTAAATCATGTGTAGGATAGTTCTTCTCATGTATCCTCAATTGTCTCGAAGCATAAGCTACCACCTTACCATTCTGCATAAGTACACCACCTAAGCCCAACTTAGACGCATCACAATAAACAACAAAAGGTTCATCCGACTTCGGTAAAATTAAAATTGGAGCAGTCGTCAACCGTTGCTTCAACTCATTGAAACTATTCTCACACTTAGTATCCCACACAAAAGCTTTACCCTTACAGGTCATTTGAGTCAAAGGAAGTGCCAACTTAGAAAATCCTTCGATAAATCTGCGGTAATAGTCTGCTAAACCCAGAAAACTTCTAATCTCTGTAACTGACTTCGGAGTCTCCCATTGTGATACCCGTTCAACTTTCGACGGGTCAACCGCAATACCACTACCAGAAATAATATGGCCAAGAAAACTTACTTCACTTAACCAGAATTCACATTTCGACAACTTGGCATATATCTTCTTTTCTTTCAGCACCTGCAAAACAATCTTCAAGTGTTCTGCATGCTCCTCTTCAGTCTTAGAATAAATCAGAATATCATCAATAAACACAGCTACAAATCTGTCCAGAAAGTCATGGAAAATTATGTTCATATACTCCATAAATACACCAGGTGCATTAGTAACACCGAAAGGCATCACTTTATACTCATAGTGACCATATCGCGTCCTGAACGCCGTCTTCTGCATATCTTCATCCTTCACCTTGATCTGATGATAACCTGATCTCAAATCAATTTTACTAAATACACGTGCACCCACTAGCTGATCCATCAAGTCATCAATTCTCGGAAGTGGATACCTATTCTTTATCGTCACTTTATTCAGCTGACTGTAATCAATACACAGCCTCATGCTACCATCTTTCTTCTTAACCAATAATACCGGCGCTCCCCAAGGTGAAACACTTGGTCTTACAAATTTCTTATCAAGTAGGTCCTCCAACTGCTTCTTCAATTCTGCCAACTCAGCTGCTGACATAAGGTAAGGAGCCACCGACACAGGCTTCGTACCCGGAACAAGATCAATTGAGAATTCAACTTCCCTCTCTGGCGGCACATCAGGAATCTCATCAGGAAAAACTTCTGGAAATTCATTCACGACTGGTAGGTTATCAATCACCGCTTGATTCTCTGCTGACAAATATGCTATCAAGGAAAACATCAGAATTCCGTCGCGCTCTAACTGCTTCAGCTGCTTAGTCTTTAAGAAATCAACTTCACTCTCTTCTTCGGCGGAAGAGAAACGTACCGTCTTACTAAAACAATCTGTATGGACATGGTTGTATTCCAACCAGTTCATACCAAGGATTACATCCATACCCGTCAACGGAAAACATATAAGATCAACCTCAAAGATTCTACACAACAATAACAAATCGGGACAACAAGGACAATACAAAATTGTCAAACAACACTCCTAGGCTCGACACGACACTACTACTTGGCCGGGCGGACCGACCTGCTCTGATACCAATTGTAACACCCCGTTTTCCCAACATAGAAATTCATTAATAAAATCAGAGTATTCGCTTAACGGAATGCTACATTTTCTTTCAATAAAAGCTCCGAATGAATAAATAACTATTTATTCTTCATAAAAAGTAGTCAATAAAAATTAACCTTCAAACTTCTCAGCGGAATTAATTCAAATCAACAAAATTAAACTTTGGCACGCAGGCCTCATCAAAAGTTTCATAATTCAAAAACAATACGTAAGGAAAGAGAAACAAATAATAAGATCCCCATCCCGTTACGTATCAGAACCCTATGACACTTTGAGCCGACATCCCTACTAATCTTCGTTACCTGCAAGTTACCCATAGGAAAGGCAACATTTCCAAGCAGAAGGGGTGAGATTCACAAACAACAATAGATATTATAATTCATCAATTAAATTCAACAACAAGAATACATTGTTAATCAACTGTCAATTTATAATTAAGACAAATCAACAACAACATTACCAACTACGACATCGACGACCCAACCAACAACAACAACGACGACGACAACAACAACGACAACAATGCGACTAATGCAAATGCATGTGGTACCATTTTACGCGCGTTGAATGCTAAGCATTCCGGGGCATAAGCCCCCAACAGTTTGAATGAAATAACATTCCAGGGCATAAGCCCTCAACGATTGAGTGATAAACACTCTAGGGCATAAGCCCTCAACGGTTGAGTGAAAACACTCCAGTGCATGAGCCCTCAACAAAGTATGAGTATGAATGGACTCACTAGTGTATATCTGCATACAACTCGACAACAACAACGACAACTACAATATGCATAATCAACTATGACATAAGACTCCAACTTAATCGACAGGACACAACAAAGGGTACAACAAAGTCTCACAGCAAAATTCAACCATTTAGGCAAGCTACAGTACTACTCGCCGTGGCGAGCTACTTTACTCGCCGTGGCGAGTCAAGGAAAATGAGCTACTCGCTATGGCTAGCTAGGGGCGAGCTCAAGGCGAGCAAATCTGGGCGCTCTCGGCATTTTTGACATTTTTCACCTAAAATCTTCATTTTTAAGTCCCCAAAACCCAAATTTGATTCTGTAAAAAGGTGTCATTGATTCCTAAATATATTAAGGCACTCAAGTTGATATAAAAATTGACCTAAAAACATCATTAAGACAATTAACACTTTTTAATTTAAGCAACTCGCCGTGGCGAGTGCATTTTGTAACACCCCGAAAATCCCAACTTAAAAATTCATGCATATAATCAGAGTATATCATATTCAGGATGTCACATTTCATAAAAATCCTTAAAATAAAAGAATAATAATTCTTATCATAGAAATATTCAACTTTAGCAGCGGAATCACAATTCAAAAAATCCTTACAAGAATTAGTTCTTGGCACAAGGCCTCGTAAGCATCTAAAAAATTCAAAGATAGATCGTAAACATCATAATTAGTTCAACAAGATACATAAAGGAATAGAATTCAATAAAACCCCATCCCGTTACATATCAGAGCATTTCCTACGACACCACAAGGACCTCTCACATCGTCGAACCTATGTTTGGTCACCTGCACTTGCCCACAAGGTGGCAATTCCAACAGAAGGGGTGAGATTCACAACAATTATATTAACATATAATTCAAACATTCATGCTTAACAACAACAACAATTATCACATACAACGGAGACATCTCAAACATCTACATATAACACATCATCTTAAAACATCTTCACATAACAAATCATCTCATAACGTCTTGGACACAAGACTCGACAAATGCAACTCTAACATCTTAAACATCATGCATGCGGTACCAATATTTAAGCTTAAATAAGCTTCACCGTCGCTTTGAGCAAATGCTCCACCGTCGCTTTGAGCAAAAGCTCCACCGTCTCTAATTATGCAAATGCATGAACTCGACTCTTTATACTTAAACAAGTTAACACAACATCTTAACATCATTTACGACTCTTGACCGACACATGCAATTATAACAGTACATGGCAGCATCTCAGCACATTTAGCACATATTCACAACACATAATCATCGTCACAAATATCACTTAAACGTCATTCATATAACTCACTTAATATGCATATAAATCATAGATCAACGCCAACAATTAAAATCATCTTAAAGCATCATTACAGATTGTAATTTAGGTCATAAAACATCTCTAACACTATCCAAAGGTCTACACTCGAAGCCTCATTCAAAACAGAATTACAAAACTCAAGTTATAGTGGTTTGAGACCACATTGCTCGCTATGGCGAGTGGTTCTGCTCGCCTCGCGAGTTGCTGCCTAGCATTCTGGTACTACTCGCTGCGGCGAGTGGTTCTACTCGCCTCGCGCGCATTATAGGTCGCTCGCCACGGCGAGCTAAGTCGCTCGCCTCGCGAGCACTACATGGTATTCTGTTACTCGCTGTGGCGAGTGGTTTTGCTCGCCTCGCGTGCGATGCCGTTCTGTTCGCCACGGCGAGTGGGTCTGCTCGCCCCGGCGAGCTATCGCAGAACAGGGTACGGGTTCGCTCAATTTCTCGCCAAAACTCATCCAATCTCTCCTCTTATGCCTCTAATCTTTCAGAATTATGATCCTAGTGATTAACCTAGGTTCTGTAACACGTTTTTAAAGCAAATTGCATCATTCTCACATCAATTCATCAAAAATCCATTTAACCCTAACTTAAGAACTCTCTCAAAACTCTTCCCAATCCCTTAGTTAATCATAAACAATGAATGACATGTTAATATAATCGAAGCTAGGCTCACCCTTACCTGATAAGTTTGCAGAATTGGGGTTCCCTCTTCTCTGGCCACTTTTCTCCCTTTTTGCAAAAGTCTGTAATACGTACTGACTCTTTCTCTAAACCTAATTTCCTTCTTATATCTCTTTTCTAATCTCACTTATCCCACAAAACTCTATCTTATTATAATAACAACCCCACCTCTCAAAATTATTGTTATTATAGCACATCTTAATTTTCATATAAAAATATATATTAGCATCACATATCTTATTTTATTAAACAATAAAATAAGCATCACATATAACATGGTTTCATACGTCACAAACATCATCAAAATCATATAATATATAATAATATACTATATACTCTAATAAAATAATTAAATAAACAAAGTGGGCGTTACACATTTGCTCGCTGTGGCGAGCTATAAGGGTTCACTACTCGCCTGGCGAGTGGGTCTGCTCGCTGTGGCGAGCTACACAGGCATTGCTCGCCGTGGCGAGTGGCGACTGACAGAACTACGAACTGTACGAACAGACTTCTCCTTTTCAACCCCAAACCCCAGTTTCAACACCTAAAAATTCAATTTTGATGAATTGCATTACTTCTATGCAAACGAACATCAGAACAGCAATAAACAACAACATTTTCATGAATTCATCAAGTTATTAACATCAATTCATCTTTAACCTAATTCAATTCATCAACCCTAACAACACAACCTTAATCAACAAATTATAAGACCTAAAATTGAGAGTTAGTCTCACCCTTACCTTAGATTATCTTCCTGAATTCAAAGCTGCGTTCTTCTCTCTTCTTGCTTCTTCTCTCTTGTTCTAGGTTTTTCTCCCTTTTCTCTGTTTCTCTCTGTTTCTACGTGAAAACTGTTTTCTGACTTTCCCTTCTTTCTAACTCCTATTAATTCTAATTAATTCCCACTTATTTCTAATTAACTCCTATTAAAATATTTTTCAATTCACTTTAATCCCCAACTTTCTAATAATTATAGTTTCTCACCTATTTTAATTTAAACATTAAAATAATCATATAATAAAATACATCACACCATAAAATCAACATAAATTATTTAAAATCATATAAACTTATTAAAATCAACCGAAATTAAATAAATAACAACTAGGGCGTCACAGTAATCCCTTACCCAGCAGCGCATTATGTCCCAAATAACATTCATTGGTGCGTTTATTGATGACATCTCGTCATTACGTAATTTTTCATGTATTTTGATCACAAATTGGAGTTCACAAGGTAACTTAAGCAAGTAGAAAAGCATAAAAACTGAAGAAAACTACAAAGAAGAAAACGTGTCACGATTTAGCAAAAATGTGACACGATTTGTGAAGACCAAAACATGCTCTCTGCCAAGGAAAAACGTTTCAAGATGACCAAAACGTGACACGATTTGAAGAAACCCTAATTCAGTTGTTTTATACACAAGGCAAAAACATGTCACGATTTAACCAAAACGTGACACGATTTTGGGAGAATTTTTGTGCCTATTTAAGCTAAAGACTATTCTGAAAACAAGGGTTAGGATTTGAGAAGAGCAAAGTGCGATTTTTAGCTTACAAGACGGCTAGAAGGGCAATTTCTTCACTCTGTTATCAATTCATGTATGTATTGTTTCCTCTAATGATTATATTATTTATAAACACCATTATGAGTAGCTAAATTCATTAGAGGTTAGGTATGAGATTATTCTTTGTAACCCTAATTGATCTACGTTGCTGTGAAACTCTATTTATTGTGAATGACAATCTAATTTTTATTCAATTCAATTGTTCATAATGCCCCTTTTATTCACCTTAAAAAGGTGAATTTTTAGCCACCGTTACTTGACCCAAAAAAATATATTACATACAGAATAAAGTATTTTTTTGACAAATAGAGTAAATTATACTGTACCATCTTTTTCCGTGAGATATATTTAAATTATACTACCCTCCCTTCTTAAAATAAAATATACACTCCTTTCAAGTTTTATGCAAAATATATGAAGAAAAAAAAAATTAAACTCCTCTCGAGAGAAACTTAAATTACATTTTTCATACATCTTATGTTAAAAACTATACTTTATACCCAAAAAAAAAACTATAATTTTCCCATCAGGAACATAGTCCAACCAAGCACCTTCCAAATCCAATACTTTCAAAAGCTTAGACTTTGCAAATAACCTACACCCAAAGTAATCCGAAAATTTTATTAAAGCATCGAATATATATAGGGATCATATGGGGAAGTTTTCAATGCTCCTTAGCACATTCTTCGAACAGGTTATTATAGTCAACCTACTATTCATTACATCAGAGATTTGTTCATGATCATTTTCATCCATCACATTACAAAAACTCAAATCCTTCATTTTTCTCATGATCATTTCTCGTAACAAATCAGGGATTCGACAGCTTGTCACTTTACCATCATAGTGAACACGGGAGACATGAACCAAACTTCTGTGGGTCAGCTCTATCAAATATTCCTCTATAACTTCCTCCAAAGATTTTCCCACTTCATGTTTAACAAACCCCTCTTCTATCCATTGCCGAATCAACCTTGAACTCCGAATTGAGTAATCTTCTGGGTATATACCAGAATACAAGATGCATGACTTCAAAAAGATTTGGTCGGCATTTCACCATTAATTTCTTTTCAATATATTTTGCTAACATAAAAAGAGATTAATCAATCCATACCTTAAATGTTCTTTTTTTAATAAATTCATACCTTAAGTTGAATTATTTGCTCAACAAAAAAAATTGGATGTTGAATTAAATATTGGATTTTTTTTTTCAATAACAATTAATAACATCTTATAAGAAATTTTCTCTAAAAGGATTTGGGAAGAACTAGGAATTGTTTTTTTTTTCAAGATATTTTTCCGACATAAAAAGAGATTAATCAACCCATACCTTGAGCTCTTTTTTTTTTTAATAAATTCATACCTTAAATTGAGTCATTGTATTAATATTGAACTTTTCTTCTTAATATATTATTTATTATCAATTTATATGGTGTACCTTAGATTATTTATTCTCAATTTATATAGTGTACCATATTCTCAATTATAAGATATATATATATATATATATATATATATATATATAATACACATAGTAGTCTGTTTAGCTCAATTAGTAGGGACAATACATGATATATGCATAGTTCCGGTTCGAACTATGAATGCCCTTTTTACTCACCTTAAAAAGGTGAATTTGTAGCCACTACTACTTGGCCCAAAAAAATATATTATATACAAAGTAAATTATTTTTTTGACAAATAGAGTAAATTATATTGTACCATCTTTTTCCGTGAGATATATTTAAATTATACTACCCTCCCTTCTTAAAATAAAATATACACTCCTTTCAATTTTTATGCAAAATATATGAAGAAAATAAAATTAAACTCCTCTCGAGAGAAACTTAAATTACATTTTTCATACATCTTATGTTAAAAACTATACTTTGTACCCAAAAAAAAAAACTATAATTTTCCCATTAGGAGTATAGTCCAACCAAGCACCTTCCAAATCCAATACTTATAAAATCTTAGACTTTGCAAATTACCTACACCCAAAGTAATACGAAAATTTTATTAAAGCATCGAATATATATAGGGATCATATGGGGAAGTTTTCAATGCTCCTTAGCAGATTCTTGGAACAAGTTATTATAGTCAACCTCCTAATCATTACTTAAGAGATTTGTTCATGATCATTTTCATCCATCACATGACAAAAACTCAAATCCTTCATTTTTCTCATGTTCATTTCTCGTAACAAATCAGGGATTCGACAACTCGTCACTTTACCATCATAGTGAACACGGGAGACATGAACCGAACTTCTGTGGGTCAGCTCTATCAAATATTCCTCTATAACTTCCTCCAAAGATTTTCCCACTTCATGTTTAACAAACCCCTCTTCTATGCATTGCCGAATCAACCTTGAACTCCGAATTGAGTAATCTTCTGGGTATATACCAGAATACAAGATGCATGACTTCAAATAATGTGACAAGTCATCATAACTCTGAACTTAGATTTTGGCATAGTTTTTCCCACACAGAAACAGTTTTATCTTTAGTTGACAAGAGGCCTCCTATAGCCACAATTGAAAGTGGTAACCCCTCACATTTTTTAGAGTTGATGTGTCCACGACAATAGTATATCCTTCATCAACAATGTCCCATAAATATTCTTGAGAGGAAATAAATATCCTCCTTTTAAAGCTCACAAAATCATAGTTTCCACTACTAAAAATAGGGATAGTCATAGATTATGGTTGAATAGTATTAGCCATGTCTTAGATATTTAGAAATGACGTAGGATACAAGGATAGTTTGGTTGGAAATATGTGGATAAATTTTATACATTCGATAAAGTTTTATCGAGCATAGCTATGATGCCACGGTTAGTCGTTGAAGTAGTAATGTTAGTTTAGAGTATAATTGGATAGTATAGAAGTAGATAGTTTGTAATAGAAAGTAGTGTGAGACTTTGGAACAAGGAGTAGATTGTATTGCTCTCAAATTGACAGCTTAATTTTGCTAAATTTTTACCGCTAGTTTCCCTTTTATTCCCGAAGAGTAGAATATCACTAGTTTTCAATCGATAATTATATGAAAGAAAAGAATTACGAAAGCTCACACAAAACTTTTATTTAATTCAACATAATAGATGCAGGTATAATGTTATTGGTTGTACTGCATGTACATCTGCTTGATTTCACAACTCACTATTACGAATAAATAGTAACCACTTATTTTTGATTTAAAAGTAAAAACATAAAACAAAATGACAAAACATATGTGAACCCCCTCACTGTAAAATCTCAATAGGAGAGAATCCATAAATTGTCCGTCTAATTAAGAGTGAATAAAACCATAGGATAAGATCAGAAGAACCACATTAAAACTTCTTCACATCCTCAGATGATGAGCTTTCGCCATTGCCGTTTTCCATATGAGTATAGAGACCCTTATTGGCTTTTGCCTCTTCCCTTCTTTGTCGGAGTCCACATGCATTGCACAAAGACTGCACCAACACATTTCTTGTTAACTATGTATATATAACTAGATATTTAAATTATTAATCAATGTATAAGTATGGAATAACACTTTTGCATGAACCAAAACTTAAATTTGATAGTAAATGAGTTGGGGAGAAGAGAGATGAACCAATTACCTTGGAACCGGTAGAATCACTCCTCCAAAGAGGAGTAGTGTTTGTATCGCAATCGAAACAAACCTTAGTTGTGTTTTTGTTAGGAGGAGGGTTGCACCAATTTCTTGGATATTATACTCGCCATTGCCCTTTTGGGTATTCGTATTCGGTAGCAGTTTTTATTTTCTTTTTGGCAGCACTAGCAGCTGATTTCTTCTCTTCGGCAGCACTAGCAGCAATTTTTTTCTTTTGAGTTGTGAATGGAATTGGATCATCATTATGTACTCTCATTCTTGGATATATATTTTTGTGACTTGAGCTCACCATTTTTTCATCAACCAATACCCTTTCTGTTGTTTTTCAGTCCCCACGTTCATTTATATATACACCCACTGACATGAATATCACATATAATTTAATTTTTTGACTTTTAGGGTTTGCCTAAATCATTTGAATTTTATCATCATTATCCAAGCAGCGTATGTGAACCGCCATGAATTTATTTCGCACAACAATTATTTGCATTTTTTAGTAAAATATCTCGAAAAAGATCTAATCGGCATATCACCATTAATTTCTTTTCAAAATATTTTGCTAACATAAAAAGAGATTAATCAATCCATACCTTAAATATTCTTTTTTAAATAAATTCATACCTTAAGTTGAATTATTTGTTCAACAAAAAAAATTGGATGTTGAATTAAATATTGGATTTTTTTTTTCAATAACAATTAATAACATCTTATAAGAAATTTTCTCTAAAAGGATTTGGTAAGAACTAGGATTTGTTTTTTTTTTCAAGATATTTTTCCGACATAAAAAGAGATTAATCAACCCATTCCTTGAGCTCTTTTTTTAATAAATTCATACTTTAAATTGCGTCATTGTATTAATATTGAACTTTTCTTCTTAATATATTATTTATTATCAATTTATATGGTGTACCATAGATTATTTATTCTCAATTTATATAGTGTACCATATTCTCAATTATAAGATATATATATATATATATATATATATATATAAAATACACATAGTAGTCTTGTTTAGCTCAGTTAGTAGGGACAGTACATGATATATGCATAGTTCCGGTTCGAACTATGAATGCCCTTTTTATTCACCTTAAAAAGGTGAATTTGTAGCCACTGTTACTTGGCCCAAAAAAATATATTATATACAAAGTAAATTATTTTTTTGACAAATAAAGTAAATAATATTGTACCATATTTTTCCGTGAGATATATTTAAATTATACTACCCTCCCTTCTTAAAATAAAATATACACTCCTTTCAATTTTTATGCAAAATATATGAAGAAAAAAAAAATTAAACTCCTCTCTAGAGAAACTTAAATTACATTTTTCATACATCTTATGTTAAAAACTATACTTTGTACCCAAAAAAAAAACTATAATTTTCCCATCAGGAACATAGTCCAACCAAGCACCTTCCAAATCCAATACTTTCAAAAGCTTAGACTTTGCAAATAACCTACACCCAAAGTAATACGAAAATTTTATTAAAGCATCGAATATATATAGGGATTGTATGGGGAAGTTTTCAATGCTCCTTAGCACATACTTGGAACAGGTTGTTATTGTCAACCTCCTAATCATTACATCAGAGATTTGTTCATGATCATTTTCATCCATCACATGACAAAAACTCAAATCCTTCATTTTTCTCATGTTCATTTCTCGTAACAAATCAGGGATTCGACAACTCGTCACTTTACCATCATAGTGAACACGGGAGACATGAACCGAACTTCTGTGGGTCAGCTCTATCAAATATTCCTCTATAACTTCCTCCAAAGATTTTCCCACTTCATGTTTAACAAACCCCTCTTCTATGCATTGCCGAATCAACCTTGAACTCTGAATTGAGTAATCTTCTGGGTATATACCACAATGCAAGATGCATGACTTCAAATAATGTGGGAAGTCATCATAACTCTGAACTTAGATTTTGACATAGTTTTTCCCACACAGAAACAGTTTTATCTTTAGTTGACAAGAAGCCTCCTATAGCCACAATTGAAAGTGGTAACCCCTCACATTTTTTAGAGTTGAAGTGTCCACGACAATAGTAAATCCTTCATCTATAATGTCCCATAAATATTCTTGAGAGGAAATAAATATCCTCCTTTTAAAGCTCACAAAATCATAGTTTCCACTACTAAAAATAGGGATAGTCATAGATTATGGTTGAATAGTATTAGCCATGTCTTATAGATTTAGAAATGACGTAGGATACAAGGATAGTTTGGTTGGAAATATGTGGATAAATTTTCTACATTCAATAAAGTTTTATCGAGCATAGCTATGATGCCACTGTTAGTCGTTGAAGTAGTAATGTTAGTTTAGAGTATAATTGGATAGTATAGTAGTTGATAGTTTGTATTGCTCTCAAATTGACAGCTTAGTAGGCACTTGTTTCAAGCCAAAAATCAAACAACCAACAAGAAAAACACAAGTTTTATTTTATCTTATCCCTTGATACATCAAACACGAGATTTAAGCAAAATATGATATATCATATTTTGTCTCCGTATCATTAATCAAACAGACCCTAGATTCTTTGTAAAAGAAAATGAAACCCTATTTTTTGAAGGAATGAAACCTTAAACTGAGTTAAATCATTTATATTATTACGCTACAATGGAAATTAATTTTGCTAAATTTTTACCGCTACTTTCCCTTTTATTCCCGAAGAGTAGAATATCACTAGTTTTCAATCGATAATTATATGAAAGAAAAGAATTATGAAAGCCTCACACAAAACTTTTTTTGAATTCAGCATAATCGATGCAGATGTAATGGTATTGGTTGTACTGCATGTACATCTGCTTGATTTCACAACTCACTATAACGAATAAATAGTCACCACTTATTTTTGATTTAAAAGTAAAAACATAAAACAAGATGACAAAACATATGTGAACCCCCTAATTGTAAAATCTCAATAGGAGAGAATCCATAAATTGTCCGTCTAATTAAGAGCGAATAAAACCATAGGATAAGTCCAGGAGAACCACATTAAAACTTCTTCACATCCTCAGATGATGAGCTTTCGCCATTGCCGTTTTCCATATGAGTATCAAGACCCTTATTGGCTTTTGCCTCTTCCCTTCTTCGTCGGAGTCCACATGCATTGCACAAAGACTGCACCAACACATTTCTTGTTAACTATGTATATATAACTAGATATTCATATTATTAATCAATGTATAAGTATGAAATAACACTTTTGCATGAACCAAAACTGAAATTTGATAGTAAATGAGTTGGGGAGAAGAGAGATGAACTAATTACCTTGGAACCCGTAGAATCACTCCTCCAAAGAGGAGTAGTGTTTGTATCGCAATCGAAACAAACCCTAGTTGTGTTTTTGTCAGGAGGAGGGTTGCACCAATTTCTTGGATATAGTACTCGCCATTGCCCTTTTGGGTATTCGTATTCGGTAGCAGTTTTTATTTTCTTTTTGGCAGCACTAGCAGCTGATTTCTTCTTTTTGGCAGCACTAGCAGCAATTTTTTTCTTTTGAGTTGTGACTGGAATTGGATCATCATTATGTACTCTCATTCTTGGATATATATTTTTGTGACTTGTACTCACCATTTTTTCATCAACCAATACCCTATCTGTTGTTTTTCAGTCCCCACGTTCATTTATATATACACCCACTGACATGAATATCACATATAATTTTATTTTTTTGACTTTTAGGGTTTGCCTAAATCATTTGAATTTTATCATCAGTATCCAAGCAGCGTATGTGAACCGCCATGAATTTATTTCGCACGACAATTATTAGCATTTTTTAGTAAAATATCTCCAAAAAGATCTGGTCGGCATATCACCATTAATTTCTTTTCAAAATATTTTGCTAACAAAAAAAGAGATTAATGAATCCATACCTTAAATGTTCTTTTTTTAATAAATCCATACCTTAAGTTGAATTATTTGCTCAACAAAAAAAATTGGATGTTGAATTAAATATTGGATTTTTTTTCAATAACAATTAATAACATCTTATAAGAAATTTTCTCTAAAAGGATTTGGTAGGAACTAGAAATTGTTTTTTTTTTCAAGATATTTTTCCGACATAAAAAGAGATTAATCAACCCATTCCTTGAGCTCTTTTTTTAATAAATTCATACTTTAAATTGAGTCATTGTATTAATATTGAACTTTTCTTCTTAATATATTATTTATTATCAATTTATATGGTGTACCATAGATTATTTATTCTCAATTTATATAGTGTACCATATTCTCAATTATAAGATATATATATATATATATATATATATATATAAAATACACATAGTAGTCTTGTTTAGTGCATAGTTCCGGTTCGAACTATGAATGCCCTTTTTATTCACCTTAAAAAGGTGAATTTGTAGCCACTGTTACTTGGCCCAAAAAAATATAATATATACAAAGTAAATTATTTTTTTGACAAATAGAGTAAATTATATTGTACCATATTTTTCCGTGAGATATATTTAAATTATACTACCCTCCCTTCTTAAAATAAAATATACACTCCTTTCAATTTTTATGCAAAATATATGAAGAAGAAAAAAATTAAACTCCTCTCTAGAGAAACTTAAATTACATTTTTCATACATCTTATGTTAAAAACTATACTTTGTACCCAAAAAAAAAACTATAATTTTCCCATCAGGAACATAGTCCAACCAAGCACCTTCCAAATCCAATACTTTCAAAAGCTTAGACTTTGCAAATAACCTACACCCAAAGTAATACGAAAATTTTATTAAAGCATCGAATATATATAGGGATTGTATGGGGAAGTTTTCAATGCTCCTTAGCACATGCTTGGAACAGGTTATTATTGTCAACCTCCTAATCATTACATCAGAGATTTGTTCATGATCATTTTCATCCATCACATGACAAAAACTCAAATCCTTCATTTTTCTCATGTTCATTTCTCGTAACAAATCAGGGATTCGACAACTCGTCACTTTACCATCATAGTGAACACGGGAGACATGAACCGAACTTCTGTGGGTCAGCTCTATCAAATATTTCTCTATAACTTCCTCCAAAGATTTTCCCACTTCATGTTTAACAAACCCCTCTTCTATGCATTGCCGAATCAACCTTGAACTCTGAATTGAGTAATCTTCTGGGTATATACCACAATACAAGATGCATGACTTCAAATAATGTGGGAAGTCATCATAACTCTGAACTTAGATTTTGATATAGTTTTTCCCACACAGAAACAGTTTTATCTTTAGTTGACAAGAAGCCTCCTATAGCCACAATTGAAAGTGGTAACCCCTCACATTTTTTAGAGTTGAAGTGTCCACGACAATAGTAAATCCTTCATCTATAATGTCCCATAAATATTCTTGAGAGGAAATAAATATCCTCCTTTTAAAGCTCACAAAATCATAGTTTCCACTACTAAAAATAGGGATAGTCATAGATTATGGTTGAATAGTATTAGCCATGTCTTATAGATTTAGAAATGACGTAGGATACAAGGATAGTTTGGTTGGAAATATGTGGATAAATTTTCTACATTCAATAAAGTTTTATCGAGCATAGCTATGATGCCACGGTTAGTCGTTGAAGTAGTAATGTTAGTTTAGAATATAATTGGATAGTATAGAAGTTGATAGTTTGTAATAGAAAGTAGTGTGAGACTTTGAAACAAGGAGTAGATTGTATTGCTCTCAAATTGACAGCTTACTAGGCACTTGTATCAAGCCAAAAATCAAACAGCAAACAAGAAAAACACAAGTTTTATTTTATCTTACCCCTTGATACATCAAACACGAGATTTAAGCAGAATATGATATATCAAAATCATATTTTGTCTCCGTATCATTAATCAAACAGGCCCTAGATTCTTTGTAAAAGAAAATGAAACCCTATTTTTTGACAGAATGAAACCTTAAACTGAGTTAAATCATTTATATTATTACGCTACAATGGAAATTAATTTTGCTAAATTTTTACCGCTAGTTTCCCTTTTATTCCTGATGAGTAGAATATCACTAGTTTTCAATCGATAATTATATGAAAGAAAAGAATTATGAAAGCTCACACAAAACTTTTATTTAATTCAACATAATAGATGCAGGTATAATACTATTGGTTGGTTGTACTGCATGTACATCTGCTTGATTTCACAACTCACTATAACGAATAAATAGACCGCTTATTTTTGATTTAAAAGTAAAAACATAGAACAAAATGACAAAACATATGTGAACCCCCTCACTGTAAAATCTCAATAGGAGAGAATCCATAAATTGTCCGTCTAATTAAGAGTGAATAAAACCATAGGATAAGTCCAGGAGAACAACATTAAAACTTCTTCACATCCTCAGATGATGAGCTTTCGCCATTGCCGTTTTCCATATGAGTATCAAGACCCTTATTGGCTTTTGCCTCTTCCCTTCTTCGTCGGAGTCCACATGCATTGCACAAAGACTGCACCAACACATTTCTTGTTAACTATGTATATATAACAAGATATTCATATTATTAATCAATGTATAAGTATGAAATAACACTTTTGCATGAACCAAAACTGAAATTTGATAGTAAATGAGTTGGGGAGAAGAGAGATGAACTAATTACCTTGGAACCCGTAGAATCACTCCTCCAAAGAGGAGTAGTGTTTGTATCGCAATCGAAACAAACCCTAGTTGTGTTTTTGTCAGGAGGAGGGTTGCACCAATTTCTTGGATATAATACTCGCCATTGCCCTTTTGGGTATTCGTATTCGGTAGCAGTTTTTATTTTCTTTTTGGCAGCACTAGCAGCTGATTTCTTCTTTTTGGCAGCACTAGCAGCAATTTTTTTCTTTTGAGTTGTGACTGGAATTGGATCATCATTATGTACTCTCATTCTTGGATATATATTTTTGTGACTTGAACTCACCATTTTTTCATCAACCAATACCCTATCTGTTGTTTTTCAGTCCCCACGTTCATTTATATATACACCCACTGACATGAATATCACATATAATTTTATTTTTTTGACTTTTAGGGTTTGCCTAAATCATTTGAATTTTATCATCATTATCCAAGCAGCGTATGTGAACCGCCATGAATTTATTTTGCACGACAATTATTAGCATTTTTTAGTAAAATATCTCCAAAAAGATCTGGTCGGCATATCACCATTAATTTCTTTTCAAAATATTTTGCTAACATAAAAAGAGATTAATCAATCCATACCTTAAATGTTCTTTTTTTAATAAATCCATACCTTAAGTTGAATTATTTGCTCAACAAAAAAAATTGGATGTTGAATTAAATATTGGATTTTTTTTTCAATAACAATTAATAACATCTTATAAGAAATTTTCTCTTAAAGGATTTGGTAGGAACTAGGAATTGTTTTTTTTTTCAAGATATTTTTCCGACATAAAAACAGATTAATCAACCCATACCTTGAGCTCTTTTTTTTAATAAATTCATACCTTAAATTGAATCATTGTATTAATATTGAACTTTTCCTCTTAATATATTATTTATTATCAATTTATATGGTGTACCATAGATTATTTATTCTCAATTTATATAGTGTACCATATTCTCAATTATAAGATATATATATATATATATATATATATATATATATATATATATATATATAAAATACACATAGTAGTCTTGTTTAGCTCAGTTAGTAGGGACAATACATGATATATGCATATGCATAGTTCCGGTTCGAACTATGAATGCCCTTTTTATTCACCTTAAAAAGGTGAATTTGTAGCCACTGTTACTTGGCCCAAAAAAAAATATTATATACAAAGTAAATTATTTTTTTGACAAATAGAGTAAATTATATTGTACCATATTTTTCCGTAAGATATATTTAAATTATACTACCCTCCCTTCTTAAAATAAAATATACACTCCTTTCAATTTTTATGCAAAATATATGAAGAAGAAAAAAATTAAACTCCTCTCTAGAGAAACTTAAATTACATTTTTCATACATCTTATGTTAAAAACTATACTTTGTACCCAAAAAAAAAAACTATAATTTTCCCATCAGGAACATAGTCCAACCAAGCACCTTCCAAATCCAATACTTTCAAAAGCTTAGACTTTGCAAATAACCTACACCCAAAGTAATACGAAAATTTTATTAAAGCATCGAATATATATAGGGATTGTATGGGGAAGTTTTCAATGCTCCTTAGCACATGCTTGGAACAGGTTTTATTGTCAACCTCCTAATCATTACATCAGAGATTTGTTCATGATCATTTTCATCCATCACATGACAAAAACTCAAATCCTTCATTTTTCTCATGTTCATTTCTCGTAACAAATCAGGGATTCGACAACTCGTCACTTTACCATCATAGTGAACACGGGAGACATGAACCGAACTTCTGTGGGTCAGCTCTATCAAATATTCCTCTATAACTTCCTCCAAAGATTTTCCCACTTCATGTTTAACAAACCCCTCTTCTATGCATTGCCGAATCAACCTTGAACTCTGAATTGAGTAATCTTCTGGGTATATACCACAATACAAGATGCATGACTTCAAATAATGTGGGAAGTCATCATAACTCTGAACTTAGATTTTGACATAGTTTTTCCCACACAGAAACAGTTTTATCTTTAGTTGACAAGAAGCCTCCTATAGCCACAATTGAAAGTGGTAACCCCTCACATTTTTTAGAGTTGAAGTGTCCACGACAATAGTAAATCCTTCATCTATAATGTCCCATAAATATTCTTGAGAGGAAATAAATATCCTCCTTTTAAAGCTCACAAAATCATAGTTTCCACTACTAAAAATAGGGATAGTCATAGATTATGGTTGAATAGTATTAGCCATGTCTTATAGATTTAGAAATGACGTAGGATACAAGGATAGTTTGGTTGGAAATATGTGGATAAATTTTCTACATTCAATAAAATTTAATCGAGCATAGCTATGATGCGACTGTTAGTCGTTGAAGTAGTAATGTTAGTTTAGAGTATAATTGAATAGTATAGAAGTTGATAGTTTGTATTGCTCTCAAATTGACAGCTTAGTAGGCACTTGTTTCAAGCCAAAAATCAAACAATCAACAAGAAAAACACAAGTTTTATTTTATCTTATCCCTTGATACATCAAACACGAGATTTAAGCAAAATATGATATATCATATTTTGTCTCCGTATCATTGATCAAACAGGCCCTAGATTCTTTGTAAAAGAAAATGAAACCCTATTTTTTGAAGGAATGAAACCTTAAACTGAGTTAAATCATTTATATTATTACGCTACAATGGAAATTAATTTTGGTAAATTTTTACCGCTACTTTCCCTTTTATTCCCGAAGAGTAGAATATCACTAGTTTTCAATCGATAATTATATGAAAGAAAAGAATTATGAAAGCCTCACACAAAACTTTTTTTTAATTCAGCATAATCGATGCAGATGTAATGGTATTGGTTGTACTGCATGTACATCTGCTTGATTTCACAACTCACTATAACGAATAAATAGTCACCACTTATTTTTGATTTAAAAGTAAAAACATAAAACAAAATGACAAAACATATGTGAACCCCCTAATTGTAAAATCTCAATAGGAGAGAATCCATAAATTGTCCGTCTAATTAAGAGTGAATAAAACCATAGGATAAGTCCAGGAGAACATTAAAACTTCTTCACATCCTCAGATGATGAGCTTTTGCCATTGCCGTTTTCCATATGAGTATCAAGACCCTTATTGGCTTTTGCCTCTTCCCTTCTTCGTCGGAGTCCACATGCATTGCACAAAGACTGCACCAACACATTTCTTGTTAACTATGTATATATAACTAGATATTTAAATTATAAATCAATGTATAAATATGGAATAACACTTTTGCATGAACCAAAACTGAAATTTGATAGTAAATGAGTTGGGGAGAAGAGAGATGAACTAATTACCTTGGAACCCGTAGAATCACTCCTCCAAAGAGGAGTAGTGTTTGTATCGCAATCGAAACAAACCCTAGTTGTGTTTTTGTTAGGAGGAGGGTTGCACCAATTTCTTGGATACAATACTCGCCATTGCCCTTTTGGGTATTCATATTCGGTAGCAGTTTTTATTTTCTTTTTGGCAGCACTAGCAGCTGATTTCTTCTTTTTGGCAGCACTAGCAGCAATTTTTTTCTTTTGAGTTGTGATTGGAATTGGATCATCATTATGTACTCTCATTCTTGGATATATATTTTTGTGACTTGAACTCACCATTTTTTTATCAACCAATACCCTATCTGTTGTTTTTTGCAACGCCCTACTGTTATTATTTATTAATTTATTGAGATTAGATGTCTTTTTATAATTTAGTCGATTTATTTTGATGAAATTATATTTTGTTATGTTATATGTTAGTAATTTATTTGTATAATATATTTGTTATTTTGTGTAGAGATATATTTGTTATTTTATGTGGAAATATATATTATTTAGTATAGAAATATATTTGTTATTTTGTGTAGAAATATGTTCGTTATTTTGTGTGGGAATATATGTTATCTAGTATAGAAATATATTTGTTATTTTGTGTGGACATATATATGTTATCTAGTATAGAAATATATTTTGTTTAGAGATATATTTGTTATTTGGTGTATTATTATTATTAAGTGGGGGAGAGATATATTTAATTTCGAAATAAATAAGATTACGAGGAAAAAAGTAGTTTTGGGGTGCAAGAGAAATTATGGTTATTATAAAAAGGAGCATTAGAGTTAGAAAATAATATGACGTGCAAACTGTTTTGGAGAAAGTGGAGAAACCTAGAGTAAGAGAAGAGTCAGAGAGAAGAGAAGTGTAGAATCTTTGCAATCAATCAATCTAAGGTAAGGGTGGGACTAACCTTCTTTAATCATAAGCATATAATTCTAAAAAAAGGGTTTAATCTTGTTGTTGTTAATTTTGTTATTGTTGTAGAAGTTAGATTTTGAATTGAATTAGGTTGTTAAGAGTATAGATAATTCATGAATTTATATGAAAGTTGTTTATATGTTATTTATATGATATTTATATGATATTTATATGAAAGTTGCTTTTATGTTATTTATATGATATTTATATGAAGGTTGAATATATGATATTTATATGAAAGTTGCTTATATGATATTTATTTGATGTTTATATGAAAGTTATTTATATGATGTTTATATGGAAGTTATTTATATGATATTTATATGAAAGTTATATATATATATGATGATTTTAATTGTTGGTGTTGACCTATGATTATATGTTTATTAAGTGAATTTATATGAATGATGTTTAATTGGTATTGCGACGATGATTTTGTGCTGTAAATATGGGTAAATGTGCTAAGCTGCTGCCATGTATTGATATAATTGCATGTGTCGGTCAAAGAGTCGTATTTGATGTTAAGACGTTGTGTTAATTCGTTTAAGAATAAAGAGTCGAGTCCATGCATTTGCATAATTTGAGACGGTGGAGCTTTTTGCTCAAAGCGACGGTGGAGCATTTGCTCAAAGCGACGGTGAAGCTTATTTAAGCTTAAATATTGGTACCACATGCATGATGTTTAAGATGTTAGAGTGAGTTGCATTGTCGAGTCAAGTGGTTAAGTAAATTTTGAAGTTATGAAGTTGATTAAGATGATGATGATGTTACCTGATACCTGATATTAATTGATGATTTATATCTGTAATTATATGAAGTACCTGTTGATGATGATTTGTTGTTGTTTTATGCTGATTGATTCTCTTATATGATTTGTTGTTGTTTTATGTCGATTGATTCTCTTATATGATTTGTTGCTCTTTTATGTTGATTAATTCTTTTACATGAATATGAATTGTTGCTTATTATTATAGAATGTGAAATCTCACCCCTTCTGTTGGAATTGCCGCCTTGTGGGCAAGTGCAGGTAAGTTGCTGTTGTTGTTGTGAGTGGCTACCCTCACTGTGTCCTTAGGTGCTCTGATACGTAACGGGATGGGGACCTTTATAACCATTTTCTATTCCTTACGTATTGATTATGATTTAAGTTTTCAGTTGAATTTATGTTGAGAAATTTTTATGAGGCCTGCGTGCCAAAACTATTTTTGTTAACTTGAATTTTATCCGCTGCGAAGTTTAAATAATTTTGACTAGATTAAATTATTATTTATTCTATTTTTTGAGAATTTAAGAAATGTAGCATTCCGTTTTATGTGATACTCTGATTTTATTTAAGAAATTTTTACTTTGGGAAAACGGGGTGTTACAATTGGTATCAGAGCAGGTCGGTCCGTCCGGCCAAGTAGTTGAGTCCTTTGTGTTTTTCTTTCTTATTAATGGTTATGTTTTATTATGTGATCATGTTTGACTAACTAACTTTAATGTGGTTTTTGTGTAATGTTTGAAGTTATTATTTGTCCTATATTGTTTAAGATATTTAATCTTGTGATCTGAATTTCGAGGACGAAATTCTTTTAAGGGGGGTAGAGTTGTAACGCCCTACTTTTATTATTTATTAATTTATTGAGATTAGATGTCTTTTTATAATTTAGTCGATTTATTTTGATGAAATTATATTTTGTTATGTTATATGTTAGTAATTTATTTGTATAATATATTTGTTATTTTGTGTAGAGATATATTTGTTATTTTATGTGGAAATATATATTATTTAGTATAGAAATATATTTGTTATTTTGTGTAGAAATATATTCGTTATTTTGTGTGGGAATATATGTTATCTAGTATAGAAATATATTTGTTATTTTGTGTGGACATATATATGTTATCTAGTCTAGAAATATATTTTGTTTAGAGATATATTTGTTATTTGGTGTATTATTATTATTAAGTGGGGGAGAGATATATTTAATTTCGAAATAAATAAGATTACGAGGAAAAAAGTAGTTTTGGGGTGTAAGAGAAATTATGGTTATTATAAAAAGGAGAGTTAGAGTTAGAAAATAATATGACGTGCAAACTGTTTTGGAGAAAGTGGAGAAACCTAGAGTAAGAGAAGAGTCAGAGAGAAGAGAAGTGTAGAATCTTTGCAATCAATCAATCTAAGGTAAGGGTGAGACTAACCTTCTTTAATCATAAGCATATAATTCTAAAAAAAGGGTTTAATCTTGTTGTTGTTAATTTTGTTATTGTTGTAGAAGTTAGATTTTGAATTGAATTAGGTTGTTAAGAGTATAGATAATTCATGAATTTATATGAAAGTTGTTTATATGTTATTTATATGATATTTATATGAAAGTTGTTTTTATGTTATTTATATGATATTTATATGAAGGTTGAATATATGATATTTATATGAAAGTTGCTTATATGATATTTATTTGATGTTTATATGAAAGTTATTTATATGATGTTTATATGGAAGTTATTTATATGAAAGTTATATATATGATGATTTTAATTGTTGGTGTTGACCTATGATTATATGTTTATTAAGTGAATTTATATGAATGATGTTTAATTGGTATTGCGACGATGATTTTGTGCTGTAAATATGGGTAAATGTGCTAAGCTGATGCCATGTATTGATATAATTGCATGTGTCGGTCAAAAAGTCGTATTTGATGTTAAGACATTGTGTTAACTCGTTTAAGAATGAAGAGTCGAGTCCATGCATTTGCATAATTTGAGACGGTGGAGCTTTTTGCTCAAAGCGACGGTGGAGCATTTGCTCAAAGCGACGGTGAAGCTTATTTAAGCTTAAATATTGGTACCACATGCATGATGTTTAAGATGTTAGAGTTGCATTGTCGAGTCAAGTGGTTAAGTAAATTTTGAAGTTATGAAGTTGATTAAGATGATGATGATGTTACCTGATACCTGAAATTAATTGATGATTTATATCTGTAATTATATGAAGTACTTGTTGATGATGATTTGTTGTTGTTTTATGCTGATTGATTCTCTTATATGATTTGTTGTTGTTTTATGTCGATTGATTCTCTTATATGATTTGTTGCTCTTTTATGTTGATTAATTCTTTTACATGAATATGAATTGTTGCTTATTATTATAGAATGTGAAATCTCACCCCTTCTGTTGGAATTGCCGCCTTGTGGGCAAGTGCAGGTAATTAATCTTTAGTTGCTGTTGTGAGTGGCTACCCTCACTGTGTCCTTAGGTGCTCTGATACGTAACGGGATGGGGACCTTTATAACCATATTCTATTCCTTACGTATTGATTATGATTTAAGTTTTCAGTTGAATTTATGTTGAGAAGTTTTTATGAGGCCTGCGTGCCAAAACTATTTTTGTTAACTTGAATTTTATCCGCTGCGAAGTTTAAATAATTTTGACTAGATTAAATTATTATTTATTCTAATTTTTGAGAATTTAAGAAATGTAGCATTCCGTTTTATGTGATACTCTGATTTTATTTAAGAAATTTTTACTTTGGGAAAACGGGGTGTTACAATTGGTATCAGAGCAGGTCGGTCCATCCGGCCAAGTAGTTGAGTCCTTTGTGTTTTTCTTTCTTATTAATGGTTATGTTTTATTATGTGATCATGTTTGACTAACTAACTTTAATGTGGTTTTTGTGTAATGTTTGAAGTTATTATTTGTCGTATATTGTTTAAGATATTTAATCTTGTGATCTGAATTTCGAGGACGAAATTCTTTTAAGGGGGATAGAGTTGTAACGCCCTACTTTTATTATTTATTAATTTATTGAGATTAGATGTCTTTTTATAATTTAGTCGATTTATTTTGATGAAATTATATTTTGTTATGTTATATGTTAGTAATTTATTTGTATAATATATTTGTTATTTTGTGTAGAGATATATTTGTTATTTTATGTGGAAATATATATTATTTAGTATAGAAATATATTTGTTATTTTGTGTAGAAATATATTCGTTATTTTGTGTGGGAATATATGTTATCTAGTATAGAAATATATTTGTTATTTTGTGTGGACATATATATGTTATCTAGTATAGAAATATATTTTGTTTAGAGATATATTTGTTATTTGGTGTATTATTATTATTAAGTGGGGGAGAGATATATTTAATTTCGAAATAAATAAGATTACGAGGAAAAAAGTAGTTTTGGGGTGTAAGAGAAATTATGGTTATTATAAAAAGGAGAGTTAGAGTTAGAAAATAATATGACGTGCAAACTGTTTTGGAGAAAGTGGAGAAACCTAGAGTAAGAGAAGAGTCAGAGAGAAGAGAAGTGTAGAATCTTTGCAATCAATCAATCTAAGGTAAGGGTGAGACTAACCTTCTTTAATCATAAACATATAATTCTAAAAAAAGGGTTTAATCTTGTTGTTGTTAATTTTGTTATTGTTGTAGAAGTTAGATTTTGAATTGAATTAGGTTGTTAAGAGTATTGATAATTCATGAATTTATATGAAAGTTGTTTATATGTTATTTATATGATATTTATATGAAAGTTGTTTTTATGTTATTTATATGATATTTATATGATGGTTGAATATATGATATTTATATGAAAGTTGCTTATATGATATTTATTTGATGTTTATATGAAAGTTATTTATATGATGTTTATATGGAAGTTATTTATATGATATTTATATGAAAGTTATATATATGATGATTTTAATTGTTGGTGTTGACCTATGATTATATGTTTATTAAGTGAATTTATATGAATGATGTTTAATTGGTATTGCGACGATGATTTTGTGCTGTAAATATGGGTAAATGTGCTAAGCTGATGCCATGTATTGATATAATTGCATGTGTCGGTCAAAGAGTCGTATTTGATGTTAAGACGTTGTGTTAACTCGTTTAAGAATGAAGAGTCGAGTCCATGCATTTGCATAATTTGAGACGGTGGAGCTTTTTGCTCAAAGCGACGGTGGAGCATTTGCTCAAAGCGACGGTGAAGCTTATTTAAGCTTAAATATTGGTACCACATGTGTAACACCTCATTTTAATTCTATTATTTTAAATGATGTTTGAATATTTGTTATATGATTTTGCATGACTTATTTGATATATATATATATATATATATATATGATTTTATGCGAAAATATATGATTCATGTGTGATATATATATATATTATGTGTTATTTTATTATATAGTTGTTTTATTATTTAAAATAAAATATGAGAAATAGAAATAAGTGGTAATAATATTTATTTAGAATTAAGGGAGATTAATTGTAATTATGTGGATTAAGTGGGAGTTAAGGGAAAGAAAAAGGGGGTTATGTTTTGGGAGTTAGTAAGGAAAGAGTCAGACAAACATTTTCACGTACAGTAGAGAAAAAGAGAGTTTTTGAGAAAAAGAGGAGAAAAACCAAGAGGGCTAGAAGGAGAGCTAGGAAGGGATCAAATTGCTGTAGGCTTTCAATTGTTGCTGAATTAAGGTAAGGGTGGGATTCCTTTCACTAATAATGTATATAATTCTGAAAATTTATGAATTGTGGTGTTCTTGGTTTTCTAGGTTTTAGAATTTTGTGTAATTTCTAAAATGGATGAATTGTGTTGTTTGATGCATGTTCCTATGTTGTTTTGATTGCTATATTGCCTATTTGACCTATAAACATCACTGTAAATCATTTTGGGAGATTAAGGGATCAAAATTTGGGTTTTTGGGTGAAAAATGGTGAGAAATCGTCAAAAAACGGGGTCCAGTTCGCTTAAGCGAGCCCCAAGCGAACTTCCAAGCGAAATTAAGCTTGCTCTCGACGTTACGTTCGCTTAAGCGAACTACCCTTCGCTTAAGCGAACTGCACAGTAACAGCATTTCCTGTTTCGCGTTCTTGTGTCTTTTTCACATGTTTCTGTTTTGAATTAGCTTTTGGTGTAAACATGAAAGTTGTAGATAATTGAGTTAGCTTTCTAATGGCCTTGGTTTGACGTGTAAAATATTTTTAGATTTTGAGTTATGATGAAAATAGTCCAAGTGGGTATTTAGAAAATTTTAAGAAAACTTAGCATAACTAATTCTGAGTTAGCCCAAAACTTATGGTTAGTTTCCCAACTTCAAACTTAGGTATTTAGGAATTTAGTTGAAGTGTTTTATGAGTATTTGGCTTATGTCTTATTGATCACACTTGCTTGTTGTTGAAGAATGTTTTGGTCTGATATGAATGTAGTTGATTAATGTATATGTGTTATGTTGATGAATTCTGTCGTAAGAGTTGTTGTGTCAGATTTTGACTAAGTTGTGGAGTGTGTCATAAATGATTAGGCACATATGTTGTTGTCGTAGATGTTGTTGAGTTGTATGTTGATATACACAAGTCGAGTCCATTTGCATACTCATAACTGTTGGGGGCTTATGCCCTAGAATGCTTAGCATTCACACCCGTTGGGGGCTTATGCCCTGGAATGTTTATCATTCACCTGTTGGGGGCTTATGCCCTGGGATGCTTTAACCATCCAACTGTTGGGGGCTCATGCCCCGGAATGCTTAGCATTCAACGCGCGTAAAATGGTACCACATGCATAATGCATTGTCGTTGTCGATGTCGCATTGTCGTAGTCGTTGTCGTCGGTCATGTCGTTGGTGTTCATTGCTGATAATGACATTGTTGTTGCTGTTGTTTAATGTTGTTGAAGATAATTATGTTTCTATACATGTGTACATTTATTCACATTATATATGAATTGAATAATGCCTGTTGTAAGATGTTGTTGTTTCATTGATTTGATGAATTATATATATTTATTATTGATCGTGTATCTCACTTCTTCTGCATGAAAACGTTGCCTTCCCTATGGGTAACTTGCAGGTAACGAAGATTAGTAGGATGATTGGCTCTGTGTCTAGGGCTCTGATACATATTAGGATGGGGGATCGTCGCGATGTTTTCCTTTCATTCCTTTATGTATCAAACTTCGATTATGTTGTTGAATTTTCATGTCGTTGAATAATGATGACTTTTGTTGGGGCTTTTGTGCCAAGATAATTGTTGAGGTTGAATTATGTCTTTTTAAACGAAATTTTCCGCTGCAGTTTAATGAGACTTTCAATGTGGAATAATAAATAGTATAATTTCTATTTATGAGATTTTGAAAAGTAGTGTAATACTCCGTTGTTGAATTACTCTGATATAATTATATTTATTATTACGTGTTTGGGAGAACGGGGTGTTACAATTGGTATCAGAGCAGAATCCATAAGAGAGAATCCATAAATTGTCCGTCTAATTAAGAGTGAATAAAACCATAGGATAAGTCCATGAGAACTACATTAAAACTTCTTCACATCCTCAGATGATGAGCTTTCGCCATTGCCGTTTTCCTTATGAGTATCAAGACCCTTATTGGCTTTTGCTTCTTCCCTTCTTCGTCGGAGTCCACATGCATTGCACAAAGACTGCACCAACACATTTCTTGTTAACTATGTATATATAACTAGATATTCAAATTATTAATCAATGTATATGTATGGAATAACACTTTTGCATGAACCAAAAGTTAAATTTGATAGTAAATGAGTTGGGGAGAAGAGAGATGAACTAATTACCTTGGAACCCGTAGAATCACTCCTCCAAAGAGGAGTAGTGTTTGTATCGCAATCGAAACAAACCCTAGTTGTGTTTTTGTTAGGAGGAGGGTTGCACCAATTTCTTGGATATAATACTCGCCATTTCCCTTTTGGGAATTCGTATTCGGTAGCAGTTTTTATTTTCTTTTTGGCAGCACTAGCAGCTGATTTCTTCTTTTTGGCAGCACTAGCAGCAGTTTTTTTCTTTTGAGTTGTGACTGGAATTGAATCATCATTACGTACTCTCATTCTTGGATATATATTTTTGTGACTTGAACTCACCATTTTTTCATCAACCAATACCCTATCTGTTGTTTTTCAGTCGCCACGTTCATTTATATATACACCCACTGACATGAATGTCACATATAATTTTATTTTTTTGACTTTCAGGGTTTGCCTAAATCATTTGAATTTGATCATCATTATCCAAGCAGCGTATGTGAACCGCCATGAATTTATTTCGCACGACAATTATTAGCATTTTTTAGTAAAATATCTCCAAAAAGATCTGGTCGGCATATCAACATTAATTTCTTTTAAAAATATTTTGCTAACATAAAAAGAGATTAATCAATCCATACCTTAAATGTTCTTTTTTTAATAAATCCATACCATAAGTTGAATTATTTGCTCAACAAAAAAAATTGGATGTTGAATTAAATATTGGATTTTTTTTCAATAACAATTAATAACATCTTATAAGAAATTTTCTCTAAAAGGATTTGGTAGGAACTAGGAATTGTTTTTTATTCAAGATATTTTTCCGACATAAAAAGAGATTAATCAACCCATACCTTGAGCTCTTTTTTCTAATAAATTCATACCTTAAATTGAGTCATTGTAGTAATATTGAACTTTTCTTCTTAGTACATGATATATGCATAGTTCCTGTTCGAACTATGAATGCACCTTTTATTCACCTTAAAAAGGTGAATTTTTAGCCACTGTTACTTGGCCCAAAAAAATATATTATATACAAAGTAAATTATTATTTTGACAAATAGAGTAAATAATATTGTACCATCTTTTTCCGTGAGATATATTTAAATTATACTACCCTCCCTTCTTAAAATAAAATATACACTCCTTTCAATTTTTATGCAAAATATATGAAGAAAAAAAAATTAAACTCCTCTCGAGAGAAACTTAAATTACATTTTCCATATATCTTATGTTAAAAACCATTCTTTGTACCCCAAAAAAAAAACTATAATTTTCCCATCAGGAACATAGTCCAACCAAGCACCTTCCAAATCCAATACTTTCAAAAGTTTAGACTTTGCAAATAACTTACACCCAAAGTAATCCGAAAATATTATTAAACAATCAAATATATATAGGGATCGTGTGGGGATGTTTTCATTGCTCCTTAGCAGATTCTTGGAACAGGTTATTATAGTCAACCTCCTAATCATTACATCAGAGATTTGTTCATGATCATTTTCATCCATCACATGACAAAAACTCAAATCCTTCATTTTTCTCATGTTCATTTCTCGTAACAAATCAGGGATTCGACAGCTTGTCACTTTACCATCATAGTGAACATGGGAGACATGAACCGAACTTCTGTGGATTAGCTCTATCAAATATTCCTCTATAACTTCCTCCAAAGAATTTCCCACTTCATGTTTAACAGACCCCTCTTCTATGCATTGCCGAATCAACCTTGAACTCCGAATTGAGTAATCTTTTGGGTATATACCAGAATACAAGATGTATGACTTCAAATAATGTGGCAAGTCATCATAACTCTGAACTTAGATTTTGGCATAATTTTTTCCACACAGAAACACTTTTATCTTTAGTTGACAAGAGGCCTCCTATAGCCACAATTGAAAGTGGTAACCCCTCACATTTTTTAGAGTTGAAGTGTCCACGACAATAGTAAATCCTTCATCTACAATGTCCCATGAATATTCTTGAGAGGAAATAAATATCCTCCTTCCAAAGCTCACAAAATCATAGTTTCCACTACTAAAAATAGGGATAGTCATAGATTATGGCTGAATAGTATTAGCCATGTCTTAGAGATTTAGAAATGACATAGGATACAAGGATAGTTTGGTTGGAAATATGTGGATAAATTTTCTACATTCAATAAAGTTTTATCGAGCATAGCAATGATGCCACGGTTAGTCGTTGAAGTAGAAATTTTAGTTTAGAGTATAATTGGATAGTATAGAAGTTGATAGTTTGTAATAGAAAGTAGTGTGAGACTTTGGAACAAGGAGTAGATTGTATTGCTCTCAAATTGACAGCTTACTAGGCACTTGTTTCACGCCAAAAATCAAACAGCAAACAAGAAAAACACAAGTTTTATTTTATCTTATCCCTTGATACATCAAACGCGAGATTTAAGCAGAATATGATATATCAAAATCATATTTGTCTCCGTATCATTAATCAAACAGGCCCTAGATTCTTTGTAAAAGAAAATGAAACCCTATTTTTTGACAGAATGAAACCTTAAACTCGGTTACATCATTTAAATTATTATGCTACAATGTATATTAATTTTGCTAAATTTTAAACTCTAGATTCCCTTTTATTCCCGAAGAGTAGAATATCACTAGTTTTCAATCGATAATTATAGGAAAGAAAAGAATTATGAAAGCTCACACAAAACTTTTATTTAATTCAGCATAATCGATGCAGATGTAATGTTATTGGTTGTACTGCATGTACATCTGCTTGATTTCACAACTCACTATAACGAATAAATAGTCACCACTTATTTTTGATTTAAAAGTAAAAACATAAAACAAAATGACAAAACATACGTGAACCCCCTCACTGTAAAATCTCAATAGGAGAGAATCCATAAATTGTCCGTCTAATTAAGAGTGAATAAAACCATAGGATAAATCCAGGAGAACTACATTAAAACTTCTTCACATCCTCAGATGATGAGCTTTCGCCATTGCCGTTTTCCTTATGAGTATCAAGACCCTTATTGGCTTTTGCTTCTTCCCTTCTTCGTCGGAGTCCACATGCATTGCACAAAGACTGCACCAACACATTTCTTGTTAACTATGTATATATAACTAGATATTCAAATTATTTATCAATGTATATGTATGGAATAAACTTTTGCATGAACCAAAAGTTAAATTTGATAGTAAATGAGTTGGGGAGAAGAGAGATGAACTAATTACCTTGGAACCCGTAGAATCACTCCTCCAAAGAGGAGGAGGGTTGCACCAATTTCTTGGATATAATACTCGCCATTGCCCTTTTGGGTATTCGTATTCGGTAGTAGTTTTTATTTTCTTTTTGGCAGCACTAGCAGCTGATTTCTTCTTTTTGGCAGCACTAGCAGCAGATTTTTTCTTTTGAGTTGTGACTGGAATTGGATCATCATTACGTACTCTCATTCTTGGATATATATTTTTGTCGCTTGAACTCACCATTTTTTTCATCAACCAATACCCTAACTGTTGTTTTTCAGTCCCCACGTTCATTTATATATACACCCACTGACATGAATATCACATATAATTTAATTTTTTGACTTTTAGGGTTTTCCTAAATCATTTTAATTTTATCATCATTAATCCAAGCAGCGTATGTGAATCGCCATGAATTTATTACGCAGAACAATTATTAGCATTTTTTACTAAAATATATCTCCAAAAAGATCTGGTCGACATATCACCATTAATTTCTTTTCAAAATATTTTGCTAACATAAAAAGAGATTAATCAATCCATACCTTAAATGTTTTTTTTTATAATAAATCCATACCTTAAGTTGAATTATTTGCTCAACAAAAAAAAGTTGGATGTTGAATTAAATATTGGATTTTTTTTTGCAATAACAATTAATAACATCTTTTAAGAAATTTTCTCTAAAAGGATTTGGTAGGAACTAGGAATTATTTTTTTTTCAAGATATTTTTCCGACATAAAAAGAGATTAATCGACCCATATCTTAAGCTCTTTTTTTAAGAAATTCATACCTTAATTTGAATCATTGTATTAATAATGGATTTTTCTTCTTAATATATTATTTATTATCAATTTATATAGTGTACCATAGATTATTTATTCTCAATTTATATAGTGTACCATATTCTCAATTATAATATATATATATATATATATATATATATATGTGTATGTATATATAATATACATAGTAGTCTGTTTAGCTCAGTTAGTAGGGACTTACTTGACCCAAAAAAAAAATATTATATACAGAGTAAATTATTTTTTTGAAAAATAGAGTAAATTATATTGTACCATCTTTTTCTGTGAGATATATTTAAATTATACTACCCTCCCTTCTTAAATTAAAGTATACACTCCTTTCAATTCTTATGCAAAATATGTGAAGAAAAAAAAAATTAAATTCCTCTCGAGAGAAACTTAAATTACATTTCTCATACATCTTATGTCAAAAACTATACTTTGTACCCAAAAAAAAAAAAACTATAATTTTCCCATCAGGAACATAGTCCAACCAAGCACCTTTCAAATCCAATACTTTCAAACGCTTAGACTTTCTGCTCAAGGCATCTGCAACCACATTAGCTTTACCCGGATGGTAATTCAAGCTAAAATCATAGTCCTTCAACAACTCGAGCCATCTTCTCTGCCTCATATTCAACTCCTTCTGATCAAACAAGTATTTCAAACTCTTATGATCACTGAACACCTCAAATCTGGAACCGTACAAATAATGCCTCCAAATTTTTAACACAAAAACTACAGCAGCCAACTCTAAATCATGTGTAGGATAGTTCTTCTCATGTATCCTCAATTGTCTCGAAGCATAAGCTACCACCTTACCATCCTGCATAAGTACACCACCTAAGCCCAACTTGGACGCATCGCAATAAACAACAAAAGGTTCTTCTAGCTTCGGTAAAATCAAAATCGGAGCTGTCGTCAACCGTTGCTTCAACTCATTGAAACTATTCTCACACTGAATATCCCCCACAAAAGCCTTACCCTTACAGGTCAACTGTGTCAAAGGAAGTGCCAACTTCGAAAATCCTTCGATAAATCTGCGGTAATAACCTGCTAAGCCCAGAAAACTTCTAATCTCTGTAACTGACCTCGGAGTCTCCCATTGCGATACCGCTTCAACTTTCGACGGGTCAACCGCAATACCACTACCAGAAATAATGTGGTCAAGAAAACTTACTTCACTTAACCAGAACTCACATTTGGATAACTTGGCATACAACTTCTTTTCTTTCAACTCTTGCAAAACAATCTTCAAATGCTCTGCATGCTCTTCTTCAGTCTTAGAATAAATCAGAATATCATCAATAAAAACAACAACAAATCTGTCCAGAAAGTCATGGAAAATTCTGTTCATATACTCCATAAATACACCAGGTGCATTAGTAACACCGAAAGGCATCACCTTATACTCATAGTGACCATATCGCGTTCTGAACGCCGTCTTCTGCATATCTTCATCCTTCACCTTGATCTAATGGTAACCCGATCTCAAATCAATTTTACTAAACACACGGGCACCCACTAGCTGATCCATCAAGTCATCAATTCTCGGAAGTGGATACCTATTCTTTATCGTCACTTTATTCAGCTGACGGTAATCTATACACAGCCTCATGCTACCATCTTTCTTCTTAACCAGCAACACCGGCGCTCCCCAAGGTGAAACACTCGGTCTTACAAACTTCTTATCAAGTAGGTCTTCCAACTGTGTCTTCAACTCTGCCAACTCAGCTGCCGACATACGATAAGGAGCCATCGATACCGGCTTCGTACCCGGGACAAGATCGATTGAAAATTCTACCTCCCTTTCTGGCGGCACATCAGGAATCTCATCAGGGAAAACCTCTGGAAATTCATTTACAACAGGCAACCTATCAATTACCGCTTGATTCTCCACGGACAAATACGCCAACAAGGAAAACATCAAGTCTCCATCACATCCTAACTGCTTCAGCTGCTTAGTAGATAAAAATTTTGCACCACTCTCTTCTTCAGCAGAGGAAAAGTATACTGTGTTTCTAAAACAATCTATATGGACATGGTTGTATTCCAACCAGTTCATACCAAAGATTTCATCCATACCCGTCAACAGAAAACATACAAGATCAACCTCAAAGATTCTACACAACAATAACAAATCAGGACAACAAGTACAATACAAAATTGTCACACAACTCTACTAGGCTCGACTCGACTCTACTACTTGGCCGGACGGACCGACCTGCTCTGATACCAATTGTAACACCCCGTTCGCCCAACAATTATTAATTAACAAATTAAATCAGAGTTTTTCACCAAAAACGGAATGCTACATTTTCATTCAAATAAAATCTCCAAATTAACGGATGAATAAATATTCTCCAATAAAATAGTCAATAATAATTAACTCCAAAACTTCGCAGCGGAATTAGTTTAAAACAACTAAACAAGTCTTTGGCACGCAGGCCTCATCAAAAGTTTCATAAATCATTATTAATACGTAAGGAAAGAGAAAACAAGCAACAATTCCCGTCCCGTTACGTATCAGAGCCCTAAGACACTTTGAGCCGACATCTCTACTAATCTTCGTTACCTGCACTTGCCCACAAGGCGGCAATTCCAGCAGAAGGGGTGAGATTCACAAACAACAATAGATATCATAATTCATCAATTAAATTCAACAACATCAGTATAATGAATAATCAATTATCAATTATAATGAACAATTCAACAACATCATCGACAACGACACTGACAACTCAACCTACAACAACAACAACGACAACAATGCGACTAATGCAAATGCATGTGGTACCATTTTACGCGCGTTGAATGCTAAGCATTCCGGGGCATAAGCCCTCAACGATTGAGTGTTAAACACTCCAGGGCATAAGCCCTCAACGGTTGAGTGAAAACACTCCAGGGCATGAGCCCTCAGCAAGGTATGAGTATGAATGGACTCACTAGTGTATATCTGCATACAACTCGACAACGTCTACGACAACAACATATGTGCCTAATCATTTATGACACACTCCATAACTTAGTCAAAATCTGACACAACAACTCTTACGACAGAATTCATCAACATAACACATATACATTAATCAACTACATTCCTATCAGACCAAAACATTCTTCAAAAAGAAGCAAGTGTGATCAATAAGCCATAAGTCAAATACTCATAAAACACTTCAACTAAATCTCTAATACCTAAGTTTGAAGTTGGGAAACCAACCATAAGTTTTGGACTAACTCAGAATTAGTTATGCTAAGTTTTCTTAAAATTTTCTAAGTACCCACTTGGACTATTTTCATCATAACTCAAAATCTAAAAATCCTTTACACGTCAAACCAAGGCCATTAGAAAGCTAACTCAGTTATCTACAACTTTCATGTTTACACCGAAAGCTAATTCAAAACAGAAACGGGTTAAAAAGACGCAAGAACGCGAAACAGAGAAAGCTGTCACAGTGCAATTTCGCTAATAGCGAAATTCTGGCTAATAGCGAAAATGTTCCAGACAGATTTCGCCAATAGCGAGTTTCTAGCGAGTTTTCCCCTGTTGTTACGATTTTTACACCATTTTTCACCCAAAAACCCAAATTTCGACATCCCAAATCCCAAAATTGTTAGGAAACATTGCCTACTGATAATCTACAACCTAAACATCACTTTTTACATCAATTCAACGGATTACCTATGTTTTTGACAATTCTAATTTAACTTAAAAACGTAATTTCTCCACAACAATTTTCAACAAAACATGTTAAATTCAATTTCAGAATTATGTAAACTATAATCATTGAAAGTTAGTCTCACCCTTACCTTAGATTATCTTCCTGAATTAAAAGCAGCGTTCTTCTCTCCTCTTGCTTCTTCTCTCTTCTTCTAGGTTTTTCCCCATTTTCTTGTTTTCTCACTGTTTCTACGTGAAACTGGTTCTGACTCTTTCTTTCCTTCTATTTCCTATTAAAACCTATTAACTTCTCCTTAATTATAAATAACTCCTATTAAATTATTAAATAATTCATTTTAATCCCCAACCTTCTAATAATTATAATTCTCACCTATTTTAATTAAATAATCAAAATAACTATATAATAAAATATATAACACACCAAAAATAAACATAAATTATTTAAAATCACATAAACTTATTAAAATCAACTGAAATTAAATAAATAACAACTAGGGCGTTACACTTCTTCCCTTCTTCGTCAGAGTCCACATGCATTCCACAAAGACTGCACCAACACATTTCTTGTTAACTATGTATATATAACTAGATATTCAAATTATTAATCAATGTATATGTATGGAATAACACTTTTGCATGAACCAAAAGTTAAATTTGATAGTAAATGAGTTGGGGAGAAGAGAGATGAACTAATTACCTTGGAACCCGTAGAATCACTCCTCCAAAGAGGAGTAGTGTTTGTATCGCAATCGAAACAAACCCTAGTTGTGTTTTTGTTAGGAGGAGGGTTGCACCAATTTCTTGGATATAATACTCGCCATTGCCCTTTTGGGTATTCGTATTCGGTAGCAGTTTTTATTTTCTTTTTGGCAGCACTAGCAGCTGATTTCTTCTTTTTGGCAGCACTAGCTGCAGTTTTTTTCTTTTGAGTTGTGACAGGAATTGGATCATCATTACGTACTCTCATTCTTGGATATATATTTTTGTCGCTTGAACTCACCATTTTTTTCATCAATCAATACCCTATCTGTTGTTTTTCAGTCCCCACGTTCATTTATATATACACCCACTGACATGAATATCACATATAATTTAATTTTTTGACTTTTAGGGTTTGCCTAAATCATTTTAATTTTATCATCATTAATCCAAGCAACGTATGTGAATCGCCATGAATTTATTTCGCAGAACAATTATTAGCATTTTTTACTAAAATATATCTCCAAAAAGATCTGGTCGACATATCCACATTAATTTCTTTTCAAAATATTTTGCTAACATAAAAAGAGATTAATCAATCCATACCTTAAATGTTTTTTTTATAATAAATCCATACCATAAGTTGAATTATTTGCTCAACAAAAAAAAGTTGGATGTTGAATTAAATATTGGATTTTTTTTTGCAATAACAATTAATAACATCTTTTAAGAAATTTTCTCTAAAAGGATTTGGTAGGAACTAGGAATTATTTTTTTTTCAAGATATTTTTCCGACATAAAAAGAGATTAATCGACCCATATCTTAAGCTCTTTTTTTAAGAAATTCATACCTTAATTTGAATCATTGTATTAATATTGGATTTTTCTTCTTAATATATTATTTATTATCAATTTATATAGTGTACCATAGATTATTTATTCTCAATTTATATAGTGTACCATACTCTCAATTATAAGATATATATATATATATGTATGTATATATAATATACATAGTAGTCTGTTTAGCTCAGTTAGTAGGGACTTACTTGACCCAAAAAAAAAATATATATACAGAGTAAATCATTTTTTTGAAAAATAGAGTAAATTATATTGTACCATCTTTTTCTGTGAGATATATTTAAATTATACTACCCTCCCTTCTTAAATTAAAATATACACTCCTTTCAATTCTTATGCAAAATATGTGAAGAAAAAAAAAATTAAATTCCTCTCGAGAGAAACTTAAATTACATTTCTCATACATCTTATGTCAAAAACTATACTTTGTACCCAAAAAAAAAAAAAACTATAATTTTCCCATCAGGAACATAGTCCAACCAAGCACCTTCCAAATCCAATACTTTCAAACGCTTAGACTTTGCAAATAACCTACACCCAAAGTAATCCGAAAATTTTATTAAAGCATCGAATATATATAGGGATGGTATGGGGATGTTTTCAATGCTCCTTAGAACATTCTTGGAACAGGTTATTACAGTCAACCTCCTAATCATTACATCAAAGATTTGTTCATGATCATCTTCATCCATCACATGACAAAAACTCAAATCCTTCATTTTTCTCATCATGATCATTTCTCGTAACAAATCAGGGATTCGACGGCTTGTCACTTTACCATCATAGTGAACACGGGAGAGATGAACCAAACTTTTGTGGATCAGCTCTGTCAAATAATCCTCTATAACTTCCTCCAAAGATTTTGCCACTTCATGTTTAACAAACCCCTCTTCTATCCATTGCAGAATCAACCTTGAGCTCCGAATTGAGTAATCTTCTGGGTATATACCAGAATACAAGATGCATGACTTCAAATAATGTGGCAAGTCATCATAACCCCGAACTTAGATTTTGGCATAGTTTTTTCCACACATAAACAGTTTTATCTTTAGTTGGCAAGAGGCCTCCTATAGCCACAATTGAAAGTGGTAACCCCTCACATTTTTTAGAGTTGAAGTGACCACGACAATAGCAAATCCTTCATCTACAATGTCCCATAAATATTCTTGAGAGAAAATAAATATCCTCCTTTTAAAGCTCACAAACTCATAGTTTCCACTATTAAAAATAGGGATAGTCATAGATTATGGTTGAATAGTATTAGCCATGTCTTAGAGATTTAGAAATGACGTAGGATACAAGGATAGTTTGGTTGGAAATATGTGGATAAATTTTCTACATTCAATAAAGTTTTATCGAGCATAGCTATGATGCCACGGTTAGTCGTTGAAGTAGTAATGTTATTTTAGAGTATAGAAAGTAGTGTGAGACTTTGGAACAAGTAGTAGATTGTATTGCTCTCAAATTGACAGCTTACTAGGCACTTGTTTCAAGCCAAAAATTGAACAGCAAACAAGAAAAACACAAGTTTTATTTTATCTTATCCCTTGATACATCAAACACGAGATTTAAGCAGAATATGATATATCAAAATCATATTTTGTCTCCGTCTCATTAATCAAACAGGCCCTAGATTCTTTGTAAAAGAAATTGAAACCCTATTTTTTGACAGAATGAAACCTTAAAGTCGGTTACATCACTTAAATTATTACGCTACAATGTAAATTAATTTTGCTAAATTTTTACCGCTAGATTCCCTTTTATTCCCGAAGAGTAGAATATCACTAGTTTTCAGAATTATGAAAGCTCACACAAAAACTTTTATTTTATTCAGCATAATCGATGAAAATGTAATGTTATTGGTTGTACTGCATGTACATCTGCTTGATTTCACAACTCACTATAACGAATAAATTGTCACCACTTATTTTTGATTTAAAAGTAAAAACATAAAACAAAATGACAAAACATACGTGAACCCCCTCACTGTAAAATCTCAATAGGAGAGAATCCATAAATTGTCCGTCTAATTAAGAGTGAATAAAACCATATGATAAATCCAGGAGAACTACATTAAAACTTCTTCACATCCTCAGATGATGAGCTTTCGCCATTGCCGTTTTCCTTATGAGTATCAAGACCCTTATTGGCTTTTGCTTCTTCCCTTCTTCGTCGGAGTCCACATGCATTGCACAAAGACTGCACCAACATATTTCTTGTTAACTATGTATATATAACTAGATATTCAAATTATTAATCAATGTATATGTATGGAATAACACTTTTGCATGAACCAAAAGTTAAATTTGATAGTAAATGAGTTGGGGAGAAGAGAGATGAACTAATTACCTTGGAACCCGTAGAATCACTCCTCCAAAGAGGAGTAGTGTTTGTATCGCAATCGAAACAAACCCTAGTTGTGTTTTTGTTAGGAGGAGGGTTGCACCAATTTCTTGGATATAATACTCGCCATTGCCCTTTTGGGTATTCGTATTCGGTAGCAGTTTTTATTTTCTTTTTGGCAGCACTAGCAGCTGATTTCTTCTTTTTGGCAGCACTAGCTGCAGTTTTTTTCTTTTGAGTTGTGACAGGAATTGGATCATCATTACGTACTCTCATTCTTGGATATATATTTTTGTCGCTTGAACTCACCATTTTTTTCATCAATCAATACCCTATCTGTTGTTTTTCAGTCTCCACGTTCATTTATATATACACCCGCTGACATGAATATCACATATAATTTAATTTTTTGACTTTTAGGGTTTGCCTAAATCATTTTAATTTTATCATCATTAATCCAAGCAACGTATGTGAATCGCCATGAATTTATTTCGCAGAACAATTATTAGCATTTTTTACTAAAATATATCTCCAAAAAGATCTGGTCGACATATCCACATTAATTTCTTTTCAAAATATTTTGCTAACATAAAAAGAGATTAATCAATCCATACCTTAAATGTTTTTTTTATAATAAATCCATACCATAAGTTGAATTATTTGCTCAACAAAAAAAAGTTGGATGTTGAATTAAATATTGGATTTTTTTTTGCAATAACAATTAATAACATCTTTTAAGAAATTTTCTCTAAAAGGATTTGGTAGGAACTAGGAATTATTTTTTTTTCAAGATATTTTTCCGACATAAAAAGAGATTAATCGACCCATATCTTAAGCTCTTTTTTTAAGAAATTCATACCTTAATTTGAATCATTGTATTAATATTGGATTTTTCTTCTTAATATATTATTTATTATCAATTTATATAGTGTACCATAGATTATTTATTCTCAATTTATATAGTGTACCATACTCTCAATTATAAGATATATATATATATATATGTATGTATGTATATATAATATACATAGTAGTCTGTTTAGCTCAGTTAGTAGGGACTTACTTGACCCAAAAAAAAAAATATATACAGAGTAAATCATTTTTTTGAAAAATAGAGTAAATTATATTGTACCATCTTTTTCTGTGAGATATATTTAAATTATACTACCCTCCCTTCTTAAATTAAAATATACACTCCTTTCAATTCTTATGCAAAATATGTGAAGAAAAAAAAAATTAAATTCCTCTCGAGAGAAACTTAAATTACATTTCTCATACATCTTATGTCAAAAACTATACTTTGTACCCAAAAAAAAAAAAACTATAATTTTCCCATCAGGAACATAGTCCAACCAAGCACCTTCCAAATCCAATACTTTCAAACGCTTAGACTTTGCAAATAACCTACACCCAAAGTAATCCGAAAATTTTATTAAAGCATCGAATATATATAGGGATGGTATGGGGATGTTTTCAATGCTCCTTAGAACATTCTTGGAACAGGTTATTACAGTCAACCTCCTAATCATTACATCAAAGATTTGTTCATGATCATCTTCATCCATCACATGACAAAAACTCAAATCCTTCATTTTTCTCATCATGATCATTTCTCGTAACAAATCAGGGATTCGACGGCTTGTCACTTTACCATCATAGTGAACACGGGAGAGATGAACCAAACTTTTGTGGATCAGCTCTGTCAAATAATCCTCTATAACTTCCTCCAAAGATTTTGCCACTTCATGTTTAACAAACCCCTCTTCTATCCATTGCAGAATCAACCTTGAGCTCTGAATTGAGTAATCTTCTGGGTATATACCAGAATACAAGATGCATGACTTCAAATAATGTGGCAAGTCATCATAACCCCGAACTTAGATTTTGGCATAGTTTTTTCCACACATAAACAGTTTTATCTTTAGTTGGCAAGAGGCCTCCTATAGCCACAATTGAAAGTGGTAACCCCTCACATTTTTTAGAGTTGAAGTGACCACGACAATAGCAAATCCTTCATCTACAATGTCCCATAAATATTCTTGAGAGAAAATAAATATCCTCCTTTTAAAGCTCACAAACTCATAGTTTCCACTATTAAAAATAGGGATAGTCATAGATTATGGTTGAATAGTATTAGCCATGTCTTAGAGATTTAGAAATGACGTAGGATACAAGGATAGTTTGGTTGGAAATATGTGGATAAATTTTCTACATTCAATAAAGTTTTATCGAGCATAGCTATGATGCCACGGTTAGTCGTTGAAGTAGTAATGTTATTTTAGAGTATAGAAAGTAGTGTGAGACTTTGGAACAAGTAGTAGATTGTATTGCTCTCAAATTGACAGCTTACTAGGCACTTGTTTCAAGCCAAAAATTGAACAGCAAACAAGAAAAACACAAGTTTTATTTTATCTTATCCCTTGATACATCAAACACGAGATTTAAGCAGAATATGATATATCAAAATCATATTTTGTCTCCGTCTCATTAATCAAACAGGCCCTAGATTCTTTGTAAAAGAAATTGAAACCCTATTTTTTGACAGAATGAAACCTTAAAGTCGGTTACATCATTTAAATTATTACGCTACAATGTAAATTAATTTTGCTAAATTTTTACCGCTAGATTCCCTTTTATTCCCGAAGAGTAGAATATCACTAGTTTTCAGAATTATGAAAGCTCACACAAAAACTTTTATTTTATTCAGCATAATCGATGCAAATGTAATGTTATTGGTTGTACTGCATGTACATCTGCTTGATTTCACAACTCACTATAACGAATAAATTGTCACCACTTATTTTTGATTTAAAAGTAAAAACATAAAACAAAATGACAAAACATACGTGAACCCCCTCACTGTAAAATCTCAATAGGAGAGAATCCATAAATTGTCCGTCTAATTAAGAGTGAATAAAACCATATGATAAATCCAGGAGAACTACATTAAAACTTCTTCACATCCTCAGATGATGAGCTTTCGCCATTGCCGTTTTCCTTATGAGTATCAAGACCCTTATTGGCTTTTGCTTCTTCCCTTCTTCGTCGGAGTCCACATGCATTGCACAAAGACTGCACCAACATATTTCTTGTTAACTATGTATATATAACTAGATATTCAAATTATTAATCAATGTATATGTATGGAATAACACTTTTGCATGAACCAAAAGTTAAATTTGATAGTAAATGAGTTGGGGAGAAGAGAGATGAACTAATTACCTTGGAACCCGTAGAATCACTCCTCCAAAGAGGAGTAGTGTTTGTATCGCAATCGAAACAAACCCTAGTTGTGTTTTTGTTAGGAGGAGGGTTGCACCAATTTCTTGGATATAATACTCGCCATTGCCCTTTTGGGTATTCGTATTCGGTAGCAGTTTTTATTTTCTTTTTGGCAGCACTAGCAGCTGATTTCTTCTTTTTGGCAGCACTAGCAGCAATTTTTTTCTTTTGAGTTGTGACAGGAATTGGATCATCATTACGTACTCTCATTCTTGGATATATATTTTTGTCGCTTAAACTCACCATTTTTTTCATCAACCAATACCCTATCTGTTGTTTTTCAGTCCCCACGTTCATTTATATATACACCCACTGACATGAATATCACATATAATTTAATTTTTTGACTTTTAGGGTTTTCCTAAATCATTTTAATTTTATCATCATTAATCCAAGCAGCGTATGTGAATCGCCATGAATTTATTTCGCAGAACAATTATTAGCATTTTTTACTAAAATATATCTCCAAAAAGATCTGGTCGACATATCACCATTAATTTCTTTTCAAAATATTTTGCTAACATAAAAAGAGATTAATCAATCCATACCTTAAATGTTTTATTTATAATAAATCCATACCTTAAGCTGAATTATTTGCTCAACAAAAAAAATTGGATGTTGAATTAAATATTGGATTTTTTTTTGCAATAACAATTAATAACATCTTTTAAGAAATTTTCTCTAAAAGGATTTGGTAGGAACTAGGAATTATTTTTTTTTCAAGATATTTTTCCGACATAAAAAGAGATTAATCGACCCATACCTTAAGCTCTTTTTTTAAGAAATTCATACCTTAAGTTGAATCATTGTATTAATATTGGATTTTTCTTCTTAATATATTATTTATTATCAATTTATATAGTGTACCATAGATTATTTATTCTCAATTTATATAGTGTACCATATTCTCAATTATAAGATATATATATATATATATATATATATGTATGTATGTATGTATATATAATATACATAGTAGTCTGTTTAGCTCAGTTAGTAGGGACTTACTTGACCCAAAAAAAAAAAAATTATATACAGAGTAAATTATTTTTTTGAAAAATAGAGTAAATTATATTGTACCATCTTTTTCTGTGAGATATATTTAAATTATACTACCCTCCCTTCTTAAATTAAAGTATACACTCCTTTCAATTCTTATGCAAAATATGTGAAGAAAAAAAAATTAAATTCCTCTCGAGAGAAACTTAAATTACATTTCTCATACATCTTATGTCAAAAACTATACTTTGTACCCAAAAAAAAAAAACTATAATTTTCCCATCAGGAACATAGTCCAACCAAGCACCTTCCAAATCCAATACTTTCAAACGCTTAGACTTTGCAAATAACTTACACCCAAAGTAATCCGAAAATTTTATTAAAGCATCGAATATATATAGGGATGGTATGGGGAAGTTTTCAATGCTCCTTAGAACATTCTTGGAACAGGTTATTATAGTCAACCTCCTAATCATTACATCAGAGATTTGTTCATGATCATCTTCATCCATCACATGACAAAAACTCAAATCCTTCATTTTTCTCATCATGATCATTTCTCGTAACAAATCAGGGATTCGACGGCTTGTCACTTTACCATCATAGTGAACACGGGAGAGATGAACCAAACTTTTGTGGATCAGCTCTGTCAAATAATCCTCTATAACTTCCTCCAAAGATTTTGCCACTTCATGTTTAACAAACCCCTCTTCTATCCATTGCAGAATCAACCTTGAGCTCCGAATTGAGTAATCTTCTGGGTATATACCAGAATACAAGATGCATGACTTCAAATAATGTGGCAAGTCATCATAACCCCGAACTTAGATTTTGGCATAGTTTTTTCCACACATAAACAGTTTTATCTTTAGTTGGCAAGAGGCCTCCTATAGCCACAATTGAAAGTGGTAACCCCTCACATTTTTTAGAGTTGAAGTGACCACGACAATAGCAAATCCTTCATCTACAATGTCCCATAAATATTCTTGAGAGAAAATAAATATCCTCCTTTTAAAGCTCACAAACTCATAGTTTCCACTATTAAAACTAGGGATAGTCATAGATTATGGTTGAATAGTATTAGCCATGTCTTAGAGATTTAGAAATGACGTAGGATACAAGGATAGTTTGGTTGGAAATATGTGGATAAATTTTCTACATTCAATAAAGTTTTATCGAGCATAGCTATGATGCCGCGGTTAGTCGTTGAAGTAGTAATGTTATTTTAGAGTATAGAAAGTAGTGTGAGACTTTGGAACAAGTAGTAGATTGTATTGCTCTCAAATTGACAGCTTACTAGGCACTTGTTTCAAGCCAAAAATTGAACAGCAAACAAGAAAAACACAAGTTTTATTTTATCTTATCCCTTGATACATCAAACATGAGATTTAAGCAGAATATGATATATCAAAATCATATTTTGTCTCCGTCTCATTAATCAAACATGCCCTAGATTCTTTGTAAAAGAAATTGAAACCCTATTTTTTGACAGAATGAAACCTTAAAGTCGGTTACATCATTTAAATTATTACGCTACAATGTAAATTAATTTTGCTAAATTTTTACCGCTAGATTCCCTTTTATTCCCGAAGAGTAGAATATCACTAGTTTTCAGAATTATGAAAGCTCACACAGAACTTTTATTTTATTCAGCATAATCGATGCAGATGTAATGTTATTGGTTGTACTGCATGTACATCTGCTTGATTTCACAACTCACTATAACGAATAAATTGTCACCACTTATTTTTGATTTAAAAGTAAAAACATAAAACAAATTGACAAAACATACGTGAACCCCCTCACTGTAAAATCTCAATAGGAGAGAATCCATAAATTGTCCGTCTAATTAAGAGTGAATAAAACCATATGATAAATCCAGGAGAACTACATTAAAACTTCTTCACATCCTCAGATGATGAGCTTTCGCCATTTCCGTTTTCCTTATGAGTATCAAGACCCTTATTGGCTTTTGCTTCTTCCCTTCTTCGTCGGAGTCCACATGCATTGCACAAAGACTGCACCAACATATTTCTTGTTAACTATGTATATATAACTAGATATTCAAATTATTAATCAATGTATATGTATGGAATAACACTTTTGCATGAACCAAAAGTTAAATTTGATAGTAAATGAGTTGGGGAGAAGAGAGATGAACTAATTACCTTGGAACCCGTAGAATCACTCCTCCAAAGAGGAGTAGTGTTTGTATCGCAATCGAAACAAACCCTAGTTGTGTTTTTGTTAGGAGGAGGGTTGCACCAATTTCTTGGATATAATACTCGCCATTGCCCTTTTGGGTATTCGTATTCGGTAGCAATTTTTATTTTCTTTTTGGCAGCACTAGCAGCTGATTTCTTCTTTTTGGCAGCACTAGCAGCAGTTTTTTTCTTTTGAGTTGTGACAGGAATTGGATCATCATTACGTACTCTCGTTCTTGGATATATATTTTTGTCGCTTGAACTCACCATTTTTTTCATCAACCAATACCCTATCTGTTGTTTTTCAGTCCCCATGTTCATTTATATATACACCCACTGACATGAATATCACATATAATTTAATTTTTTGACTTTTAGGGTTTTCCTAAATCATTTTAATTTTATAATCATTAATCCAAGCAGCGTATGTGAATCGCCATGAATTTATTTCGCAGAACAATTATTAGCATTTTTTACTAAAATATATCTCCAAAAAGATCTGGTCGACATATCACCATTAATTTCTTTTCAAAATATTTTGCTAACATAAAAAGAGATTAATCAATCCATACCTTAAATGTTTTTTTTTATAATAAATCCATACCTTAAGTTGAATTATTTGCTCAACAAAAAAAATTGGATGTTGAATTAAATATTAGATTTTTTTTTGCAATAACAATTAATAACATCTTTTAAGAAATTTTCTCTAAAAGGATTTGGTAGGAACTAGGAATTATTTTTTTTTCAAGATATTTTTCCGACATAAAAAGAGATTAATCGACCCATACCTTAAGCTTTTTTTTAAGAAATTCATACCTTAAGTTGCATCATTGTATTAATATTGGATTTTTCTTCTTAATATATTATTTATTATCAATTTATATAGTGTACCATAGATTATTTATTCTCAATTATAAGATATATATATATATATATATGTATGTATGTATGTATGTATATATAATATACATAGTAGTCTGTTTAGCTCAGTTAGTAGGGACTTACTTGACCCAAAAAAAAAAAAATTATATACAGAGTAAATTATTTTTTTGAAAAATAGAGTAAATTATATTGTACCATCTATTTCTGTGAGATATATTTAAATTATACTACCCTCCCTTCTTAAATTAAAGTATACACTCCTTTCAATTCTTATGCAAAATATGTGAAGAAAAAAAAATTTAAATTCCTCTCGAGAGAAACTTAAATTACATTTCTCATACATCTTATGTCAAAAACTATACTTTGTACCCAAAAAAAAAAAACTATAATTTTCCCACCAGGAACATAGTCCAACCAAGCACCTTCCAAATCCAATACTTTCAAACGCTTAGACTTTGAAAATAACCTACACCCAAAGTAATCCGAAAATTTTATTAAAGCATCGAATATATATAGGGATCGTATGGGGAAATTTTCAATGCTCCTTAGAACATTCTTGGAACAGGGTTATTATAGTCAACCTCCTAATCATTACATCAGAGATTTGTTCATGATCATCTTCATCCATCACACGACAAAAAATCAAATCCTTCATTTTTCTCATGATCATTTCTCGTAACAAATCAGGGATTCGACGGCTTGTCACTTTACCATCATAGTGAACACGGGAGACATGAACCAAACTTTTGTGGATCAGCTCTGTCAAATATTCCTCTATAACTTCCTCCAAAGATTTTCCCACTTCATGTTTAACAAACCCCTCTTCTATTCATTGCCGAATCAACCTTGAACTCCGAATTGAGTAATCTTCTGGGTATATAGCAGAATACAAGATGCATGACTTCAAATAATGTGGCAAGTCATCATAACCCCGAACTTAGATTTTGGCATAGTTTTTTCCACACATAAACAGTTTTATCTTTAGTTGGCAAGAGGCCTCCTATAGCCACAATTGAAAGTGGTAACCCCTCACATTTTTTAGAGTTGAAGTGACCACGACAATAGCAAATTCTTCATCTACAATGTCCCATAAATATTCTTGAGAGAAAATAAATATCCTCCTTTTAAAGCTCACAAACTCATAGTTTCCACTACTAAAAATAGGGATAGTCATAGATTATTGTTGAATAGTATTAGCCATGTCTTAGAGATTTAGAAATGACGTAGGATACAAGGATAGTTTGGTTGGAAATATGTGGATAAATTTTCTACATTCAATAAAGTTTTATCGAGCATAGCTATGATGCCACGGTTAGTCGTTGAAGTAGTAATGTTATTTTAGAGTATAGAAAGTAGTGTGAGACTTTGGAACAAGGAGTAGATTGTATTGCTCTCAAATTGACAGCTTACTAGGCACTTGTTTCAAGCCAAAAATCGAACAGCAAATAAGAAAAACACAAGTTTTATTTTATCTTATCCCTTGATACATCAAACACGAGATTTAAGCAGAATATGATATATCAAAATCATATTTTGTCTCCGTCTCATTAATCAAACATGCCCTAGATTCTTTGTAAAAGAAAATGAAACCCTATTTTTTGACAGAATGAAACCTTAAAGTCGGTTACATCATTTAAATTATTACGCTACAATGTAAATTAATTTTGCTCGCTAGATTCCCTTTTATTCCCGAAGAGTAGAATATCACTAGTTTTCAGAATTATGAAAGCTCACACAAAACTTTTATTTTATTCAGCATAATTGATGCAGATGTAATGTTATTGGTTGTACTTCATGTACATCTTCTTGATTTCACAACTCACTATAACGAATAAATTGTCACCACTTATTTTTGATTTAAAAGTAAAAACATAAAACAAAATGACAAAACATACGTGAACCCCCTCACTGTAAAATCTCAATAGGAGAGAATCCATAAATTGTCCGTCTAACTAAGAGTGAACAAAACCATAGGATAAATCCAGGAGAACTACATTAAAACTTCTTCACATCCTCAGATGATGAGCTTTCGCCATTGCCGTTTTCCTTATGAGTATCAAGACCCTTATTGGCTTTTGCTTCTTCCCTTCTTCGTCGGAGTCCACATGCATTGCACAAAGAATGCACCAACATATTTCTTGTTAACTATGTATATATAACTAGATATACAAATTATTAATCAATGTATATGCATGGAATAACACTTTTGCATGAACCAAAAGTTAAATTTGATAGTAAATGAGTTGGGGAGAAGAGAGATGAACTAATTACCTTGGAACCCGTAGAATCACTCCTCCAAAGAGGAGTAGTGTTTGTATCGCAATCGAAACAAACCCTAGTTGTGTTTTTGTTAGGAGGAGGGTTGCACCAATTTCTTGGATATAATACTCGCCATTGCCCTTTTGGGTATTAGTATTCGGTAGCAGTTTTTATTTTCTTTTTGGCAGCACTAGCAGCTGATTTCTTCTTTTTGGCAGCACTAGCAGCAGTTTTTTTCTTTTGAGTTGTGACAGGAATTGGATCATCATTACGTACTCTCATTCTTGGATATATATTTTTGTCGCTTGAACTCACCATTTTTTTCATCAACCAATACCCTATCTGTTGTTTTTCAGTCCCCACGTTCATTTATATATACACCCACTGACATGAATATCACATATAATTTAATTTTTTGACTTTTAGGGTTTTCCTAAATCATTTTAATTTTATCATCATTAATCCAAGCAGCGTATGTGAATCGCCATGAATTTATTTCGCAGAACAATTATTAGCATTTTTTACTAAAATATATCTCCAAAAAGATCTGGTCGACATATCACCATTAATTTCTTTTCAAAATATTTTGCTAACATAAAAAGAGATTAATCAATCCATACCTTAAATGTTTTTTTTATAATAAATCCATACCTTAAGTTGAATTATTTGCTCAACAAAAAAAATTGGATGTTGAATTAAATATTGGATTTTTTTTTGCAATAACAATTAATAACATCTTTTAAGAAATTTTCTCTAAAAGGATTTGGTAGGAACTAGGAATTATTTTTTTTTCAAGATATTTTTCCGACATAAAAAGAGATTAATCGACCCATAGCTTAAGCTCTTTTTTTAAGATATTCATACCTTAAGTTGAATCATTGTATTAATATTGGATTTTTCTTCTTAATATATTATTTATTATCAATTTATATAGTGTACCATAGATTATTTATTCTCAATTTATATAGTGTACCATATTCTCAATTATAAGATATATATATATATATATATATATATATATATATATATGTATGTATGTATGTATAATATACATAGTAGTCTGTTTAGCTCAGTTAGTAGGGACTTACTTGACCCAAAAAAAAAAAAAAAAAAAATTATATACAGAGTAAATTATTTTTTTGAAAAATAGAGTAAATTATATTGTACCATCTTTTTCTGTGAGATATATTTAAATTATACTACCCTCCCTTCTTAAATTAAAGTATACACTCCTTTCAATTCTTATGCAAAATATGTGAAGAAAAAAAAAATTAAATTCCTCTCGAGAGAAACTTAAATTACATTTCTCATACATCTTATGTCAAAAACTATACTTTGTACCCAAAAAAAAAAAACTATAATTTTCCCATCAGGAACATAGTCCAATCAAGCACCTTCCAAATCCAATACTTTCAAACGCTTAGACTTTGCAAATAACCTACACCCAAAGTAATCCGAAAATTTTATTAAAGCATCGAATATATATAGGGATCGTATGGGGAAATTTTCAATGCTCCTTAGAACATTCTTGGAACAGGGTTATTATAGTCAACCTCCTAATCATTACATCAGAGATTTGTTCATGATCATCTTCATCCATCACATGACAAAAAATCAAATCCTTCATTTTTCTCATGATCATTTCTCGTAACAAATCAGGGATTCGACGGCTTGTCACTTTACCATCATAGTGAACACGGGAGACATGAACCAAACTTTTGTGGATCAGCTCTGTCAAATATTCCTCTATAACTTCCTCCAAAGATTTTCCCACTTCATGTTTAACAAACCCCTCTTCTATTCATTGCCGAATCAACCTTGAACTCCGAATTGAGTAATCTTCTGGGTATATACCAGAATACAAGATGCATGACTTCAAATAATGTGGCAAGTCATCATAACCCCGAACTTAGATTTTGGAATAGTTTTTTCCACACATAAACAGTTTTATCTTTAGTTGGCAAAAGGCCTCCTATAGCCACAATTGAAAGTGGTAACCCCTCACATGTTTTAGAGTTGAAGTGACCACGACAATAGCAAATTCTTCATCTACAATGTCCCATAAATATTCTTGAGAGAAAATAAATATCCTCCTTTTAAAGCTCACAAACTCATAGTTTCAACTACTAAAAATAGGGATAGTCATAGATTATGGTTGAATAGTATTAACCATGTCTTAGAGATTTAGAAATGACGTAGGATACAAGGATAGTTTGGTTGGAAATATGTGGATAAATTTTCTACATTCAATAAAGTTTTATCGAGCATAGCTATGATGCCACGGTTAGTCGTTGAAGTAGTAATGTTATTTTAGAGTATAGAAAGTAGTGTGAGACTTTGGAACAAGGAGTAGATTGTATTGCTCTCAAATTGACAGCTTACTAGGCACTTGTTTCAAGCCAAAAATCGAACAGCAAACAAGAAAAACACAAGTTTTATTTTATCTTATCCCTTGATACATCAAACACGAGATTTAAGCAGAATATGATATATCAAAATCATATTTTGTCTCCGTCTCATTAATCAAACATGCCCTAGATTCTTTGTAAAAGAAAATGAAACCCTATTTTTTGACAGAATGAAACCTTAAAGTCGGTTACATCATTTAAATTATTACGCTACAATGTAAATTAATTTTGCTCGCTAGATTCCCTTTTATTCCCGAAGAGTAGAATATCACTAGTTTTCAGAATTATGAAAGCTCACACAAAACTTTTATTTTATTCAGCATAATTGATGCAGATGTAATGTTATTGGTTGTACTGCATGTACATCTGCTTGATTTCACAACTCACTATAACGAATAAATTGTCACCACTTATTTTTGATTTAAAAGTAAAAACATAAAACAAAATGACAAAACATACGTGAACCCCCTCACTGTAAAATCTCAATAGGAGAGAATCCATAAATTGTCCGTCTAATTAAGAGTGAATAAAACCATAGGATAAATCCAGGAGAACTACATTAAAACTTCTTCACATCCTCAGATGATGAGCTTTCGCCATTGCCGTTTTCCTTATGAGTATCAAGACCCTTATTGGCTTTTGCTTCTTCCCTTCTTCGTCGGAGTCCACATGCATTGCACAAAGACTGCACCAACATATTTCTTGTTAACTATGTATATATAACTAGATATTCAAATTATTAATCAATGTATATGTATGGAATAACACTTTTGCATGAACCAAAAGTTAAATTTGATAGTAAATGAGTTGGGGAGAAGAGAGATGAACTAATTACCTTGGAACCCGTAGAATCACTCCTCCAAAGAGGAGTAGTGTTTGTATCGCAATCGAAACAAACCCTAGTTGTGTTTTTGTTAGGAGGAGGGTTGCACCAATTTCTGGGATATAATACTCGCCATTGCCCTTTTGGGTATTCGTATTCGGTAGCAGTTTTTATTTTCTTTTTGGCAGCACTAGCAGCTGATTTATTCTTTTTGGCAGCACTAGCAGCAGTTTTTTTCTTTTGAGTTGTGACAGGAATTGGATCATCATTACGTACTCTCATTCTTGGATATATATTTTTGTCGCTTGAACTCACCATTTTTTTCATCAACCAATACCCTATCTGTTGTTTTTCAGTCCCCACGTTCATTTATATATACACCCACTGACATGAATATCACATATAATTTAATTTTTTGACTTTTAGGGTTTTCCTAAATCATTTTAATTTTATCATCATTAATCCAAGCAGCGTATGTGAATCGCCATGAATTTATTTCGCAGAACAATTATTAGCATTTTTTACTAAAATATATCTCCAAAAAGATCTGGTCGACATATCACCATTAATTTCTTTTCAAAATATTTTGCTAACATAAAAAGAGATTAATCAATCCATACCTTAAATGTTTTTTTTATAATAAATCCATACCTTAAGTTGAATTATTTGCTCAACAAAAAAAATTGGATGTTGAATTAAATATTGGATTTTTTTTTGCAATAACAATTAATAACATCTTTTAAGAAATTTTCTCTAAAAGGATTTGGTAGGAACTAGGAATTATTTTTTTTTCAAGATATTTTTCCGACATAAAAAGAGATTAATCGACCCATACTTTAAGCTCTTTTTTTAAGAAATTCATACCTTAAGTTGCATCATTGTATTAATATTGGATTTTTTTTCTTAATATATTATTTACTATCAATTTATATAGTGTACCATAGATTATTTATTCTCAATTTATATAGTGTACCATATTCTCAATTATAAGATATATATATATATATATATATGTATGTATGTATGTATATATAATATACATAGTAGTCTGTTTAGCTCAGTTAGTAGGGACTTACTTGACCCAAAAAAAAAAAAAAAAAATTATATACAGAGTAAATTATTTTTTTGAAAAATAGAGTAAATTATATTGTACCATCTTTTTCTGTGAGATATATTTAAATTATACTACCCTCTCTTCTTAAATTAAAGTATACACTCCTTTCAATTCTTATGCAAAATATGTGAAGAAAAAAAAAATTAAATTCCTCTCGAGAGAAACTTAAATTACATTTCTCATACATCTTATGTCAAAAACTATACTTTGTACCCAAAAAAAAAAAACTATAATTTTCCCATCAGGAACATAGTCCAACCAAGCACCTTCCAAATCCAATACTTTCAAACGCTTAGACTTTGCAAATAACCTACACCCAAAGTAATCCGAAAATTTTATTAAAGCATCGAATATATATAGGGATCGTATGGGGAAATTTTCAATGCTCCTTAGAACATTCTTGGAACAGGGTTATTATAGTCAACCTCCTAATCATTACATCAGAGATTTGTTCATGATCATCTTCATCCATCACATGACAAAAAATCAAATCCTTCATTTTTCTCATGATCATTTCTCGTAACAAATCAGGGATTCGACGGCTTGTCACTTTACCATCATAGTGAACACGGGAGACATGAACCAAACTTTTGTGGATCAGCTCTGTCAAATATTCCTCTATAACTTCCTCCAAAGATTTTCCCACTTCATGTTTAACAAACCCCTCTTCTATTCATTGCCGAATCAACCTTGAACTCCGAATTGAGTAATCTTCTGGGTATATAGCAGAATACAAGATGCATGACTTCAAATAATGTGGCAAGTCATCATAACCCCGAACATAGATTTTGGCATAGTTTTTTCCACACATAAACAGTTTTATCTTTAGTTGGCAAAAGGCCTCCTATAGCCACAATTGAAAGTGGTAACCCCTCACATGTTTTAGAGTTGAAGTGACCACGACAATAGCAAATTCTTCATCTACAATGTCCCATAAATATTCTTGAGAGAAAATAAATATCCTCCTTTTAAAGCTCACAAACTCATAGTTTCAACTACTAAAAATAGGGATAGTCATAGATTATGGTTGAATAGTATTAACCATGTCTTAGAGATTTAGAAATGACGTAGGATACAAGGATAGTTTGGTTGGAAATATGTGGATAAATTTTCTACATTCAATAAAGTTTTATCGAGCATAGCTATGATGCCACGGTTAGTCGTTGAAGTAGTAATGTTATTTTAGAGTACAGAAAGTAGTGTGAGACTTTGGAACAAGGAGTAGATTGTATTGCTCTCAAATTGACAGCTTACTAGGCACTTGTTTCAAGCCAAAAATCGAACAGCAAACAAGAAAAACACAAGTTTTATTTTATCTTATCCCTTGATACATCAAACACGAGATTTAAGCAGAATATGATATATCAAAATCATATTTTGTCTCCGTCTCATTAATCAAACATGCCCTAGATTCTTTGTAAAAGAAAATGAAACCCTATTTTTTGACAGAATGAAACCTTAAAGTCGGTTACATCATTTAAATTATTACGCTACAATGTAAATTAATTTTGCTCGCTAGATTCCCTTTTATTCCCGAAGAGTAGAATATCACTAGTTTTCAGAATTATGAAAGCTCACACAAAACTTTTATTTTATTCAGCATAATTGATGCAGATGTAATGTTATTGGTTGTACTGCATGTACATCTGCTTGATTTCACAACTCACTATAACGAATAAATTGTCACCACTTATTTTTGATTTAAAAGTAAAAACATAAAACAAAATGACAAAACATACGTGAACCCCCTCACTGTAAAATCTAAATAGGAGAGAATCCATAAATTGTCCGTCTAATTAAGAGTGAATAAAACCATAGGATAAATCCAGGAGAACTACATTAAAACTTCTTCACATCCTCAGATGATGAGCTTTCGCCATTGCCGTTTTCCTTATGAGTATCAAGACCCTTATTGGCTTTTGCTTCTTCCCTTCTTCGTCGGAGTCCACATGCATTGCACAAAGACTGCACCAACATATTTCTTGTTAACTATGTATATATAACTAGATATTCAAATTATTAATCAATGTATATGTATGGAATAACACTTTTGCATGAACCAAAAGTTAAATTTGATAGTAAATGAGTTGGGGAGAAGAGAGATGAACTAATTACCTTGGAACCCGTAGAATCACTCCTCCAAAGAGGAGTAGTGTTTGTATCGCAATCGAAACAAACCCTAGTTGTGTTTTTGTTAGGAGGAGGGTTGCACCAATTTCTTGGATATAATACTCGCCATTGCCCTTTTGGGTATTCGTATTCGGTAGCAGTTTTTATATTCTTTTTGGCAGCACTAGCAGCAGTTTTTTTCTTTTGAGTTGTGACAGGAATTGGATCATCATTACGTACTCTCATTCTTGGATATATATTTTTGTCGCTTGAACTCACCATTTTTTTCATCAACCAATACCCTATCTGTTGTTTTTCAGTCCCCACGTTCATTTATATATACACCCACTGACATGAATATCACATATAATTTAATTTTTTGACTTTTAGGGTTTTCCTAAATCATTTTAATTTTATCATCATTAATCCAAGCAGCGTATGTGAATCGCCATGAATTTATTTCGCAGAACAATTATTAGCATTTTTTACTAAAATATATCTCCAAAAAGATCTGGTCGACATATCACCATTAATTTCTTTTCAAAATATTTTGCTAACATAAAAAGAGATTAATCAATCCATACCTTAAATGTTTTTTTTATAATAAATCCATACCTTAAGTTGAATTATTTGCTCAACAAAAAAAATTGGATGTTGAATTAAATATTGGATTTTTTTTTGCAATAACAATTAATAACATCTTTTAAGAAATTTTCTCTAAAAGGATTTGGTAGGAACTAGGAATTATTTTTTTTTCAAGATATTTTTCCGACATAAAAAGAGATTAATCGACCCATACTTTAAGCTCTTTTTTTAAGAAATTCATACCTTAAGTTGCATCATTGTATTAATATTGGATTTTTTTTCTTAATATATTATTTACTATCAATTTATATAGTGTACCATAGATTATTTATTCTCAATTTATATAGTGTACCATATTCTCAATTATAAGATATATATATATATATATATATATGTATGTATGTATGTATATATAATATACATAGTAGTCTGTTTAGCTCAGTTAGTAGGGACTTACTTGACCCAAAAAAAAAAAAAAAAAATTATATACAGAGTAAATTATTTTTTTGAAAAATAGAGTAAATTATATTGTACCATCTTTTTCTGTGAGATATATTTAAATTATACTACCCTCTCTTCTTAAATTAAAGTATACACTCCTTTCAATTCTTATGCAAAATATGTGAAGAAAAAAAAAATTAAATTCCTCTCGAGAGAAACTTAAATTACATTTCTCATACATCTTATGTCAAAAACTATACTTTGTACCCAAAAAAAAAAAACTATAATTTTCCCATCAGGAACATAGTCCAACCAAGCACCTTCCAAATCCAATACTTTCAAACGCTTAGACTTTGCAAATAACCTACACCCAAAGTAATCCGAAAATTTTATTAAAGCATCGAATATATATAGGGATCGTATGGGGAAATTTTCAATGCTCCTTAGAACATTCTTGGAACAGGGTTATTATAGTCAACCTCCTAATCATTACATCAGAGATTTGTTCATGATCATCTTCATCCATCACATGACAAAAAATCAAATCCTTCATTTTTCTCATGATCATTTCTCGTAACAAATCAGGGATTCGACGGCTTGTCACTTTACCATCATAGTGAACACGGGAGACATGAACCAAACTTTTGTGGATCAGCTCTGTCAAATATTCCTCTATAACTTCCTCCAAAGATTTTCCCACTTCATGTTTAACAAACCCCTCTTCTATTCATTGCCGAATCAACCTTGAACTCCGAATTGAGTAATCTTCTGGGTATATAGCAGAATACAAGATGCATGACTTCAAATAATGTGGCAAGTCATCATAACCCCGAACTTAGATTTTGGCATAGTTTTTTCCACACATAAACAGTTTTATCTTTAGTTGGCAAAAGGCCTCCTATATTCACAATTGAAAGTGGTAACCCCTCACATGTTTTAGAGTTGAAGTGACCACGACAATAGCAAATTCTTCATCTACAATGTCCCATAAATATTCTTGAGAGAAAATAAATATCCTCCTTTTAAAGCTCACAAACTCATAGTTTCAACTACTAAAAATAGGGATAGTCATAGATTATGGTTGAATAGTATTAACCATGTCTTAGAGATTTAGAAATGACGTAGGATACAAGGATAGTTTGGTTGGAAATATGTGGATAAATTTTCTACATTCAATAAAGTTTTATCGAGCATAGCTATGATGCCACGGTTAGTCGTTGAAGTAGTAATGTTATTTTAGAGTACAGAAAGTAGTGTGAGACTTTGGAACAAGGAGTAGATTGTATTGCTCTCAAATTGACAGCTTACTAGGCACTTGTTTCAAGCCAAAAATCGAACAGCAAACAAGAAAAACACAAGTTTTATTTTATCTTATCCCTTGATACATCAAACACGAGATTTAAGCAGAATATGATATATCAAAATCATATTTTGTCTCCGTCTCATTAATCAAACATGCCCTAGATTCTTTGTAAAAGAAAATGAAACCCTATTTTTTGACAGAATGAAACCTTAAAGTCGGTTACATCATTTAAATTATTACGCTACAATATAAATTAATTTTGCTCGCTAGATTCCCTTTTATTCCCGAAGAGTAGAATATCACTAGTTTTCAGAATTATGAAAGCTCACACAAAACTTTTATTTTATTCAGCATAATTGATGCAGATGTAATGTTATTGGTTGTACTGCATGTACATCTGCTTGATTTCACAACTCACTATAACGAATAAATTGTCACCACTTATTTTTGATTTAAAAGTAAAAACATAAAACAAAATGACAAAACATACGTGAACCCCCTCACTGTAAAATCTCAATAGGAGAGAATCCATAAATTGTCCGTCTAATTAAGAGTGAATAAAACCATAGGATAAATCCAGGAGAACTACATTAAAACTTCTTCACATCCTCAGATGATGAGCTTTCGCCATTGCCGTTTTCCTTATGAGTATCAAGACCCTTATTGGCTTTTGCTTCTTCCCTTCTTCGTCGGAGTCCACATGCATTGCACAAAGACTGCACCAACATATTTCTTGTTAACTATGTATATATAACAAGATATTCAAATTATTAATCAATGTATATGTATGGAATAACACTTTTGCATGAACCAAAAGTTAAATTTGATAGTAAATGAGTTGGGGAGAAGAGAGATGAACTAATTACCTTGGAACCCGTAGAATCACTCCTCCAAAGAGGAGTAGTGTTTGTATCGCAATCGAAACAAACCCTAGTTGTGTTTTTGTTAGGAGGAGGGTTGCACCAATTTCTTGGATATAATACTCGCCATTGCCCTTTTGGGTATTCGTATTCGGTAGCAGTTTTTATTTTCTTTTTGGCAGCACTAGCAGCTGATTTCTTCTTTTTGGCAGCACTAGCAGCAGGTTTTTTCTTTTGAGTTGTGATAGGAATTGGATCATCATTACGTACTCTCATTCTTGGATATATATTTTTGTCGCTTGAACTCACCATTTTTTTCATCAACCAATACCCTATCTGTTGTTTTTCAGTCCCCACGTTCATTTATATATACACCCACTGACATGAATATCACATATAATTTAATTTTTTGACTTTTAGGGTTTTCCTAAATTATTTTAATTTTATCATCATTAATCCAAGCAGCGTATGTGAATCGCCATGAATTTATTTCGCAGAACAATTATTAGCATTTTTTACTAAAATATATCTCCAAAAAGATCTGGTCGACATATCACCATTAATTTCTTTTCAAAATATTTTGCTAACATAAAAAGAGATTAATCAATCCATACCTTAAATGTTTTTTTTATAATAAATCCATACCTTAAGTTGAATTATTTGCTCAACAAAAAAAATTGGATGTTGAATTAAATATTGGATTTTGTTTTGCAATAACAATTAATAACATCTTTTAAGAAATTTTCTCTAAAAGGATTTGGTAGGAACTAGGAATTATTTTTTTTTCAAGATATTTTTCCGACATAAAAAGAGATTAATCGACCCATACTTTAAGCTCTTTTTTTAAGAAATTCATACCTTAAGTTGCATCATTGTATTAATATTGGATTTTTTTTCTTAATATATTATTTACTATCAATTTATATAGTGTACCATAGATTATTTATTCTCAATTTATATAGTGTACCATATTCTCAATTATAAGATATATATATATATATATATATGTATGTATGTATGTATATATAATATACATAGTAGTCTGTTTAGCTCAGTTAGTAGGGACTTACTTGACCCAAAAAAAAAAAAAAAAATTATATACAGAGTAAATTATTTTTTTGAAAAATAGAGTAAATTATATTGTACCATCTTTTTCTGTGAGATATATTTAAATTATACTACCCTCTCTTCTTAAATTAAAGTATACACTCCTTTCAATTCTTATGCAAAATATGTGAAGAAAAAAAAAATTAAATTCCTCTCGAGAGAAACTTAAATTACATTTCTCATACATCTTATGTCAAAAACTATACTTTGTACCCAAAAAAAAAAAACTATAATTTTCCCATCAGGAACATAGTCCAACCAAGCACCTTCCAAATCCAATACTTTCAAACGCTTAGACTTTGCAAATAACCTACACCCAAAGTAATCCGAAAATTTTATTAAAGCATCGAATATATATAGGGATCGTATGGGGAAATTTTCAATGCTCCTTAGAACATTCTTGGAACAGGGTTATTATAGTCAACCTCCTAATCATTACATCAGAGATTTGTTCATGATCATCTTCATCCATCACATGACAAAAAATCAAATCCTTCATTTTTCTCATGATCATTTCTCGTAACAAATCAGGGATTCGACGGCTTGTCACTTTACCATCATAGTGAACACGGGAGACATGAACCAAACTTTTGTGGATCAGCTCTGTCAAATATTCCTCTATAACTTCCTCCAAAGATTTTCCCACTTCATGTTTAACAAACCCCTCTTCTATTCATTGCCGAATCAACCTTGAACTCCGAATTGAGTAATCTTCTGGGTATATAGCAGAATACAAGATGCATGACTTCAAATAATGTGGCAAGTCATCATAACCCCGAACTTAGATTTTGGCATAGTTTTTTCCACACATAAACAGTTTTATCTTTAGTTGGCAAAAGGCCTCCTATATTCACAATTGAAAGTGGTAACCCCTCACATGTTTTAGAGTTGAAGTGACCACGACAATAGCAAATTCTTCATCTACAATGTCCCATAAATATTCTTGAGAGAAAATAAATATCCTCCTTTTAAAGCTCACAAACTCATAGTTTCAACTACTAAAAATAGGGATAGTCATAGATTATGGTTGAATAGTATTAACCATGTCTTAGAGATTTAGAAATGACGTAGGATACAAGGATAGTTTGGTTGGAAATATGTGGATAAATTTTCTACATTCAATAAAGTTTTATCGAGCATAGCTATGATGCCACGGTTAGTCGTTGAAGTAGTAATGTTATTTTAGAGTACAGAAAGTAGTGTGAGACTTTGGAACAAGGAGTAGATTGTATTGCTCTCAAATTGACAGCTTACTAGGCACTTGTTTCAAGCCAAAAATCGAACAGCAAACAAGAAAAACACAAGTTTTATTTTATCTTATCCCTTGATACATCAAACACGAGATTTAAGCAGAATATGATATATCAAAATCATATTTTGTCTCCGTCTCATTAATCAAACATGCCCTAGATTCTTTGTAAAAGAAAATGAAACCCTATTTTTTGACAGAATGAAACCTTAAAGTCGGTTACATCATTTAAATTATTACGCTACAATATAAATTAATTTTGCTCGCTAGATTCCCTTTTATTCCCGAAGAGTAGAATATCACTAGTTTTCAGAATTATGAAAGCTCACACAAAACTTTTATTTTATTCAGCATAATTGATGCAGATGTAATGTTATTGGTTGTACTGCATGTACATCTGCTTGATTTCACAACTCACTATAACGAATAAATTGTCACCACTTATTTTTGATTTAAAAGTAAAAACATAAAACAAAATGACAAAACATACGTGAACCCCCTCACTGTAAAATCTCAATAGGAGAGAATCCATAAATTGTCCGTCTAATTAAGAGTGAATAAAACCATAGGATAAATCCAGGAGAACTACATTAAAACTTCTTCACATCCTCAGATGATGAGCTTTCGCCATTGCCGTTTTCCTTATGAGTATCAAGACCCTTATTGGCTTTTGCTTCTTCCCTTCTTCGTCGGAGTCCACATGCATTGCACAAAGACTGCACCAACATATTTCTTGTTAACTATGTATATATAACAAGATATTCAAATTATTAATCAATGTATATGTATGGAATAACACTTTTGCATGAACCAAAAGTTAAATTTGATAGTAAATGAGTTGGGGAGAAGAGAGATGAACTAATTACCTTGGAACCCGTAGAATCACTCCTCCAAAGAGGAGTAGTGTTTGTATCGCAATCGAAACAAACCCTAGTTGTGTTTTTGTTAGGAGGAGGGTTGCACCAATTTCTTGGATATAATACTCGCCATTGCCCTTTTGGGTATTCGTATTCGGTAGCAGTTTTTATTTTCTTTTTGGCAGCACTAGCAGCTGATTTCTTCTTTTTGGCAGCACTAGCAGCAGGTTTTTTCTTTTGAGTTGTGACAGGAATTGGATCATCATTACGTACTCTCATTCTTGGATATATATTTTTGTCGCTTGAACTCACCATTTTTTTCATCAACCAATACCCTATCTGTTGTTTTTCAGTCCCCACGTTCATTTATATATACACCCACTGACATGAATATCACATATAATTTAATTTTTTGACTTTTAGGGTTTTCCTAAATTATTTTAATTTTATCATCATTAATCCAAGCAGCGTATGTGAATCGCCATGAATTTATTTCGCAGAACAATTATTAGCATTTTTTACTAAAATATATCTCCAAAAAGATCTGGTCGACATATCACCATTAATTTCTTTTCAAAATATTTTGCTAACATAAAAAGAGATTAATCAATCCATACCTTAAATGTTTTTTTTATAATAAATCCATACCTTAAGTTGAATTATTTGCTCAACAAAAAAAATTGGATGTTGAATTAAATATTGGATTTTGTTTTGCAATAACAATTAATAACATCTTTTAAGAAATTTTCTCTAAAAGGATTTGGTAGGAACTAGGAATTATTTTTTTTTCAAGATATTTTTCCGACATAAAAAGAGATTAATCGACCCATACTTTAAGCTCTTTTTTTAAGAAATTCATACCTTAAGTTGCATCATTGTATTAATATTGGATTTTTTTTCTTAATATATTATTTACTATCAATTTATATAGTGTACCATAGATTATTTATTCTCAATTTATATAGTGTACCATATTCTCAATTATAAGATATATATATATATATATATATATATATGTATGTATGTATGTATATATAATATACATAGTAGTCTGTTTAGCTCAGTTAGTAGGGACTTACTTGACCCAAAAAAAAAAAAAAAAAATTATATACAGAGTAAATTATTTTTTTGAAAAATAGAGTAAATTATATTGTACCATCTTTTTCTGTGAGATATATTTAAATTATACTACCCTCCCTTCTTAAATTAAAGTATACACTCCTTTCAATTCTTATGCAAAATATGTGAAGAAAAAAAAAATTAAATTCCTCTCGAGAGAAACTTAAATTACATTTCTCATACATCTTATGTCAAAAACTATACTTTGTACCCAAAAAAAAAAAACTATAATTTTCCCATCAGGAACATAGTCCAACCAAGCACCTTCCAAATCCAATACTTTCAAACGCTTAGACTTTGCAAATAACCTACACCCAAAGTAATCCGAAAATTTTATTAAAGCATCGAATATATATAGGGATCGTATGGGGAAATTTTCAATGCTCCTTAGAACATTCTTGGAACAGGGTTATTATAGTCAACCTCCTAATCATTACATCAGAGATTTGTTCATGATCATCTTCATCCATCACATGACAAAAAATCAAATCCTTCATTTTTCTCATGATCATTTCTCGTAACAAATCAGGGATTCGACGGCTTGTCACTTTACCATCATAGTGAACACGGGAGACATGAACCAAACTTTTGTGGATCAGCTCTGTCAAATATTCCTCTATAACTTCCTCCAAAGATTTTCCCACTTCATGTTTAACAAACCCCTCTTCTATTCATTGCCGAATCAACCTTGAACTCCGAATTGAGTAATCTTCTGGGTATATAGCAGAATACAAGATGCATGACTTCAAATAATGTGGCAAGTCATCATAACCCCGAACTTAGATTTTGGCATAGTTTTTTCCACACATAAACAGTTTTATCTTTAGTTGGCAAGAGGCCTCCTATAGCCACAATTGAAAGTGGTAACCCCTCACATTTTTTAGAGTTGAAGTGACCACGACAATAGCAAATTCTTCATCTACAATGTCCCATAAATATTCTTGAGTGAAAATAAATATCCTCCTTTTAAAGCTCACAAGCTCATAGTTTCCACTACTAAAAATAGGGATAGTCATAGATTATGGTTGAATAGTATTAGCCATGTCTTAGAGATTTAGAAATGACGTAGGATACAAGGATAGTTTGGTTGGAAATATGTGGATAAATTTTCTACATTCAATAAAGTTTTATCGAGCATAGCTATGATGCCACGGTTAGTCGTTGAAGTAGTAATGTTATTTTAGAGTATAGATAGTAGTGTGAGACTTTGGAACAAGGAGTAGATTGTATTGCTCTCAAATTGACAGCTTACTAGGCACTTGTTTCAAGCCAAAAATCGAACAGCAAACAAGAAAAACACAAGTTTTATTTTATCTTATCCCTTGATACATCAAACACGAGATTTAAGCAGAATATGATATATCAAAATCATATTTTGTCTCCGTCTCATTAATCAAACATGCCCTAGATTCTTTGTAAAAGAAAATGAAACCCTATTTTTTGACAGAATGAAACCTTAAAGTCGGTTACATCATTTAAATTATTACGCTACAATGTAAATTAATTTTGCTCGCTAGATTCCCTTTTATTCCCGAAGAGTAGAATATCACTAGTTTTCAGAATTATGAAAGCTCACACAAAACTTTTATTTTATTCAGCATAATTGATGCAGATGTAATGTTATTGGTTGTACTGCATGTACATCTGCTTGATTTCACAACTCACTATAACGAATAAATTGTCACCACTTATTTTTGATTTAAAAGTAAAAACATAAAACAAAATGACAAAACATACGTGAACCCCCTCACTGTAAAATCTCAATAGGAGAGAATCCATAAATTGTCCGTCTAATTAAGAGTGAATAAAACCATAGGATAAATCCAGGAGAACTACATTAAAACTTCTTCACATCCTCAGATGATGAGCTTTCGCCATTGCCGTTTTCCTTATGAGTATCAAGACCCTTATTGGCTTTTGCTTCTTCCCTTCTTCGTCGGAGTCCACATGCATTGCACAAAGACTGCACCAACATATTTCTTGTTAACTATGTATATATAACAAGATATTCAAATTATTAATCAATGTATATGTATGGAATAACACTTTTGCATGAACCAAAAGTTAAATTTGATAGTAAATGAGTTGGGGAGAAGAGAGATGAACTAATTACCTTGGAACCCGTAGAATCACTCCTCCAAAGAGGAGTAGTGTTTGTATCGCAATCGAAACAAACCCTAGTTGTGTTTTTGTTAGGAGGAGGGTTGCACCAATTTATTGGATATAATACTCGCCATTGCCCTTTTGGGTATTCGTATTCGGTAGCAGTTTTTATTTTCTTTTTGGCAACACTAGCAGCTGATTTCTTCTTTTTGGTAGCACTAGCAGCAGTTTTTTTCTTTTGAGTTGTGACAGGAATTGGATCATCATTACGTACTCTCATTCTTGGATATATATTTTTGTCGCTTGAACTCACCATTTTTTTTTATCAACCAATACCCTATCTGTTGTTTTTCAGTCCCCACGTTCATTTATATATACACCCACTGACATGAATATCACATATAATTTAATTTTTTGACTTTTAGGGTTTTCCTAAATCATTTTAATTTTATCATCATTAATCCAAGCAGCGTATGTGAATCGCCATGAATTTATTTAGCAGAACAATTATTAGCATTTTTTACTAAAATATATCTCCAAAAAGATCTGGTCGACATATCACCATTAATTTCTTTTCAAAATATTTTGCTAACATAAAAAGAGATTAATCAATCCATACCTTAAATGTTTTTTTTATAATAAATCCATACCTTAAGTTGAATTATTTGCTCAACAAAAAAAATTGGATGTTGAATTAAATATTGGATTTTTTTTTGCAATAACAATTAATAACATCTTTTAAGAAATTTTCTCTAAAAGGATTTGGTAGGAACTAGGAATTATTTTTTTTTTCAAGATATTTTTCCGACATAAAAAGAGATTAATCGACCCATACCTTAAGCTCTTTTTTTAAGAAATTCATACCTTAAGTTGAATCATTGTATTAATATTGGATTTTTCTTCTTAATATATTATTTACTATCAATTTATATAGTGTACCATAGATTATTTATTCTCAATTTATATAGTGTACCATATTCTCAATTATAAGATATATATATATATATATATATATATATATATATATATGTATGTATGTATGTATATATAATATACATAGTAGTCTGTTTAGCTCAGTTAGTAGGGACTTACTTGACCCAAAAAAAAAAAAAAAAAAAAATTATATACAGAGTAAATTATTTTTTTGAAAAATAGAGTAAATTATATTGTACCATCTTTTTCTGTGAGATATATTTAAATTATACTACCCTCCCTTCTTAAATTAAAGTATACACTCCTTTCAATTCTTATGCAAAATATGTGAAGAAAAAAAAAATTAAATTCCTCTCGAGAGAAACTTAAATTACATTTCTCATACATCTTATGTCAAAAACTATACTTTGTACCCAAAAAAAAAAAACTATAATTTTCCCATCAGGAACATAGTCCAACCAAGTACCTTCCAAATCCAATACTTTCAAACGCTTAGACTTTGCAAATAACCTACACCCAAAGTAATCCGAAAATTTTATTAAAGCATCGAATATATATAGGGATCGTATGGGGAAATTTTCAATGCTCCTTAGAACATTCTTGGAACAGGGTTATTATAGTCAACCTCCTAATCATTACATCAGAGATTTGTTCATGATCATCTTCATCCATCACATGACAAAAAATCAAATCCTTCATTTTTCTCATGATCATTTCTCGTAACAAATCAGGGATTCGACGGCTTGTCACTTTACCATCATAGTGAACACGGGAGACATGAACCAAACTTTTGTGGATCAGCTCTGTCAAATATTCCTCTATAACTTCCTCCAAAGATTTTCCCACTTCATGTTTAACAAACCCCTCTTCTATTCATTGCCGAATCAACCTTGAACTCCGAATTGAGTAATCTTCTGGGTATATAGCAGAATACAAGATGCATGACTTCAAATAATGTGGCAAGTCATCATAACCCCGAACTTAGATTTTGGCATAGTTTTTTCCACACATAAACAGTTTTATCTTTAGTTGGCAAGAGGCCTCCTATAGCCACAATTGAAAGTGGTAACCCCTCACATTTTTTAGAGTTGAAGTGACCACGACAATAGCAAATTCTTCATCTACAATGTCCCATAAATATTCTTGAGTGAAAATAAATATCCTCCTTTTAAAGCACACAAGCTCATAGTTTCCACTACTAAAAATAGGGATAGTCATAGATTATGGTTGAATAGTATTAGCCATGTCTTAGAGATTTAGAAATGACGTAGGATACAAGGATAGTTTGGTTGGAAATATGTGGATAAATTTTCTACATTCAATAAAGTTTTATCGAGCATAGCTATGATGCCACGGTTAGTCGTTGAAGTAGTAATGTTATTTTAGAGTATAGAAAGTAGTGTGAGACTTTGGAACAAGGAGTAGATTGTATTGCTCTCAAATTGACAGCTTACTAGGCACTTGTTTCAAGCCAAAAATCGAACAGCAAACAAGAAAAACACAAGTTTTCTTTTATCTTATCCCTTGATACATCAAACACGAGATTTAAGAAGAATATGATATATCAAAATCATATTTTGTCTCCGTCTCATTAATCAAACATGCCCTAGATTCTTTGTAAAAGAAAATGAAACCCTATTTTTTGACAGAATGAAACCTTAAAGTCGGTTACATCATTTAAATTATTACGCTACAATGTAAATTAATTTTGCTCGCTAGATTCCCTTTTATTCCCGAAGAGTAGAATATCACTAGTTTTCAGAATTATGAAAGCTCACACAAAACTTTTATTTTATTCAGCATAATTGATGCAGATGTAATGTTATTGGTTGTACTGCATGTACATCTGCTTGATTTCACAACTCACTATAACGAATAAATTGTCACCACTTATTTTTGATTTAAAAGTAAAAACATAAAACAAAATGACAAAACATACGTGAACCCCCTCACTGTAAAATCTCAATAGGAGAGAATCCATAAATTGTCCGTCTAATTAAGAGTGAATAAAACCATAGGATAAATCCAGGAGAACTACATTAAAAATTCTTCACATCCTCAGATGATGAGCTTTCACCATTGCCGTTTTCCTTATGAGTATCAAGACCCCTATTGGCTTTTGCTTCTTCCCTTCTTCGTCGGAGACCACATGCATTGCACAAAGACTGCACCAACATATTTCTTGTTAACTATGTATATATAACTAGATATTCAAATTATTAATCAATGTATATGTATGGAATAACACTTTTGCATGAACCAAAAGTTAAATTTGATAGTAAATGAGTTGGGGAGAAGAGAGATGAACTAATTACCTTGGAACCCGTAGAATCACTCCTCCAAAGAGGAGTAGTGTTTGTATCGCAATCGAAACAAACCCTAGTTGTGTTTTTGTTAGGAGGAGGGTTGCACCAATTTCTTGGATATAATACTCGCCATTGCCCTTTTGGGTATTCGTATTCGGTAGCAGTTTTTATTTTCTTTTTGGCAGCACTAGCAGCTGATTTCTTCTTTTTGGCAGCACTAGCAGCAGTTTTTTTCTTTTGAGTTGTGACAGGAATTGGATCATCATTACGTACTCTCGTTCTTGGATATATATTTTTGTCGCTTGAACTCACCATTTTTTTCATCAACCAATACCCTATCTGTTGTTTTTCAGTCCCCACGTTCATTTATATATACACCCACTGACATGAATATCACATATAATTTAATTTTTTGACTTTTAGGGTTTTCCTAAATCATTTTAATTTTATCATCATTAATCCAAGCAGCGTATGTGAATCGCCATGAATTTATTTCGCAGAACAATTATTAGCATTTTTTACTAAAATATATCTCCAAAAAGATCTGGTCGACATATCACCATTAATTTCTTTTCAAAATATTTTGCTAACATAAAAAGAGATTAATCAATCCATACCTTAAATGTTTTTTTTATAATAAATCCATACCTTAAGTTGAATTATTTACTCAACAAACAAAATTGGATGTTGAATTAAATATTGGATTTTTTTTTGCAATAACAATTAATAACATCTTTTAAGAAATTTTCTCTAAAAGGATTTGGTAGGAACTAGGAATTATTTTTTTTTTCAAGATATTTTTCCGACATAAAAAGAGATTAATCGACCCATACCTTAAGCTCTTTTTTTAAGAAATTCATACCTTAAGTTGAATCATTGTATTAATATTGGATTTTTCTTCTTAATATATTATTTATTATCAATTTATATAGTGTACCATAGATTATTTATTCTCAATTTATATAGTGTACCATATTCTCAATTATAAGATATATATATATATATGTATGTATGTATGTATGTATATATAATATACATAGTAGTCTGTTTAGCTCAGTTAGTAGGGACTTACTTGACCCAAAAAAAAAAAAAATTATATACAGAGTAAATTATTTTTTTGAAAAATAGAGTAAATTATATTGTACCATCTTTTTCTGTGAGATATATTTAAATTATACTACCCTCCCTTCTTAAATTAAAGTATACACTCCTTTCAATTTTTATGCAAAATATGTGAAGAAAAAAAAAATTAAATTCCTCTCGAGAGAAACTTAAATTACATTTCTCATACATCTTATGTCAAAAACTATACTTTGTACCCAAAAAAAAAAAACTATAATTTTCCCATCAGGAACATAGTCCAACCAAGCACCTTCCAAATCCAATACTTTCAAACGCTTAGACTTTGCAAATAACCTACACCCAAAGTAATCCGAAAATTTTATTAAAGCATCGAATATATATAGGGATGGTATGGGGAAGTTTTCAATGCTCCTTAGAACATTCTTGGAACAGGTTATTATAGTCAACCTCCTAATCATTACATCAGAGATTTGTTCATGATCATCTTCATCCATCACATGACAAAAACTCAATTTCTTCATTTTTCTCATGATCATTTCTCGTAACAAATCAGGGATTCGACGGCTTGTCACTTTACCATCATAGTGAACACGGGAGACATGAACCAAACTTTTGTGGATCAGCTCTGTCAAATATTGCTCTATAACTTCCTCCAAAGATTTTCCCACTTCAAGTTTAAGAAACCCCTCTTCTATCCATTGCCGAATCAACCTTGAACTCCGAATTGAGTAATCTTCTGGGTATATAGCAGAATACAAGATGCATGACTTCAAATAATGTGGCAAGTCATCATAACCCCGAACTTAGATTTTGGCATAGTTTTTTCCACACATAAATAGTTTTATCTTTAGTTGGCAAGAGGCCTCCTATAGCCACAATTGAAAGTGGTAACCCCTCACATTTTTTAGAGTTGAATTTACCACGACAATAGCAAATCCTTTATCTACAATGTCCCATAAATATTCTTGAGAGAAAATAAATATCCTCCTTTTAAAGCTCACAAACTCATAGTTTCCACTACTAAAAATAGGGATAGTCATAGATTATGGTTGAATAGTATTAGCCATGTCTTAGACATTTAGAAATGACGTAGGATGCAAGGATAGTTTGGTTGGAAATATGTGGATAAATTTTCTACATTCAATAAAGTTTTATCGAGCATAGCTATGATGCCACGGTTAGTCGTTGAAGTAGTAATGTTATTTTAGAGTATAGAAAGTAGTGTGAGACTTTGGAACAAGGAGTAGATTGTATTGCTCTCAAATTGGCAGCTTACTAGGCACTTGTTTCAAGCCAAAAATCGAACAGCAAACAAGAAAAACACAAGTTTTATTTTATCTTATCCCTTGATACATCAAACACGAGATTTAAGCAGAATATGATATATCAAAATCATATTTTGTCTCCGTCTCATTAATCAAACATGCCCTAGATTCTTTGTAAAAGAAAATGAAACCCTATTTTTTGACAGAATGAAACCTTAAAGTCGGTTACATTATTTAAATTATTACGCTACAATGTAAATTAATTTTGCAAAATTTTTACCGCTAGATTCCCTTTTATTCCCGAAGAGTAGAATATCACTAGTTTTCAGAATTATGAAAGCTCACACAAAACTTTTATTTTATTCAGCATAATCAATGCAGATGTAATGTTATTGGTTGTATTGCATGTACATCTGCTTGATTTCACAACTCACTATAACGAATAAATAGTCACCACTTATTTTTTATTTAAAAGTAAAAACATAAAACAAAATGACAAAACATACGTGAACCCCCTCACTGTAAAATCTCAATAGGAGAGAATCCATAAATTGTCCGTCTAATTAAGAGTGAATAAAACCATAGGATAAATCCAGGAGAACTACATTAAAACTTCTTCACATCCTCAGATGATGAGCTTTCGCCATTGCCGTTTTCCTTATGAGTATCAAGACCCTTATTGGCTTTTGCTTCTTCCCTTCTTCGTCGGAGTCCACATGCATTGCACAAAGACTGCACCAACACATTTCTTGTTAACTATGTATATAAAACTAGATATTCAATTTATTAATCAATGTATATGTATGGAATAACACTTTTGCATGAACCAAAAGTTAAATTTGATAGTAAATGAGTTGGGGAGAAGAGAGATGAACTAATTACCTTGGAACCTGTAGAATCACTCCTCCAAAGAGGAGTAGTGTTTGTATCGCAATTGAAACAAACCCTAGTTGTGTTTTTGTTAGGAGGAGGGTTGCACCAATTTCTTGGATATAATACTCGCCATTGCCCTTTTGGGTATTCGTATTCGGTAGCAGTTTTTATTTTCTTTTTGGCAGCACTAGCAGCTGATTTCTTCTTTTTGGCAGCACTAGCAGCAGTTTTTTTCTTTTGAGTTGTGACAGGAATTGGATCATCATTACGTACTCTCATTCTTGGATATATATTTTTGTCGCTTGAACTCACCATTTTTTTTTTCATCAACCAATACCCTATCTGTTGTTTTTCAGTCCACACGTTCATTTATATATACACCCACTGGCATGAATATCACATATAATTTAATTTTTTGACTTTTAGGGTTTTCCTAAATCATTTTAATTTTATCATCATTAATCCAAGCAGCGTATGTGAATCGCCATGAATTTATTTCGCAGAACAATTATTAGCATTTTTTACTAAAATATATCTCCAAAAAGATCTGGTCGACATATCACCATTAATTTCTTTTCAAAATATTTTGCTAACATAAAAAGAGATTAATCAATCCATACCTTAAATGTTTTTTTTTATAATAAATCCATACCTTAAGTTGAATTATTTGCTCAACAAAAAAAATTGGATGTTGAATTAAATATTGGATTTTTTTTTGCAATAACAATTAATAACATCTTTTAAGAAATTTTCTCTAAAAGGATTTGGTAGGAACTAGGAATTATTTTTTTTTCAAGATATTTTTCCGACATAAAAAGAGATTAATCGACCCATATCTTAAGCTCTTTTTTTAAGAAATTCATACCTTAAGTTGAATCATTGTATTAATATTGGATTTTTCTTCTTAATATATTATTTATTATTAATTTATATAGTGTACCATAGATTATTTATTCTCAATTTATATAGTGTACCATATTCTCAATTATAAGATATATATATATATATATATATATATATATATATGTATGTGTATATAATATACATAGTAGTCTGTTTAACTCAGTTAGTAGGGACTTACTTGACCCAAAAAATAAATTTTATATACAGAGTAAATTATTTTTTTGAAAAATAGAGTAAATTATATTGTACCATCTTTTTCTGTGAGATATATTTAAATTATACTACCTTCCCTTCTTAAATTAAAGTATACACTCCTTTCAATTCTTATGCAAAATATATGAAGAAAAAAAACATTAAATTCCTCTCGAAAGAAACTTAAATTACATTTCTCATACATCTTATGTCAAAAACTATACTTTGTACCCAAAAAAAAAAAACTATAATTTTCCCATCAGGAACATAGTCCAACCAAGTACCTTCCAAATCCAATACTTTCAAACGCTTAGACTTTGCAAATAACCTACACCCAAAGTAATCCGAAAATTTTATTAAAGCATCGAATATATATAGGGATCGTATGGGGAAGTTTTCAATGCTCCTTAGAACATTCTTGGAACAGGTTATTATAGTCAACCTCCTAATCATTACATCAGAGATTTGTTCATGATCATCTTCATCCATCACATGACAAAAACTCAAATCCTTCATTTTTCTCATGATCATTTCTCGTAACAAATCAGGGATTCGACGGCTTGTAACTTTACCATCATAGTGAACACGGGAGACATGAACCAAACTTTTGTGGATCAGCTCTGTCAAATATTCCTCTATAACTTCCTCCAAAGATTTTCCCACTTCATGTTTAACAAACCCCTCTTCTATCCATTGCCGAATCAACCTTGAACTCCAAATTGAGTAATCTTCTGGGTATATAGCAGAATACAAGATGCATGACTTCAAATAATGTGCCAAGTCATCATAACCCCGAACTTAGATTTTGGCATAGTTTTTTCCACACATAAACAGTTTTATCTTTAGTTGGCAAGAGGCCTCCTATAGCCACAATTGAAAGTGGTAACCCCTCACATTTTTTAGAGTTGATGTGACCACGACAATAGCAAATCCTTCATCTACAATGTCCCATAAATATTCTTGAAAGAAAATAAATATCCTCCTTTTAAAGCTCACAAACTCATAGTTTCCACTACTAAAAATAGGGATAGTCATAGATTATGGTTGAATAGTATTAGCCATGTCTTAGAGATTTAGAAATGACGTAGGATACAAGGATAGTTTGGTTGGAAATATGTGGATAAATTTTCTACATTCAATAAAGTTTTATCGAGCATAGCTATGATGCCACGGTTAGTCGTTGAAGTAGTAATGTTATTTTAGAGTATAGAAAGTAGTGTGAGACTTTGGAACAAGGAGTAGATTGTATTGCTCTCAAATTGACAGCTTACTAGGTACTTGTTTCAAGCCAAAAATCGAACAACAAACAAGAAAAACACAAGTTTTATTTTATCTTATCCCTTGATACATCAAACACGAGATTTAAGCAGAATATGATATATCAAAATCATATTTTGTCTCTGTCTCATTAATCAAACATCCCCTAGATTCTTTGTAAAAGAAAATGGAACCCTATTTTTTGACAGAATGAAACCTTAAAGTCGGTTACATCTTTCAAATTATTACGCTAGAATGTAAATTAATTTTGCTAATTTTTTACAGCTAGATTCCCTTTTATTCCCGAAGAGTAGAATATCACTAGTTTTCAGAATTATGAAAGCTCACACAAAACTTTTATTTTATTCAGCATAATCGATGCAGATGTAATGTTATTGGTTGTACTGCATGTACATCTGCTTGATTTCACAACTCACTATAACGAATAAATAGTCACCACTTATTTTTGATTTAAAAGTAAAAACATAAAACAAAATGACAAAACATACGTGAACCCCCTCACTGTAAAATCTCAATAGGAGAGAATCCATAAATTGTCCGTCTAATTAAGAGTGAATGAAACCATAGGATAAATCCAGGAGAACTACATTAAAACTTCTTCACATCCTCAGATGATGAGCTTTCGCCATTGCCGTTTTCCTTATGAGTATCAAGACCCTTATTGGCTTTTGCTTCTTCCCTTCTTCGTCGGAGTCCACATGCATTGCACAAAGACTGCACCAACACATTTCTTGTTAACTATGTATATATAACTAGATATTCAAATTATTAATCAATGTATATGTATGGAATAACACTTTTGCATGAACCAAAAGTTAAATTTGATAGTAAATGAGTTGGGGAGAAGAGAGATGAACTAATTACCTTGGAACCCGTAGAATCACTCCTCCAAAGAGGAGTAGTGTTTGTATCGCAATCGAAACAAACCCTAGTTGTGTTTTTGTTAGGAGGAGGGTTGCACCAATTTCTTGGATATAATACTCGCCATTGCCCTTTTGGGTATTCGTATTCGGTAGCAGTTTTTATTTTCTTTTTGGCAGCACTAGCAGCTGATTTCTTCTTTTTGCCAGCACTAGCAGCAGTTTTTTTTTTTTTTGAGTTGTGACAGGAATTGGATCATCATTACGTACTCTCATTCTTGGATATATATTTTTGTCGCTTGAACTCACCATTTTTTTCATCAACCAATACCCTATCTGTTGTTTTTCAGTCCCCACGTTCATTTATATATACACCCACTGACATGAATATCACAAATAATTTAATTTTTTGACTTTTAGGGTTTTCCTAAATCATTTTAATTTTATCATCATTAATCTAAGCAGCGTATGTGAATCGCCATGAATTTATTTCGCAGAACAATTATTAGCATTTTTTACTAAAATATATCTCCAAAAAGATCTGGTCGACATATAACCATTAATTTCTTTTCAAAATATTTTGCTAACATAAAAAGAGATTAATCAATCCATACCTTAAATGTTTTTTTTATAATAAATCCATACCATAAGTTGAATTATTTGCTCAACAAAAAAAATTGGATGTTGAATTAAATATTGGATTTTTTTTTGCAATAACAATAAATAACATCTTTTAAGAAATTTTCTCTAAAAGGATTTGGTAGGAACTAGGAATTATTTTTTTTTCAAGATATTTTTCCGACCTAAAAAGAGATTAATCGACCCATACCTTAAGCTCTTTTTTTAAGAAATTCATACCTTAAGTTGAATCATTGTATTAATATTGGATTTTTCTTCTTAATATATTATTTATTATCAATTTATATAGTGTACCATAGATTATTTATTCTCAATTTATATAGTGTACCATATTCTCAATTATAAGATATATATATATATATATATATATATATATATATATATATATGTATGTATATATAATATACATAGTAGTCTGTTTAGCTCAGTTAGTAGGGACTTACTTGACCCAAAAAAAAAAAAATACAGAGTAAATTATTTTTTTGAAAATAGAGTAAATTATATTGTACCATCTTTTTCTGTGAGATATATTTAAATTATACTACCCTCCCTTCTTAAATTAAAGTATACACTCCTTTCAATTCTTATGCAAAATATGTGAAGAAAAAAAAAATTAAATTCCTCTCGAGAGAAACTTAAATTACATTTCTCATACATCTTATGTCAAAAACTATACTTTGTTCCCAAAAAAAAAAAACTATAATTTTCCCATCAGGAACATAGTCCAACCAAGCACCTTCCAAATCCAATACTTTCAAACGCTTAGACTTTGCAAATAACCTACACCCAAAGTAATACGAAAATTTTATTAAAGCATCGAATATATATAGGGATCGTATGGGGAAGTTTTCAATGCTCCTTAGAACATTCTTGGAACAGGTTATTATAGTCAACCTCCTAATTATTACATCAGAGATTTGTTCATGATCATCATCATCCATCACATGACAAAAACTCAAATCCCTCATTTTTTCTCATGATCATTTCTCGTAACAAATCAGGGATTCGACGGCTTGTCACTTTACCATCATAGTGAACACGGGAGACATGAACCAAACTTTTGTGGACCAGCTCTGTCAAATATTCCTCTATAACTTCCTCCAAAGATTTTCCCAGTTCATGTTTAACAAACCCCTCTTCTATCCATTGCCGAATCAACCTTGAACTCCGAATTGAGTAATCTTTTGGGTATATAGAAGAATACAAGATGCATGACTTCAAATAATGTGGCAAGTCATCATAACCCCTAACTTAGATTTTGGCAAGAGGCCTCCTATAGCCACAATTGAAAGTGGTAACCCCTCACATTTTTTAGAGTTGAAGTGACCACGACAATAGCAAATCCTTCATCTACAATGTCCCATAAATATTCTTGAAAGAAAATAAATATCCTCCTTTTAAAGCTCACAAACTCATAGTTTCCACTACTAAAAATAGGGATAGTCATAGATTATGGTTGAATAGTATTAGCCATGTTTTAGAGATTTAGAAATGACGTAGGATATAAGGATAGTTTGGTTGGAAATATGTGGATAAATTTTCTACATTCAATAAAGTTTTATCGAGCATAGCTATGATGCCACGGTTAGTCGTTGAAGTAGTAATGTTATTTTAGAGTATAGAAAGTAGTGTGAGACTTTGGAACAAGGAGTAGATTGTATTGCTCTCAAATTGACAGCTTACTAGGCACTTGTTTCAAGCCAAAAATCGAACAGCAAACAAGAAAAACACAAGTTTTATTTTATCTAATCCCTTGATACATCAAACACGAGATTTAAGCAGAATATGATATATCAAAATCATATTTTGTCTCCGTCTCATTAATCAAACATGCCCTAGATTCTTTGTAAAAGAAAATGAAACCCTATTTTTTGACAGAATGAAACCTTAAAGTCGGTTACATCATTTAAATTATTACGCTACAATGTAAATTAATTTTGCTCGCTAGATTCCCTTTTATTCCCGAAGAGTAGAATATCACTAGTTTTCAGAATTATGAAAGCTCACACAAAACTTTTATTTTATTCAGCATAATCGATGCAGATGTAATGTTATTGGTTGTACTGCATGTACATCTGCTTGATTTCACAACTCACTATAACGAATAAATAGTCACCACTTATTTTTGATTTAAAAGTAAAAACATAAAACAAAATGACAAAACATACGTGAACCCCCTCACTGTAAAATCTCAATAGGAGAGAATCCATAAATTGTCCGGTCTAATTAAGAGTGAATAAAACCATAGGATAAATCCAGGAGAACTACATTAAAACTTCTTCACATCCTCAGATGATGAGCTTTCGCCATTGCCGTTTTCCTTATGAGTATCAAGACCCTTATTGGCTTTTGCTTCTTCCCTTCTTCGTCGGAGTCCACATGCATTGCACAAAGACTGCACCAACACATTTCTTGTTAACTATGTATATATAACTAGATATTCAAATTATTAATCAATGTATATGTATGGAATAACACTTTTGCATGAACCAAAAGTTAAATATGATAGTAAATGAGTTGGGGAGAAGAGAGATGAACTAATTACCTTGGAACCCGTAGAATCACTCCTCCAAAGAGGAGTAGTGTTTGTATCGCAATTGAAACAAACCCTAGTTGTATTTTTGTTAGGAGGAGGGTTGCACCAATTTCTTGGATATAATACTCGCCATTGCCCTTTTGGGTATTCGTATTCGGTAGCAGTTTTTGTAACACCCCGTTCGCCCAACAATTATTAATTAACTAATTAAATCAGAGTTTTTCACCAAAAACGGAATGCTACATTTTCATTCAAATAAAATCTCCAAATTAACGGATGAATAAATATTCTCCAATAAAATAGTCAATAATAATTAACTCCAAAACTTCGCAGCGGAATTAGTTTAAAACAACTAAACAAGTCTTTGGCACGCAGGCCTCATCAAAAGTTTCATAAATCATTATTAATACGTAAGGAAAGAGAAAACAAGCAACAATTCCCGTCCCGTTACGTATCAGAGCCCTAAGACACTTTGAGCCGACATCTCTACTAATTTTCGTTACCTGCACTTGCCCACAAGGCGGCAATTCCAGCAGAAGGGGTGAGATTCACAAACAACAATAGATATCATAATTCATCAATTAAATTCAACAACATCAGTATAAGGAATAATCAATTATCAATTATAATGAACAATTCAACAACATCATCGACAACGACACTGACAACTCAACCTACAACAACAACAACGACAACAGCTACAACGACAACAATGCGACTAATGCAAATGCATGTGGTACCATTTTACGGGCGTTGAATGCTAAGCATTCCGGGGCATAAGCCCCCAACAATTGAATGAAATAACATTCCAGGGCATAAGCCCTCAACGATTGAGTGTTAAACACTCCAGGGCATAAGCCCTCAACGGTTGAGTGAAAACACTCCAGGGCATGAGCCCTCAGCAAGGTATGAGTATGAATGGACTCACTAGTGTATATCTGCATACAACTCGACAACGTCTACGACAACAACATATGTGCCTAATCATTTATGACACACTCCATAACTTAGTCAAAATCTGACACAACAACTCTTACGACAGAATTCATCAACATAACACATATACATTAATCAACTACATTCCTATCAGACCAAAACATTCTTCAAAAAGAAGCGAGTGTGATCAATAAGCCATAAGTCAAATACTCATAAAACACTTCAACTAAATCTCTAATACCTAAGTTTGAAGTTGGGAAACCAACCATAAGTTTTGGACTAACTCAGAATTAGTTATGCTAAGTTTTCTTAAAATTTTCTAAGTACCCACTTGGACTATTTTCATCATAACTCAAAATCTAAAAATCCTTTACACGTCAAACCAAGGCCATTAGAAAGCTAACTCAATTATCTACAACTTTCATGTTTACACCGAAAGCTAATTCAAAACAGAAACGGGTTAAAAAGACGCAAGAACGCGAAACAGAGAAAGCTGTCACAGTGCAATTTCGCTAATAGCGAAATTCTGGCTAATAGCGAAAATGTTCCAGACAGATTTCGCCAATAGCGAGTTTCTAGCGAGTTTTCCCCTGTTGTTACGATTTTTACACCATTTTCACCCAAAAACCCAAATTTCGACATCCCAAATCCCAAAATTGTTAGGAAACATTGCCTACTGATAATCTACAACCTAAACATCACTTTTTACATCAATTCAACGGATTACCTATGTTTTTGACAATTCTAATTTAACTTAAAAACGTAATTTCTCCACAACAATTTTCAACAAAACATGTTAAATTCAATTTCAGAATTATGTAAACTATAACCATTGAAAGTTAGTCTCACCCTTACCTTAGATTATCTTCCTGAATTAAAAGCAGCGTTCTTCTCTCCTCTTCTAGGTTTTTCCCCCTTTACTTGTTTTCTCACTGTTTCTACGTAAAACTGGTTCTGACTCTTTCTTTCCTTCTATTTCCTATTAAAACCTATTAACTTCTCCTTAATTATAAATAACTCCTATTAAATTATTAAATAATTCATTTTAATCCCCAACCTTCTAATAATTATAATTCTCACCTATTTTAATTAAATAATCAAAATAACTATATAATAAAATATATAACACACCAAAAATAAACATAAATTATTTAAAATCACATAAACTTATTAAAATCAACTGAAATTAAATAAATAACAACTAGGGCGTTACAGTTTTTATTTTCTTTTTGGCAGCACTAGCAGCTGATTTCTTCTTTTTGGCAGCACTAGCAGCAGTTTTTTTCTTTTGAGTTGTGACAAGAATTGGATCATCATTACGTACTCTCATTCTTGGATATATATTTTTGTCGCTTGAACTCACCATTTTTTTCATCAACCAATACCCTATCTGTTGTTTTTCAGTCCCCACGTTCATTTATATATACACCCACTGACATGAATATCACATATAATTTAATTTTTTGACTTTTAGGGTTTGTCTAAATCATTTGAATTTTATCATCATTAATCCAAGCAGCGTATGTGAATCGCCATGAATTTATTTCGCAGGACAATTATTAGAATTTTTTACTAAAATATATCTCCAAAAAGATCTGGTCGACATATCACCATTAATTTTTTTTCAAAATTTTTTGCTAACATAAAAAGAGATTAATCAATCCATACCTTAAATGTTTTTTTTATAATAAATCCATACCTTAAGTTGTATTATTTGCTCCACAAAAAAAATTGGATGTTGAATTAAATATTGGATTTTTTTTTTGCAATAACAATTAATAACATCTTTTAACAAATTTTCTCTAAAAGGATTTGGTAGGAACTAGCAATTATTTTTTTTTTCAAGATATTTTTCCAACATAAAAAGAGATTAATCGACCCATACCTTAAGCTCTTTTTTTAAGAAATTCATACCTTAAGTTGAATCATTGTATTAATATTAGATTTTTCTTCTTAATATATTATTTATTATCAATTTATATAGTGTACCATATTCTCAATTATAAGATATATATATATATATATGTGTGTGTGTATATAATATACATAGTAGTCTGTTTAGCTCAGTTAGTAGGGACTTACTTGACCCCAAAAAAAAAATTATATATAGAGTAAATTATTTTTTTGAAAAATAGAGTAAATTATATTGTACCATCTTTTTCTGTGAGATATATTTAAATTATACTACCCTCCCTTCTTAAATTAAAATATACACTCCTTTCAATTCTTATGCAAAATATATGAAAAAAAAAAAATTAAATTCCTTTCGAGAGAAACTTAAATTACATTTCTCATACATCTTATGTCAAAAACTATACTTTGTAACCAAAGAAAAAAAACTATAATTTTCCCATCAGGAACATAGTCCAACCAAGCACCTTCCAAATCCAATACTTTCAAAAGCTTAGACTTTGCAAATAACCTACACCCAAAGTAATCCGAAAATTTTATTAAAGCATCGAATATATATAGGAATCGTATGGGGAAGTTTTCAATGCTCCTCAGAACATTCTTGGAACAGGTTATTATAGTCAACCTCCTAATCATTACATCAGAGATTTGTTCATGATCATCTTCATCCATCACATGACAAAAACTCAAATCCTTCATTTTTCTAATGATCATTTCTCGTAACAAATCAGGGATTCGACGGCTTGTCACTTTACCATCATAGTGAACACGGGAGACATGAACCAAACTTTTGTGGATCAGCTCTGTCAAATATTCCTCTATAACTTCCTCCAAAGATTTTCCCACTTCATGTTTAACAAACCCCTCTTTTATCCATTGCCGAATCAACCTTGAACTCCGAATTGAGTAATCTTCTGGGTATATAGCAGAATACAAGATGCATGACTTCAAATAATGTGGCAAGTCATCATAATCCCGAACTTAGATTTTATTCTCAATTTATATAGTGTACCATATTCTCAATTATAAGATATATATATATATATATATATATATGTATATATAATATACATAGTAGTCTGTTTAGCTCAGTTAGTAGGGACTTACTTGACCCAAAAAAAAAATATTATATACAGAGTAAATTATTTTTTAGAAAAATAGAGTAAATTATATTGTACCATCTTTTTCTGTGAGATATATTTAAATTATACTACCCTCCCTTCTTAAATTAAAGTATACACTCCTTTCAATTCTTATGCAAAAGATGTGAAGAAAAAAAAAAAAAAATTCCTCTCGAGAGAAACTTAAATTACATTTCTCATACATCTTATGTCAAAAACTATACTTTGTACCCAAAAAAAAAAACTATAATTTTCCCATCAGGAACATAGTCCAACCAAGCACCTTCCAAATCCAATACTTTCAAACGCTTAGACTTTGCAAATAACCTACACCCAAAGTAATCCGCAAATTTTATTAAAGCATCGAATATATATAGGGATGGTATGGGGAAGTTTTCAATGCTCCTTAGAACATTCTTGGAACAGGTTATTATAGTCAACCTCCTAATCATTACATCAGAGATTTGTTCATGATCATCTTCATCCATCACATGACAAAAACTCAAATCCTTCATTTTTCTCATGATCATTTCTCGTAACAAATCAGGGATTCGACGGCTTGTCACTTTACCATCATAGTGAACACGGGAGACATGAACCAAACTTTTGTGGATCAGCTCTGTCAAATATTCCTCTATAACTTCCTCCAAAGATTTTCCCACTTCATGTTTAACAAACCCCTCTTCTATCCATTGCCGAATCAACCTTGAACTCCGAATTGAGTAATCTTCTGGGTATATAGCAGAATACAAGACTTCAAATTATGTGGCAAGTCATCATAACCCCGAACTTAGATTTTGGCATAGTTTTTTCCACACAGAAACAGTTTTATCTTTAGTTGGGAAGAGGCCTCCTATAGCTACAATTGAAAGTGGTAACCCCTCACATTTTTTAGAGTTGAAGTGACCACGACAATAGCAAATCCTTCATCTACAATGTCCCATAAATATTCTTGAGAGAAAATAAATATCCTCCTTTTAAAGCTCACAAAATCATAGTTTCCACTACTAAAAATAGGGATAGTCATAGATTATGGTTGAATAGTATTAGCCATGTCTTAGAGATTTAGAAATGACGTAGGATACAAGGATAGTTTGGTTGGAAATATGTGGATAAATTTTCTACATTCAATAAAGTTTTATCGAGCATAGCTATGATGCCACGGTTAGTCGTTGAAGTAGTAATGTTATTTTAGAGTATAGAAAGTAGTGTGAGACTTTGGAACAAGGAGTAGATTGTATTGCTCTCAAATTGACAGCTTACTAGGCACTTGTTTCAAGCCAAAAATCGAACAGCAAACAAGAAAAACACAAGTTTTATTTTATCTAATCCCTTTATACATCAAACACGAGATTTAAGCAGAATATGATATGTCAAAATCATATTTTGTCTCCGTCTCATTAATCAAACATGCCCTAGATTCTTTGTAAAAGAAAATGAAACCCTATTTTTTGACAGAATGAAACCTTAAAGTCGGTTACATCATTTAAATTATTACGCTACAATGTAAATTAATTTTGCTCGCTAGATTCCCTTTTATTCCCGAAGAGTAGAATATCACTAGTTTTCAGAATTATGAAAGCTCACACAAAACTTTTATTTTATTCAGCATAATCGATGCAGATGTAATGTTATTGGTTGTACTGCATGTACATCTGCTTGATTTCACAACTCACTATAACGAATAAATAGTCACCACTTATTTTTGATTTAAAAGTAAAAACATAAAACAAAATGACAAAACATACGTGAACCCCCTCACTGTAAAATCTCAATAGGAGAGAATCCATAAATTGTCCGGTTTAATTAAGAGTGAATAAAACCATAGGATAAATCCAGGAGAACTACATTAAAACTTCTTCACATCCTCAGATGATGAGCTTTCGCCATTGCCGTTTTCCTTATGAGTATCAAGACCCTTATTGGCTTTTGCTTCTTCCCTTCTTCGTCGGAGTCCACATGCATTGCACAAAGACTGCACCAACACATTTCTTGTTAACTATGTATATATAACTAGATATTCAAATTATTAATCAATGTATATGTATGGAATAACACTTTTGCATGAACCAAAAGTTAAATATGATAGTAAATGAGTTGGGGAGAAGAGAGATGAACTAATTACCTTGGAACCCGTAGAATCACTCCTCCAAAGAGGAGTAGTGTTTGTATCGCAATCGAAACAAACCCTAGTTGTGTTTTTGTTAGGAGGAGGGTTGCACCAATTTCTTGGATATAATACTCGCCATTGCCCTTTTGGGTATTCGTATTCGGTAGCAGTTTTTATTTTCTTTTTGGCAGCACTAGCAGCTGATTTCTTCTTTTTGGCAGCACTAGCAGCAGTTTTTTTCTTTTGAGTTGTGACAAGAATTGGATCATCATTACGTACTCTCATTCTTGGATATATATTTTTGTCGCTTGAACTCACCATTTTTTTCATCAACCAATACCCTATCTGTTGTTTTTCAGTCCCCACGTTCATTTATATATACACCCACTAACATGAATATGACATATAATTTAATTTTTTGACTTTTAGGGTTTGCCTAAATCATTTTAATTTTATCATCAATAATCCAAGCAGCGTATGTGAATCGCCATGAATTTATTTCGCAGAACAATTATTAGCATTTTTTACTAAAATATATCTCCAAAAAGATCTGGTCTACATATCACCATTAATTTCTTTTCAAAATATTTTGCTAACATAAAAAGAGATTAATCAATCCATACCTTAAATGTTTTTTTTATAATAAATCCATACCTTAAGTTGAATTATTTGCTCAACAAAAAAAATTGGATGTTGAATTAAATATTGGATTTTTTTTTGCAATAACAATTAATAACATCTTTTAAGAAATTTTCTCTAAAAGGATTTGGTAGGAACTAGGAATTATTTTTTTTTTAAGATATTTTTCCGACATAAAAAGAGATTATTCGACCCATATCTTAAGCTCCTTTTTTAAGAAATTCATACCTTAAGTTGAATCATTGTATTAATATTGGGTTTTTCTTCTTAATATATTATTTATTATCAATTTATATAGTGTACCATAGATTATTTATTCTCAATTTATATATAGTGTACCATATTCTCAATTATAAGATATATATATATATATATATATGTATGTATGTATGTATGTATATATAATATACATAGTAGTCTGTTTAGCTCAGTTAGTAGGGACTTACTTGACCCAAAAAAAAAAATATTATATACAGAGTAAATTATTTTTTAGAAAAATAGAGTAAATTATATTGTACCATCTTTTTCTGTGAGATATATTTAAATTATACTACCCTCCCTTCTTAAATTAAAGTATACACTCCTTTCAATTCTTATGCAAAATATGTGAAGAAAAACAAAAATTTAAATTCCTCTTGGGAGAAACTTAAATTACATTTCTCATACATCTTATGTCAAAAACTATACTTTGTACCCAAAAAAAAAAACTATAATTTTCCCATCAGGAACATAGTCCAACCAAGCACCTTCCAAATCCAATACTTTCAAACGCTTAGACTTTGCAAATAACCTACACCCAAAGTAATCCGAAAATTTTATTAAAGCATCGAATATATATAGGAATCGTATGGGGAAGTTTTCAATGCTCCTCAGAACATTCTTGGAATAGGTTATTATAGTCAACCTCCTAATCATTACATCAGAGATTTGTTCATGATCATCTTCATCCATCACATGACAAAAACTCAAATCCTTCATTTTTCTAATGATCATTTCTCGTAACAAATCAGGGATTCGACGGCTTGTCACTTTACCATCATAGTGAACACGGGAGACATGAACCAAACTTTTGTGGATCAGCTCTGTCAAATATTCCTCTATAACTTCCTCCAAAGATTTTCCCACTTCATGTTTAACAAACCCCTCTTTTATCCATTGCCGAATCAACCTTGAACTCCGAATTGAGTAATCTTCTGGGTATATAGCAGAATACAAGATGCATGACTTCAAATAATGTGGCAAGTCATCATAACCCCGAACTTAGATTTTAGTTGACAAGAGGCCTCCTATAGCCACAATTGAAAGTGGTAACCCCTCACATTTTTTAGAGTTGAAGTGACCACGACAATAGCAAATCCTTCATCTACAATGTCCTATAAATATTCTTGAGAGAAAATAAATATCCTCCTTTTAATGCTCACAAAATCATAGTTTCCACTACTAAAAATAGGGATAGTCATAGATTATGGTTGAATAGTATTAGCCATGTCTTAGAGATTTAGAAATGACGTAGGATACAAGGATAGTTTGGTTGGAAATATGTGGATAAATTTTCTACATTCAATAAAGTTTTATCGAGCATAGCTATGATGCCACGGTTAGTCGTTGAAGTAGTAATGTTATTTTAGAGTATAGAAAGTAGTGTGAGACTTTGGAACAAGGAGTAGATTGTATTGCTCTCAAATTGACAGCTTACTAGGCACTTGTTTCAAGCCAAAAATCGAACAGCAAACAAGAAAAACACAAGTTTTATTTTATCTTATCCCTTGATACATCAAACACGAGATTTAAGCAGAATATGATATATCAAAATCATATTTTGTCTCCGTATCATTAATCAAACAGGCCCTAGATTCTTTGTAAAAGAAAATGAAACACTATTTTTTGACAGAATGAAACCTTAAACTCGGTTACATCATTTAAATTATTACGCTACAATGTAAATTAATTTTGCTAAATTTTTACCGCTAGATTCCCTTTTATTCCCGAAGAGTAGAATATCACTAGTTTTCAATCGATAATTATATGAAAGAAAAGAATTATGAAAGCTCACACAAAACTTTTATTTAATTCAGCATAATCGATAATCGATGCAGATGTAATGTTATTGGTTGTACTGCATGTACATCTACTTGATTTCACAACTCATTATAACGAATAAATAGTCACCACTTATTTTTGATTTAAAAGTAAAAACATAAAACAAAATGACAAAACATATGTGAACCCCCTCACTGTAAAATCTCAATAGGAGAGAATCCATAAATTGTCCGTCTAATTAAGAGTGAATAAAACCATAGGATAAATCGAGGAGAACTACATTAAAACTTCTTCACATCCTCAGATGATGAGCTTTCCCCATTTCCGTTTTCCTTATGAGTATCAAGACCCTTATTGGCTTTTGCTTCTTCCCTTCTTCGTCGGAGTCAACATGCATTGCACAAAGACTGCACCAACACATTTCTTGTTAACTATGTATATATAACTAGATATTCAAATTATTAATCAATGTATATGTATGGAATAACACTTTTGCATGAACCAAAAGTTAAATTTGATAGTAAATGAGTTGGGGAGAAGAGAGATGAACTGATTACCTTGGAACCCGTAGAATCACTCCTCCAAAGAGGAGTAGTGTTTGTATCGCAATCGAAACAAACCCTAGTTGTGTTTTTGTTAGGAGGAGGGTTGCACCAATTTCCTGGATATAATACTCGCCATTGCCCTTTTGGGTATTCGTATTCGGTAGCAGTTTTTATTTTCTTTTTGGCAGCACTAGCAGCTGATTTCTTCTTTTTGGCAGCACTAGCAGCAGTTTTTTTCTTTTGAGTTGTGACTGGAATTGGATCATCATTACGTACTCTCATTCTTGGATATATAGTTTTGTCACTTGAACTCACCATTTTTTCATCAACCAATACCCTATCTGTTGTTTTTCAGTCCCCACGTTCATTTATATATACACCCACTGACATGAATATCACATATAATTTAATTTTTTGACTTTTAGGGTTTGTCTAAATCATTTGAATTTTATCATCATTAATCCAAGCAGCGTATGTGAATCGCCATGAATTTATTTTGCAGGACAATTATTAGCATTTTATACTAAAATATATCTCCAAAAAGATCTGGTCGACATATCACCATTAATTTCTTTTCAAAATATTTTGCTAACATAAAAAGAGATTAATCAATTCATACCTTAAATGTTTTTTTTATAATAAATCCATACCTTAAGTTGAATTATTTGCTCAACAAAAAAAATTGGATGTTGAATTAAATATTGGATTTTTTTTTTTGCAATAACAATTAATAACATCTTTTAACAAATTTTCTCTAAAAGGATTTGGTAGGAACTAGCAATTATTTTTTTTTCAAGATATTTTTCTGACATAAAAAGAGATTAATCGACCTATACCTTAAGCTCTTTTTTTAAGAAATTCATACCTTAAGTTGAATCATTGTATTAATATTGGATTTTTCTTCTTAATATATTATTTATTATCAATTTATATAGTGTACCATAGATTATTTATTCTCAATTTATATATAGTGTACCATATTCTCAATTATAAGATATATATGTATATATAATATACATAGTAGTCTGTTTAGCTCAGTTAGTAGGGACTTACTTGACCCAAAAAAAAAAATTATATATAGAGTAAATTATTTTTTTGAAAAATAGAGTAAATTATATTGTACCATCTTTTTCTGTGAGATATATTTAAATTATACTACCCTCCCTTCTTAAATTAAAATATACACTCCTTTCAATTCTTATGCAAAATATATGAAGAAAAAAAAAATTAAATTCCTCTCGAGAGAAACTTAAATTACATTTGTCATACATCTTATGTCAAAAACTATACTTTGTACCCAAAGAAAAAAAAAACTATAATTTTCCCATCAGGAACATAGTCCAACCAAGCACCTTCCATATCCAATACTTTCAAAAGCTTAGACTTTGCAAATAACCTACACCCAAAGTAATCCGAAAATTTTATTAAAGCATCGAATATATATAGGGATCGTATGGGGAAATCTTCAATGCTCCTCAGAACATTCTTGGAACAGGTTATTATAGTCAACCTCCTAATCATTACATCAGAGATTTGTTCATGATCATCTTCATCCATCACATGACAAAAACTCAAATCCTTCATTTTTCTAATGATCATTTCTCGTAACAAATCAGGGATTCGACGGCTTGTCACTTTACCATCATAGTGAACACGGGAGACATGAACCAAACTTTTGTGGATCAGCTCTGTCAAATATTCCTTTATAACTTCCTCCAAAGATTTTCCCACTTCATGTTTAACAAACCCCTCTTCTATCCATTGCCGAATCAACCTTGAACTCCGAATTGAGTAATCTTCTGGGTATATAGCAGAATACAAGATGCATGACTTCAAATAATGTGGCAAGTCATCATAACCCCGAACTTAGATTTTGGCATAGTTTTTTCCACACAGAAACAGTTTTATCTTTAGTTGGCAAGAGGCCTCCTATAGCCACAATTGAAAGTGGAAACCCCTCACATTTTTTAGAGTTGAAGTGACCACGACAATAGCAAATCCTTCATCTACAATGTCCCATAAATATTCTTGAGAGAAAATAAATATCCTCCTTTTAAAGCTCACTAAATCATAGTTTCTACTACTAAAAATAGGGATAGTCATAGATTATGGTTGAATAGTATTAGCCATGTCTTAGAGATTTAAAAATGACGTAGGATACAAGGATAGTTTGGTTGGAAATATGTGGATAAATTTTCTACATTCAATAAAGTTTTATCGAGCATAGCTATGATGCCACGGTTAGTCAGTCGTTGAAGTAGTAATGTTATTTTAGAGTATAGAAAGTAGTGTGAGACTTTGGAACAAGGAGTAGATTGTATTGCTCTCAAATTGACAGCTTACTATGCACTTGTTTCAAGCCAAAAATCGAACTACAAACAAGAAAAACACAAGTTTTATTTTATCTTATCCCTTGATACATCAAACACGAGATTTAAACAGAATATGATATATCAAAATCAGATTTTGTCTCCGTATCATTAATCAAACAGGCCCTAGATTCTTTGTAAAAGAAAATGAAACCCTATTTTTTGACAGAATGAAACCTTAAACTCGGTTACATCATATAAATTATTACGCTACAATGTAAATTAATTTTGCTAAATTTTTACCGCTAGATTCCCTTTTATTCCCGAAGAGTAGAATATCACTAGTTTTCATCGATAATTATATGAAAGAAAAGAATTATGAAAGCTCACACAAAACACTAGATATTCCCTTTTATTTAATTCAGCATAATCGATGCAGATGTAATGTTATTGGTTGTACTGCATGTACATCTGCTTGATTTCACAACTCACTATAACGAATAAATAGTCACCACTTATTTTTGATTTAAAATTAAAAACATAATACAAAATGACAAAACATATGTGAACCCCCTCACTGTAAAATCTCAATAGGAGAGAATCCATAAATTGTCCGTCTAATTAAGAGTGAATAAAACCATAGGATAAATCCAGGAGAACTACATTAAAACTTCTTCACATCCTCAGATGATGAGCTTTCGCCATTGCCGTTTTCCTTATGAGTATCAAGACCCTTATTGGCTTTTGCTTCTTCCCTTCTTCGTCGGAGTCAACATGCATTGCACAAAGACTGCACCAACACATTTCTTGTTAACTATGTATATATAACTAGATATTCAAATTATTAATCAATGTATATGTATGGAATAACACTTTTGCATGAACCAAAAGTTAAATTTGATAGTAAATGAGTTGGGGAGAAGAGAGATGAACTGATTACCTTGGAACCCGTAGAATCAATCCTCCAAAGAGGAGTAGTGTTTGTATCGCAATCGAAACAAACCCTAGTTCTGTTTTTTTTTTGGAGGAGGGTTGCACCAATTTCTTGGATATAATACTCGCCATTGCCCTTTTGGGTATTCGTATTCGGTAGCAGTTTTTATTTTCTTTTTGGCAGCACTGGCATCTGATTTCTTCTTTTTGGCAGCACTAGCAATAGTTTTTTTCTTTTGAGTTGTGACTGGAATTGGATCATCATTACGTACTCTCATTCTTGGATATATATTTTTGTCACTTGAACTCACCATTTTTTCATCAACCAATACCCTATCTGTTGTTTTTCAGTCCCCACGTTCATTTATATATACACCCACTGACATGAATATCACATATAATTTAATTTTTTGACTTTTTAGGGTTTGTCTAAATCATTTGAATTTTATCATCATTAATCCAAGCAGCGTATGTGAATCGCCATGAATTTATTTCGCAGGACAATTATTAGAATTTTTTACTAAAATATATCTCCAAAAAGATCTGGTCGACATATCACCATTAATTTTTTTTCAAAATTTTTTGCTAACATAAAAAGAGATTAATCAATCAATACCTTAAATGTTTTTTTTATAATAAATCCATACCTTAAGTTGTATTATTTGCTCCACAAAAAAAATTGGATGTTGAATTAAATATTGGATTTTTTTTTGCAATAACAATTAATAACATCTTTTAACAAATTTTCTCTAAAAGGATTTGGTAGGAACTAGCAATTATTTTTTTTTTCAAGATATTTTTCCAACATAAAAAGAGATTAATCGACCCATACCTTAAGCTCTTTTTTTAAGAAATTCATACCTTAAGTTGAATCATTGTATTAATATTAGATTTTTCTTCTTAATATATTATTTATTATCAATTTATATAGTGTACCATATTCTCAATTATAAGATATATATATATATATATATATATATATATGTGTGTGTGTATATATAATATACATAGTAGTCTGTTTAGCTCAGTTAGTAGGGACTTACTTGACCCCAAAAAAAAAATTATATATAGAGTAAATTATTTTTTTGAAAAATAGAGTAAATTATATTGTACCATCTTTTTCTGTGAGATATATTTAAATTATACTACCCTCCCTTCTTAAATTAAAATATACACTCCTTTCAATTCTTATGCAAAATATATGAAAAAAAAAATTAAATTCCTCTCGAGAGAAACTTAAATTACATTTCTCATACATCTTATGTCAAAAACTATACTTTGTACCCAAAGAAAAAAAAACTATAATTTTCCCATCAGGAACATAGTCCAACCAAGCACTTTCCAAATCCAATACTTTCAAAAGCTTAGACTTTGCAAATAACCTACACCCAAAGTAATCCGAAAATTTTATTAAAGCATCGAATATATATAGGAATCGTATGGGGAAGTTTTCAATGCTCCTCAGAACATTCTTGGAACAGGTTATTATAGTCAACCTCCTAATCATTACATCAGAGATTTGTTCATGATCATCTTCATCCATCACATGACAAAAACTCAAATCCTTCATTTTTCTAATGATCATTTCTCGTAACAAATCAGGGATTCGACGGCTTGTCACTTTACCATCATAGTGAACACGGGAGACATGAACCAAACTTTTGTGGATCAGCTCTGTCAAATATTCCTCTATAACTTCCTCCAAAGATTTTCCCACTTCATGTTTAACAAACCCCTCTTTTATCCATTGCCGAATCAACCTTGAACTCCGAATTGAGTAATCTTCTGGGTATATAGCAGAATACAAGATGCATGACTTCAAATAATGTGGCAAGTCATCATAATCCCGAACTTAGATTTTAGTTGACAAGAGGCCTCCTATAGCCACAATTGAAAGTGGTAACCCCTCACATTTTTTAGAGTTGAAGTGACCACGACAATAGCAAATCCTTCATCTACAATGTCCCATAAATATTCTTGAGAGAAAATAAATATCCTCCTTTTAAAGCTCACAAAATCGTAGTTTGCACTACTAAAAATAGGGATAATCATAGATTATGGTTGAATAGTATTAGCCATGTCTTTGAGATTTAGAAATGACGTAGGATACAAGGATAGTTTGGTTGGAAATATGTGGATAAATTTTCTACATTCAATAAAGTTTTATCGAGCATAGCTATGATGCCACGGTTAGTCGTTGAAGTAGTAATGTTATTTTAGAGTATAGAAAGTAGTGTGAGACTTTGGAACAAGGAGTAGATTGTATTGCTCTCAAATTGACAGCTTACTAGGCACTTGTTTCAAGCCAAAAATCGAACAGCAAAGAAGAAAAACACAAGTTTTATTTTATCTTATCCCTTGATATATCAAACACGAGATTTAAGCAGAATATGATATATCAAAATCATATTTTGTCTCCGTATCATTAATCAAACAGGCCCTAGATTCTTTGTAAAAGAAAATGAAACACTATTTTTTGACAGAATGAAACCTTAAACTCGGTTACATCATTTAAATTATTACGCTACAATGTAAATTAATTTTGCTAAATTTTTACCGCTAGATTCCCTTTTATTCCCGAAGAGTAGAATATCACTAGTTTTCAATCGATAATTATATGAAAGAAAAGAATTATGAAAGCTCACACAAAACTTTTATTTAATTCAGCATAATCGATAATCGATGCAGATGTAATGTTATTGGTTGTTCTGCATGTACATCTGCTTGATTTCACAACTCATTATAACGAATAAATAGTCACCACTTATTTTTGATTTAAAAGTAAAAACATAAAACAAAATGACAAAACATATGTGAACCCCCTCACTGTAAAATCTCAATAGGAGAGAATCCATAAATTGTCCGTCTAATTAAGAGTGAATAAAACCATAGGATAAATCGAGGAGAACTACATTAAAACTTCTTCACATCCTCAGATGATCAGCTTTCACCATTGCCGTTTTCCTTATGAGTATCAAGACCCTTATTGGCTTTTGCTTCTTCCCTTCTTCGTCGGAGTCAACATGCATTGCACAAAGACTGCACCAACACATTTCTTGTTAACTATGTATATATAACTAGATATTCAAATTATTAATCAATGTATATGTATGGAATAACACTTTTGCATGAACCAAAAGTTAAATTTGATAGTAAATGAGTTGGGGAGAAGAGAGATGAACTGATTACCTTGGAACCCGTAGAATCACTCCTCCAAAGAGGAGTAGTGTTTGTATCGCAATCGAAACAAACCCTAGTTGTGTTTTTGTTAGGAGGAGGGTTGCACCAATTTCTTGGATATAATACTCGCCATTGCCCTTTTGGGTATTCGTATTCGGTAGCAGTTTTTATTTTCTTTTTGGCAGCACTAGCAGCTGATTTCTTCTTTTTGGCAGCACTAGCAATAGTTTTTTTCTTTTGAGTTGTGACTGGAATTGAATCATCATTACGTACTCTCATTCTTGGATATATATTTTTGTCACTTGAACTCACCATTTTTTCATCAACCAATACCCTATCTGTACGTTCATTTATATATACACCCACTGACATGAATATCACATATAATTTAATTTTTTGACTTTTAGGGTTTGTCTAAATCATTTGAATTTTATCATCATTAATCCAAGCAGCGTATGTGAATCGCCATGAATTTATTTCGCAGGACAATTATTAGCATTTTATACTAAAATATATCTCCAAAAAGATCTGGTCGACATATCACCATTAATTTCTTTTCAAAATATTTTGCTAACATAAAAAGAGATTAATCAATTCATACCTTAAATGTTTTTTTTATAATAAATCCATACCTTAAGTTGAATTATTTGCTCAACAAAAAAAATTGGATGTTGAATTAAATATTGGATTTTTTTTTTGCAATAACAATTAATAACATCTTTTAACAAATTTTCTCTAAAAGGATTTGGTAGGAACTAGCAATTATTTTTTTTTCAAGATATTTTTCCGACATAAAAAGAGATTAATCGACCCATACCTTAAGCTCTTTTTTTAAGAAATTCATACCTTAAGTTGAATCATTGTATTAATATTGGATTTTTCTTCTTAATATATTATTTATTATCAATTTATATAGTGTACCATAGATTATTTATTCTCAATTTATATATAGTGTACCATATTCTCAATTATAAGATATATATATATATATATATATATATAATATATATATATATATATGTATATATAATATACATAGTAGTCAGTTTAGCTCAGTTAGTAGGGACTTACTTGACCCAAAAAAAAAATTATATATAGAGTAAATTATTTTTTTGAAAAATAGAGTAAATTATATTGTACCATCTTTTTCTGTGAGATATATTTAAATTATACTACCCTCCCTTCTTAAATTAAAATATACACTCCTTTCAATTCTTATGCAAAATATATGAAGAAAAAAAAAAATTAAATTCCTCTCGAGAGAAACTTAAATTACATTTCTCATACATCTTATGTCAAAAACTATACTTTGTACCCAAAGAAAAAAAAACTATAATTTTCCCATCAGGAACATAGTCCAACCAAGCACCTTCCATATCCAATACTTTCAAAAGCTTAGACTTTGCAAATAACCTACACCCAAAGTAATCCGAAAATTTTATTAAAGCATCGAATATATATAGGGATCGTGTGGGGAAATCTTCAATGCTCCTCAGAACATTCTTGGAACAGGTTATTATAGTCAACCTCCTAATCATTACATCAGAGATTTGTTCATGATCATCTTCATCCATCACATGACAAAAACTCAAATCCTTCATTTTTCTAATGATCATTTCTCGTAACAAATCAGGGATTCGACGGCTTGTCACTTTACCATCATAGTGAACACGGGAGACATGAACCAAACTTTTGTGGATCAGCTCTGTCAAATATTCCTTTATAACTTCCTCCAAAGATTTTCCCACTTCATGTTTAACAAACCCCTCTTCTATCCATTGCCGAATCAACCTTGAACTCCGAATTGAGTAATCTTCTGGGTATATAGCAGAATACAAGATGCATGACTTCAAATAATGTGGCAAGTCATCATAACCCCGAACTTAGATTTTGGCATAGTTTTTTCCACACAGAAACAGTTTTATCTTTAGTTGGCAATAGGCCTCCTATAGCCACAATTGAAAGTGGAAACCCCTCACATTTTTTAGAGTTGAAGTGACCACGACAATAGAAAATCCTTCATCTACAATGTCCCATAAATATTCTTGAGAGAAAATAAATATCCTCCTTTCAAAGCTCACAAAATCATAGTTTCCACTACTAAAAAAATAGGGATAGTCATAGATTAAGGTTGAATAGTATTAGCCATGTCTTAGAGATTTAGAAATGACGTAGGATACAAGGATAGTTTGGTTGGAAATATGTGGATAAATTTTCTACATTCAATAAAGTTTTATCGAGCATAGCTATGATGCCACGGTTAGTCAGTCGTTGAAGTAGTAATGTTATTTTAGAGTATAGAAAGTAGTGTGAGACTTTGGAACAAGGAGTAGATTGTATTGCTCTCAAATTGACAGCTTACTAGGCACTTGTTTCAAACCAAAAATCGAACAGCAAACAAGAAAAACACAAGTTTTATTTTATCTTATCCCTTGATACATCAAACACGAGATTTAAACAGAATATGATATATCAAAATCATATTTTGTTTCTGTATCATTAATCAAACATGCCCTAGATTCTTTGTAAAAGAAAATGAAACCCTATTTTTTGACTGAATGAAACCTTAAACTCGGTTACATCATTTAAATTATTACGCTACAATGTAAATTAATTTAGCTAATTTTTACCGCTAGATTCCCTTTTATTCCCGAAGAGTAGAATATCACTAGTTTTCAGAATTATGAATGCTCACACAAAACTTTTATTTAATTCAGCATAATCGATGCAGATGTAATGTTATTGGTTGTACTGCAAGTACATCTGCTTGATTTCACAACTCACTATAACGAATAAATAGTCACCAATTATTTTTTATTTAAAAGTAAAAACATAAAACAAAATGACAAAACATATGTGAACCCCCTCACTGTAAAATCTCAATAAGAGAGAATCCATAAATTGTCCGTCTAATTAAGAGTGAATAAAACCATAGGATAAATCGAGGAGAACTACATTAAAACTTCTTCACATCCTCAGATGATGAGCTTTCGCCATTGTCGTTTTCCTTATGAGCATCAAGACCCGTATTGGCTTTTGCTTCTTCCCTTCTTCGTCGGAGTCCACATGCATTGCACAAAGACTGCACCAACACATTTCTTGTTAACTAGATATTCAAATTATTAATCAATGTATATGTATGGAATAACACTTTTGCATGAACCAAAAGTTAAATTTGATAGTAAATGAGTTGGGGAGAAGAGAGATGAACTAATTACCTTGGAACCCGTAGAATCACTCCTCCAAAGAGGAGTAGTGTTTGTATCGCAATCGAAACAAACCCTAGTTGTGTTTTTGTTAGGAGGAGGGTTGTACCAATTTCTTGGATATAATACTCGCCAATGCCCTTTTGGGTATTCGTATTCGGTAGCAGTTTTTAGTTTCTTTTTGGCAGCACTAGCAGCTGATTTCTTCTTCTTTTTGGCAGCACTAGCAGCAGTTTAAGTTGTGACTGGAATTGGATCAGCTGATTTCTTCTTCTTTTTGGCAGCACTAGCAGCAATTTGAGTTGTGACTGGAATTGGATCATCATCATTACGTACTCTCATTCTTGGATATATATTTCTGTCACTTGAACTCGCCATTTTTTTCATCAACCAATACCCTATCTGTTGTTTTTCAGTTCCCACGTTCATTTATATATACACCCACTGACATGAATATCACATATAATTTAATTTTTTGACTTTTCAAGTTTGCCTAAATCATTTGAATTTTGTCATCATTAATCCAAGCAGCGTATGTGAACCACCATGAATTTATTTCGCAGGACAATTATTAGCATTTTTTTAGTAAAATATCTCTCCAAAAAGATCTGGTCGACATATCACCATTAATTTCTTTTTAAATTATTTTGCTAACATAAAAAGAGATTAATCAATCCATACCTTAAATGTTTTTTTTATAATAAATCCATACCTTAAGTTGAATTATTTGCTCAACAAAAAAAATTGGATGTTGAATTAAATATTGGATTTTTTTTTTGTAATAACAATTAATAACATCTTTTAAGAAATTTTCTCTAAAAGGATTTGGTAGGAACTAGGAATTATTATTTTTTTAAGATATTTTTCCGACATAAAAAGAGATTAATCGACCCATACCTTAAACTCTTTTTTTAAGAAATTCATACCTTAAGTTGAATCATTGTATTAATATTGGATTTTTCTTCTTAATATATTATTTATTATCAATTTATATAGTGTACCATAGATTATTTATTCTCAATTTATATAGTGTACCATATTCTCAATTATAAGATATATAATATATATATATATATATGTATGTATGTATATATAATATATATAGTAGTCTGTTTAGCTCAGTTAGTAGGGACTTACTTGACCCAAAAAATATATATTATATACAGAGTAAATTATATTTTTGACAAATAGAGTAAATTATATTGTACCATCTTTTTCTGTGAGATATATTTAAATTATATTACCCTCCCTTCTTAAATTAAAATATACACTCCTTTCAATTCTTATGCAAAATATATGAAGAAAAAAAAATTAAATTCCTCTGGAGAGAAACTTAAATTACATTTCTCATACATCTTATGTCAAAAACTATACTTTGTACCCAAAAAAAAAAAAAACTATAATTTTCCCATCAAGAACATAGTCCAACCAAGCACCTTCCAAATCCAATACTTTCAAACGCTTAGACTTTGCAAATAACCTACACCCAAAGTAATCCGAAAATTTTATATATAGGGATCGTATGGGGAAGTTTTTCAATGCTCCTTAGAACATTCTTGGAACAGGTTATTATAGTCAACCTCCTAATCATTACATCAGAGATTTGTTCATGATCATCTTCATCCATCACATGACAAAAACTCAAATCCTTCATTTTTCTCATGATCATTTCTCTTAACAAATCAGGGATTCGACGGCTTGTCACTTTACCATCATAGTGAACACGGGAGACATGAACCAAACTTTTGTGGATCAGCTCTGTCAAATATTCCTCTATAACTTCCTCCAAAGATTTTCCCACTTCATGTTTAACAAACCCCTCTTTTATCCATTGCCGAATCAACCTTGAACTCCGAATTGAGTAATCTTCTGGGTATATAGCAGAATACAAGATGCATGACTTCAAATAATGTGGCAAGTCATCATAACCCCGAACTTAGATTTTGGCATAGTTTTTTCCACTCAGAAACAGTTTTATCTTTAGTTGGCAAGAGGCCTCCTATAGCCACAATTGAAAGTGGTAACCCCTCACATTTTTTAGAGTTGAAGTGACCACGACAATAGAAAATCCTTCATCTACAATGTCCCATAAATATTCTTGAGAGAAAATAAATATCCTCCTTTCAAAGCTCACAAAATCATAGTTTCCACTACTAAAAAAATAGGGATAGTCATAGATTAAGGTTGAATAGTATTAGCCATGGCTTAGAGATTTAGAAATGACGTAGGATACAAGGATAGTTTGGTTGGAAATATGTGGATAAATTTTCTACATTCAATAAAGTTTTATCGAGCATAGCTATGATGCCACGGTTAGTCGTTGAAGTAGTAATGTTATTTTAGAGTATAGAAAGTAGTGTGAGACTTTGGAACAAGGAGTAGATTGTATTGCTCTCAAATTGACAGCTTACTAGGCACTTGTTTCAAACCAAAAATCGAACAGCAAACAAGAAAAACACAAGTTTTATTTTATCTTATCCCTTGATACATCAAACACGAGATTTAAGCAGAATATGATATATCAAAATCATATTTTGTCTCTGTATCATTAATCAAACAGGCCCTAGATTCTTTGTAAAAGAAAATGAAACCCTATTTTTTGACAGAATGAAACCTTAAACTCGGTTTATCATTTAAATTATTACGCTACAATGTAAATTAATTTTGCTAAATTTTTACCGCTAGATTCCCTTTTATTCCCAAAGAGTAGAATATCACTAGTTTTCAGAATTATGAAAGCTCACACAAAACTTTTATTTAATTCAGCATAATCGATGCAGATGTAATGTTATTGGTTGTACTGCATGTAAAAAAACATTTGCTTGATTTCACAACTCACTATAACGAATAAATAGTCACCACTTATTTTTTATTTAAAAGTAAAAAACATAAAACAAAATGACAAAACATATGTGAACCCCCTCACTGTAAAATCTCAATAGGAGAGAATATCCGTCTAATTAAGAGTGAATAAAACCATAGGATAAATCCAGGAGAACTACATTAAAACTTCTTCACATCCTCAGATGATGAGCTTTTGCCATTGCCGTTTTCCTTATGAGTATCAAGACCCTTATTGGCTTTTGCTTCTTCCCTTCTTCGTCGGAGTCCACATGCATTGCACAAAGACTGCACCAACACATTTCTTGTTAACTAGATATTCAAATTATTAATCAATGTATATGTATGGAATAACACTTTTGCATGAACCAAAAGTTAAATTTGATAGTAAATGAGTTGGGGAGAAGAGAGATGACCTAATTACCTTGGAACCCGTAGAATCACTCCTCCAAAGAGGAGTAGTGTTTGTAATGCAATTGAAACAAACCCTAGTTGTGTTTTTGTTAGGAGGAGGGTTGCGCCAATTTCTTGGATATAATACTCGCCATTGCCCTTTTGGGTATTCGTATTCGGTAGCAGTTTTTATTTTCTTTTTGGCAGCACTAGCAGCTGATTTCTTCTTTTTGGCAGCACTAGCAGCAGTTTTTTTCTTTTGAGTTGTGACTGGAATTGGATCATCATCATTACGTACTCTCATTCTTGGATATATATTTTTGTCACTTGAACTCACCATTTTTTCATCAACCAATACCCTATCAGTCCTCGCGTTCATTTATATATTTACACCCATTGACATCCATTGACATGAATATCACATATGATTTTATTTTTTTGAATTTTAGGGTTTTCATAAATCATTTGAATTTTATCATCATTAATCCAAGCAACGTATGTGAACTGCCGTGAATTTATGATGCAGACAATTATTAGCATTTTTTAGTAAAATATCTCCAAAAAGATCTGCTCGGCATATCACCATTAATTTCTTTTCAAAATATTTTGTTAACATAAAAAGAGATTAATCAATCCATACCTTAAATGTTTTTTTTAAAATAAATCCATACCTTAAGTTGAATTATTTGCTAAATTGGATGTTGAATTAAATATTGGATTTTTTTTTTGCAATAACAATTAATAACATCTTTTAAGAAATTTTCTCTAAAAGGATTTGGTAGGAACTAGGAATTATTTTTTTTTTTCAATATATTTTTCCGACATAAAAAGAGATTAATCAACCCATACCTTGAGCTCTTTTTTTTTTTTAATAAATTCATACCTTAAGTTGAGTCATTGTATTAATATTGGATTTTTCTTATTAATATATTATTTATTCTCAATTTATATAGTGTACCATATTCTCAATTATATAATATATATATATATATATATATATATATAATATACATTGTAGTCTGTTTAGCTCAGTTAGTAGGGACAGTACATGATATATGCATAGTTCCGGTTTGAACTCTTAATGCCCCTTTTATTTACCTTAAAAAGGTGAAATTTTAGCCACTGCTACTTGACCCCAAAAAAAAATAATAATATATTATACACAGAGTAAATTATTATTTTTTTGACAAACAGAGGAGTAAATTATATTGTACCATCTTTTTCCGTCAGATATATTTAAATTACACTACCCTCCCTTCTTAGATTAAAATATACACTCCTTCCAATTCTTATGCAAAATATATGAAGAAAAAAAAAATTAAACTCCTCTCGAGAGAAACTTAAATTACATTTCTCATACATCTTATGTTAAAAACTATACTTTGTACCCAAAAAATAAAAAACTATAATTTTCCCATACCTTGATAAAAAAAAAAAGTTATTTTTAATAGTAGTATCACAACAAAAACTTTTTTTTTTACAAAATTTGATTCATAATGTAAGTAACATGTAGTTTTAAACTTTATTATCACTCAAGAAATTCGCTTATTTCCTACCAAATTTTCCAAAGAAATTCTATTCCTTTCAAAATGCAATCTTTACGGAGGAATATTTGTATTATGTATCACTAGACAATTGGTAGAACAAGTTTTTCAATAAGCTTTTCAAGGAAAAAAAATTCGTCTCAAAATGACTTCTCATAATACAGTTGGTCAAACGTCTTGTTCAAGAAGCATTCTGATGAATTCTTTCAAGGTTCCAGACATGTTAGTATATTGTTGGCAATCACAGATTTCTAAGACATTATCGAGGAATCAATAATAGAGAGAGAGAATTGGTATTGTGTTAGGAATTGAATTGATCATAACCAACCTCCTACTAAGACTAACAAACTTATTACTCCATAACCCTAGCCTCTTGAAAATAATACCAATGATGGGATCATATGTCTACTCCCTATGTGGGGTTGGCCCCCAAAAGTATAGCCTGGGATACTTGAAAGTAAGGATCCCTACTTTACGGTGCAAGAAACGTTGCACTAACCTCCCGAAAAAGTACACAAAACTATTTTCTTCTTCCATACATTACGTATGAGAACTCTAAAAACTAACATAATAATAATAGGTGGACACTTTTAAATTTCATACATTCATTTTATACCTTAATTTGGTTATACCTCAATCTTCCTATCATACATCACTAATATACACAAAACACTTCATGGGATGTACATAAAACAGCAATCTTCCTAGAAGTTTAGTCCTTTCAACTCCCAAAGAAGAAATATGGGAGAACATGTTGCTTAAGTAATGATACACATAGTTTACAGTAAACTTACCTCCATTGTTCACTTTACAACACCAATCTTCATTTTTGTTCAATGTAGCCGGTTAGATAAGAGTCAAAAGTTTCAAGTACAAAACTTCCTCCCATACAAAGAAAGGCCTACACGACATAAACTTCAAACACCACACACCGTCGACCCATTCCACTATCTCTTCAACACTTCCTAAGGGCTGAACCATAACCTCATAAAGCCTAGGGAAAATGGGACGAAGAGCCGACTTGCCAATCTAATATCCGCCCAAGATAAAGTATTTCCACGATTTCCCTCCGTTTTAGTAAAAATACCCTCTAAGTAATCTTCTTTTGCCGCATGCATATATCCCACACTACGCATGTCCTTCCACCATACTGAAGCATGTAACTCTAGTGGAAGGGATGCCAAAATTGGAGCACTTTCTATACTACCCTTGTATCTAGGGGTGGAAAAACGGACCCAACTCATCGGGACAGCCCGTTTAGCCCGCTATTTTTGGCTGGCTGACTCGAGGTTTTGAACTCACCCCGCTAAACTCGTTGAAAAAAAGAGGTGGGCATGGAATGGGGCGGGCCGACCCGATTAACTCGTTTTTCTTTCTTTGTTTAGACTTATTTTATCTTTTTGATTTATTTTGGTTGTTTGATTTATTTTAAGATTTTTTTTATGTTGCAAATTTGTTTTTATGTGGCGGATTTTCCATATTTTGCTATAAAGTATTTTGTTTAGTTCGACAATTTGTTAATTATCTTGTTTTTACCACAAATTTATTTGATCCCTAATCTTTTATATATTTTTATGATAAAAGCAATATAGTTTTTTCTAACAATTATGTTGTAAAAAAAATGCATTGACCAACTGTTATATTTTTGCTCTAAAAAATAGTTGTTTGTTTGGCGGGCTGGCCCGCCAACATTTTTGTCCGCCACTAAACAGGACGGGATGAGATATTAAACTCGGTCGCTTATGTTTTCACCAAATTTAATTGCATTTATGTTTTCACTTCATAAAAAACAAAAGCAAAATTGGCATACAAAAGCCATAAAGAAAATCTCCCAGATTACATTGTAAATATCAAAGAAAATCACAAAGTTCATATATAATCTGCTTTGCAGCAGTATGGCCCCAAGGAGCTCACTTTATTTGGGGATATAAAAGCACCAGAAATAGTGGGCTTCCGTAAGCCCATTAACTCATTTAGCATTCTGCTAACTAATTAGCGTTATTTGCTAAACGCACCCATCTTATAAGTCTTACTTATATTTATTCATTTGACCGTTCTTTTGTGTGTGACCTTATAGGCTCTTGTCATGTTGGCAAAACATTAAATTTGACTTATCACCATTAAATTTGACTCCTATCGCATTCCCTATACCCCACACATTCTCCACTGCCACCTCCTCATCACCATGGAGAACAACCGAATTTTTCCAGCCATTATTAACAAAAGATGAAGAAGAGTCGGATACCCGAGTCCCTTTATTAATTACTTTAATCGAGCCTTAAGAGAAATTACCTCCTCTACGCTTAACCTTCTTTTTCAATACCTTAAGCACTTGATGCCTATCCTTCTCTAGAAGTCGATCAATCTTCTTTAAGCTATAAACATAATGTCGAAGTAGACCACCAACTTTGCTTTTATTCTTCGAAGTACCCACTGCCGCAGTTTTACTTGTTCCTCTCTCTTCATCTTTTTCTTGAGCTTCTTTTTGGTCGAGAGTATCACACCAGCATCCCCATGAACATGGTCATTTAGCCACTCCAAACTCCACAGCCCCGAAATAACTGAACGATATGCAATCAGAGGACATGAATGTTGTCGTTTTCGTCTAGCAGTGTCTTTGAATGCATTACCATTCTCGTGACTTCCAACATATGGGACGACCCTTATCATTGTGCTGTTATCCACTCGTAAAAACCGTCCGCAATCAAACACACATAACTTAAAATAAATTTCATTCCAAGTGTGTAGTGGAATACCATAAATCCGCACCCATACCCCTGTTTCATAGGCCAACGCTTCCTTATCCCACCACATAAGATTCGAGAAAAATAGATTAAAAAAATCATTCGCCCCTTTAAACACTGTTATGACATCCATATTTGACATACTCCGGATGTAAACTTTATCGGCCCCAAAAGAGTAATATCTAAGAAATAATATATACCTTTGTCGACATTAGTAGTTCGAATCTTATTTTTACTTTGCCTCGTATTATAAAAAGGAAAAATTTAAAATAATTTGACTGCATGTTATATCTACTTTTGTTAAAGGTCTTCTTTTCTAGTCTCGTTTCTCTACTATTTTTGTTATTTTCTGTTTTAGAATTAATATAATTTGACCATTTCATTATATTTTTCTCTTAAATAATAATATTATAGTTCTTTTTAAGAAAACATATTTATTGACATATTATTTATCAATCATGATCTAAATAATAAAAAAATACTTCCTTTATTTTATCAGTCAAAAAAATAATAAATACTTCATTTCTTTAGTCGACCTTTAGCATATATATAAACCCAATATCTATGTGCAAATCTATTTTCAATTCACAATACCACTATTATCCTACAATGGATAGTATCAGTCATTCCAAAAACCATGTGAAGATGTCAACAATTTTCTTCCATTTCACATGTGTTATACCCATACATTCTAACCAAACAAATGTTGCCATGCTATCCCCTAACCTGATGAAGAGCATAAAGAAAACCATGAGCAAGGCAATCAAACACAAATGGTTGAAAATGAAGAAGAAAGAGGATGAAAGATGTTTGTGGAAGAAGACTATATTGATGGGTGAGAAATGCCAACCAATGCAATTTCCTGGTGCAATTTTTTATGATGACAAGGGGAATAGAGTTTTTGAGCCACCACGCTCCAAAACATATAGTCCTTAAAATTTCCTTTAGTCCACCCAAATAAGGCAAAATATATTTGCAAAATATTTTTGTAGTCCATGCACTCAACTATAATTGTAAATCTAATAATACCATGCAATAAGATATTTTGTTGCAAACTTGCAGTCTTGTAGATTATAGAACTTCATGAATAAAATTATCCTTCTGTTCCTTTCTAATTGTCTTGTTTTAGATGTTTTTAATTTTTTTTATTTGCCATTCTTTAAGTTCAAAATAGTATTAACTATTATTTTGTCAAAAAAAAATTCATTATTTATCGTAAAGAGAAAAAATATATGAAATGAGATGATAAATTATGAAGAGCATAACAGAAAGAAAAAAATATTCAATCACGATGGGTTGGTCTAGTGATACAAAGACATGACTTGGATCCATAGGTTCCAGATTCGAACCATGCTATAGTCCCCTTCGAGGAAGATAGATAGAAGTATATCCATTTATGGGTGCACTTTGAATCCTAAGGTATTTCCTTCGTTAAACCTGTACATCATCTCGTCCGTCCTAGGTTTTATTTTATAAAAAAGTATTATATTTTTTTTATCAGAAGTAAAAAATTATATTACTTTCCTTGTTAGTATAAATAACCTTAAAATTCGATTCCCTGGTGCCAATTTCGGTGGGCAAGTCCATACAGAGTGGCTTAGAACGGGGTCCCCGCAAGTGGATAGTGGGATTGGCCCCCTCGGATTGGTCCTTGGATCGGATACCGAGTTAAAAAAAAACGAATTTATTGTTTCGTAAATATAACTTGGATGATAAAAGACCGTGTAGATTTTCTTAAGCTCAGGTACGGGTTTAAATCGGCAACTTCCCACCACTTGATGTGTTTAAAATAAAACAAAAAAATGTTAGTGGAAACCATAGATTATACATTCAATTTCAATGATATATTCAATTTTGAAGGTAACTTTGATTTCTTTTGATTTTAGAGCAAAGAGAGCGATTTCACGAATCCTGCTTTTGTTTCATTTCTTTCCTTTTTGTATTGGATAGGTTATGCGCCTGTTTGTTTTAGATTTTTTTGGAAAAAAAAAATCTATTTTTTGATCTAAAAAAATCACTTTTTGATTTTTGTAGTGTTTGTTTTAGATTTTAAAAAAGATCATTTTTAGCTTCTACTTGAAGTAGCTTTTCTAAAATCTATTTTTTTTTTTTCTAAACGTAAGAAATTCAAGTGTAAGAGCCTTAAAAAATTGATTTTTATAATAGTAAATAAACAGAAAAGCTTTAGATTTTTTTAAATCTCTAAAATAAAATCTCTAATTATTTCAATTCAAGATCTATTTTTCTTTTGTTTCTTTCTTTGCTATACTAAGGACAACGTGTGTCCTCAAAAGCAAAAAAACCCACCGCCACTGTCGTGTTGCTAAAGACCCATTTTCTGCAGCTACTATCGATGCTTTTGAAGCTGCATATAACTATGTTAAACCGATGATATAACTTGTCTCACCTCTCAATGATTTTATTATTCATGCAATGAAAGTGAGCTATTTGTTACCACCACCGTCATAGCTCACTTTCATTGTCAGCATAATAAAACCTTTGAGAAGTTAGACGAGTTTTATAGGCCATGGCAGGCTGGCAGCTTCCATGAAATCATCGACGATGAGTTGCAGTTGTGGATACGACAATTATGGTTTTGTGGGCGTACAGAAGGCGAGAAATAACATGCAAGAGATCAAACTCACCATTTGAAGCAAGAAACTGAATGAATTAAAGAATACAAGTGGGTAATGCAAAAGTGGGTTAATTATTTCGGTGATATTGAAAATTCGGTAATGCTATCTTTTATGAAAGCTTGAATGCGAATGTTAAGAGGAAGAAATGACTGTGAAATAAAGAATGGTTAGAAGATAGCATTCAAACTTGAATGCAAAAGTGGGTTAATTATTTTAGGTTTAATTAATGATTTGGTCATTTAAGTTATTTGTTGGTTATATTTTAGTCTCATTAGTTATTAACGTTACAATTTGGTTCCTTAAGTTAGTATTTGTTAGTCAAATAAATCTTCACCATCAATCTTTTGTCAAAACGTTAAATAGGCACATGTAAACGATGACATGACAACTTGCAATGTGTATCCACTTTAGACATTGGGTTAACGGTTTTGACGGTGGGGATTTATTTGGTTGACGGAAGATGACTTGAAGGGACCAAATTATAATGTTAATAACTAACAAATAACTTAAGGGACCATTATTTTACGGTGATAGAGGGTGATACACTTGTTGTACAAGACAGTCCGCCAAAATTCCATTACAATTTTCATATTATCCTGTTTTTGGTGCTATATAGTTTCTTTAACATTTACTACTATTTTCTTTGAAAATTTCACCCAAAAAAAAATATTCAATAGAGCACTGTCCAACTTACATTGTTTGTAAATTTCATCCATTCATTACTTTTACTTCGACGAAATAAAATTATTTTAATCAAATTATAATAGTGAGAAATTGAAAGATAGAAAGAAGAAGAAAAAAACTCAACAAGGATAATTTTAACAAAAAAAATTGTGGGTAATTTTGTCAATATTGTGTATTATACATTAACTAAAAAAATTCCTAGTATTAATTAAACCCTAGTTAATTAATGGTAAATGGATCGATGAGTTGGCATTTGTAGATGTTGTTGATTGCATTTTAATCTTATTGTAGATGTTGTTGACATAAGCAGAAATGGATATATAAGCAGAAATGCTACGCTCTCAATTCATCGCCAATTCAAACCAAACCCTTTTCTCCTACGCTCTCTCTCTACCTTCATGAAGAAGAAAATGCCAAAAACCAATCATGTTGACGCGAATAAAACCAAAAATCTATCTTCAACAACTAATGACGTAGGAAAACAGAAGATCAAATGGTTTTTTTCTTATTTTGTTCCTATTAATGATAATGATGTTGGAATACAATACAAACACTCATGTGATGTTTGCAACAAGGTTATTACCTCTAACAAAGCATTGAATGGACATATGATATGTCACTCACCAACTGCTGCAGCACCATCTTCCTTTGCACAATTAGCTATGATGATCACTTTCTACCACCCAAGAAATGGCTTGTGCTTAGGAGAAAAAGATATATGGATATTGACTGTTGCTGAAAATCTGTTGCATATATCTCGTGGGGATTGCGAGGGATCAATTATCAATATCAATGTGAATCACCATGGCATTAAAAGGCAAAAACTTTTTTGCAATATGATGGATGATAATGAGAAGACGCGGAAGAAGAAAGAACAAAGTGTATTGCTAACAAGTGCTAAAGACAAGATTATTCAAACATCGCAAGATTGCAAGGAACCTTCTGTCTCTAATCATGGTATTGAAGAGAAGAAGATTAATGAAGGTGAAACAAAAGTAGGGTCAAAAGTTGTGAAGAATTTTGATTCGAACGAGCTTTCAAGTGATGATGTGAGGAATTTTGATTTGAACGAGTTTCCAATGAAACCAATTAATGTCTCGTCTCGGTTTATATCTTTTTAATGATTTTGAATGATATTATGATTTTTTATGGGATGGATCCCCTTGATGCTGACATGTTATTTTCCTTGATAACAATTCTTTTAGTTAAAATATCATCATGAATTATTAGCAATTTGTTTAGAATATATATATATATAAAGTTTAGTTAATCAAATTCCACCTTTTACATTTGTCTTAATCTTCTAGTTTTGTTTGAGTGAAACTAACTAGGTTATTTGCACTAAATTAGAATGAAAATAGGATGAAGTTGAGCGTTGAGATTGATGGAGATGCTGTTTGGTTTAAAGAATTTGTAGATGAGTAATGAGTTTACTGTCAAACAGTGGCTTGAAGTGGAAAATATGTATCATAAATATAAGGGTTAAGGTTACCTATCCTATTACGTTGTCTTATAATAATTGGTATTTTATTTAAGGCTAAACTGCACTTTTCAACCTCTAAGTTTCAAAATGTTGCGATTTTGGCTCCTTATTAAAAAAAACACAATTTTGGCCCCTTTCGTCTCAAAATTGCTGAGAAGACGCCACGTGTCCAAAAAAAGGGGCCATAATCGCAACTTTTTGAGAAAATAAGGGGTCAAAAGATCATATTTCCCTAAACATGAGAGGTCACTTTTGTCATTTTTATTATAGGGGTCAAAATCGCAACTTTTTAAAACTCAAGGGGTGAAAAGTGCACTTTAGCCTTTATTTAATCAATATAGTTGAATTGGAAAGGATTTAATCTTTACCATTACCATCACTATTTATTGTTTTGAATTTTCAGAGTTGGAATCTACTTTTGTGAATAAAAATAGAATTCAAACACTTTGAATGTTGGTTTGCTTTTTGCCGCAAAGTTATCCACACTCTTTCCATGTTTCAGCATCTAGAAACATATTTCTAGCTAATCATTGTCAAAGGTGCTTAAAATATGTGGACACTATTCTGCATTATTTAAGAGATAGTTCTTTCGCTACGAAAATGTGGGTATTTGTTTATGTTGCCTTTGATCATCCTACTTTTTTAAACAAGACAGACTTCATGACTTGGCTGAAAATTGAAGTTCCTGCAAAGTTGAAGACTGCATTATATGTGGGAACATTCATTTTGGCTGGCATTTGGTACTGGAGTGAAGGAAATTTCAGTGCAAAATTTGTTGCCAGAATGCAAGTCTCCTCCGGATAGCTTAAGTAGTTTTTGCATTGTTCAATGTCGTTATGTCAGTTTTTACTGTATTCCTGGTATGGTCAGTTTTCATATGTGCTTGAGATGATGTTCGCACATGAAGAATAACTGCAGCCACATATCTGATAATTATGTGCCTCCTTTCTTTAAGGTGTTGAGATGGGAAGTGTTTTCGGTATTTGTTTGCGAAAGGGATGTTCCTAATCTTAGAGACATAATTTTCTTTAGAAGTGAAGTATTTGGAGTAATAAATGTTCAGCAGTATTTCATGTAGCACAAAGTTTCTGTTTAGTATGATTTATCTTATACGATTCATTATTCAATATGTAACAGAAGACTTCCTCAGATTAGCCAAAATTTATTTTAACACAAGATGAAGTTCTTGATGTAAGCCAAAATTTCTCAATCGGTAACTTTCCAGTTCTTGATGTAAGATGAATTGTGTTGACCATTTTATAAAAAAATATTTTCGACTTGTTAAAAACAGTTTGAATGCTTTAAAGATTTTTACTGGAAATTCATTTTAACACAAGATGAAGTTCTTGATGTAAGCCAGAATTTCTCTATTGGTAACTTTCAATTACGGATTGGAAAATCAAGGAGACTTACAAGTTTCAACCTTAACTAGATGGGTCATCCAACAATGTTCTTGAGCAATGTAATAATTTTTCTGCCTAGTAACCTTGGATAACATTCACCATTGCAATGGTTGGATGTGTCATCTAGTTCGCTCTGAAGAAAAATTCCAGAAAGTCTTTGCAGCCAATGAAATCTTTCTGCACTTATACTTTTCAACAATACTTTCTCATGAACCTAAACTGCACTTTATTATGAATTGTTCCTTTAATTTCATGCATTCCCCCTCTTCCTCCTCATCTCCTCTAGCCTCTTCATCCAAAAAGTTTCTGGAGCATCTTCTTTAGTGCCAGTTCGTCCTAGCACCATGTCGCTATAAGATTGTCTTTGTTTGCCTTCCATACTTTGCATCTCCACCGCATCAGAATAATGTTTGGTTGCATTCTTGCAAATCTTCTTCGTCTTTGGATTTTTCATGGTTTGTGTGTTTTTCCCTAGCAGATTGTTAGGGCCATCCATGACTACACTGTTTTCTTTCTGATGCTAATTTGAATTATACTAATATCAATGTGCTTCATACAGCGTTAGGACTTAGGGCCATCCATCGCTATAACACTATAGCATATTTGTGCAATTTATTAGTTGTACATCTTCTAATGGGAGCTGATGGTGAGAATTCAAAGGCCAAAGTTATTCAAGTGTGTCATTTTCTTCAATTGTAGCTGCATGGTTTTTGAGACAATCTTTATATTTCACTACTATTTTTTCAAAATAATATTATATCGTATAAGTATCTCACAATGATTATAGTTTACCTCATATGCTCTTTCTTCATTTAATGTTTCAATGAGCAATTTCAGGTACATATGAAAATTTTGGTACAATTAATTAATACAAATTCAGGCACATATATACATGTATTTTTAGATTAGATCATAAAATATCACTACATTTTAAAGACAACAGAACATGGAAGCAATGTGATATATCAACTAGAAGCTACTATGAAACCAAAAGAAGCATAAGAAAAAGCACCACCAATCTAACTCTCATGAATAACTTTGGCCTTTGAATTCTCACCAACAGTTCCCATAGCCACATGCAATGGCAAGAAATGATCAGGCCATGGATGAGCCACTTTTGCATATGGTGACTAATAATTTGCACAATTACGCTACAACGTTATTGCGCATTGCACCACTGCTTGCAATTTGACAACACTTTGTACCGACTCGCGTATCATAGAACAATAGTAATATGTTCAAATTCCACTATGCTATAGTTGCTATTTGACAACATGGATAATAATATGAAGTGAAATAAAAGAGGAAACACAACACATACTTTCCTTCAACGAGAGATTTATTTAACCAGGAATCGACTAGGAATCATGTCAACAAGAGTAAACATCAATTATGTTCATGTCCTCACCCTGCTTGCTCTCTTTTAGCTTCTGAATCAAACCAATAAAAGACTACTAATTAATTCATAGCTGACAGGAAGAAACCTTCAATTCTTGACTAATAATATCAAGGCAATGTTAACTATTAGTCATCAAAACCACTTAACAGACAAAGGGGAAAGTATTCAAAATGAATCAACTAAAATCTAAAGTTTTAATTATTCATATAACATGCAAGTGTTTGAATTCTATTTTAATTCACAAAAGTGGATTCCACCACTGATATTCCAAGAAATAAACAGTGATGCTAATGGTAAGATAAATCCTTTACATTCAACTCCATTAAATAACACAACAGTTGTTATAACATAACTAAACAAGATAGGTAACCTTAACCCTCACGTTTATGATATATATTTTCCAAATCAAGCCACTCTTTGACAGTAAACTCATTACTCATCTAGACATTCTTCAAACCATGCAGAATCTCCATCAATTTCATCCTATTTTAATACTAGTTTAGTTTCACTCAAACAATTTAGTGCAAATAGTTAGTTTCACTCAACCAAAACTAGAATATTAAGACAAATGTAAAAGGTGGAAATTGATAAATTATACTTTGTATATATCTTGTAAGCAAATTGCTCAATAATTCATGATGAAATTCCAACTAAAATAATTGTTATTAAGGAAAATTACATGACAACATCAAATGTATCCATCCCATACAAAATTCATAATTTCGTTCAAAATCATTAAAAAGATATAAACCAAGACGAGACACTAATTGGTTTCATCTTCAAAATCATCACTTGGAAGCTCGTTCAAATCAAAATTCTTCACATCATAACTTGGAAGCTCGTTCAAATCAAAATTCTTCACATCATAACTTGGAAGCTCGTTAAAATCAAAATTCTTCACATCATCACTTGGAAACTCGTTCAGATCAAAATTCTTCACATCATAACTTGAAAGCTCGTTCAAATCATATGATCTTCACCATATGATCTTCTGTTTTCCAATGTCATTAGTTGTTGAAGATAGTTTTTGGTTTCGTTCTGATTAGGGTTTAAATAATCAATGAAAGAGAAAGAAGGGTATTTGGGTTTTTGAATGGAGCTATGGTCAACATGATTGGTTTTTGGTTTACAATTATGAGAAGACATATTCTTCTTCACGATGGAAGAGAGTGTAGCGATGAATAGAAAGAGTGGGAATAGGAGAGCGTACCATTTCTGCTTATATTACCATTTCAGTTTACGTCATCGAACCGTGCCAATAATCAATAATAAGATTATAAAATGAAATCAACGACATATGAACTTCCACATCATCGATCCTAATGGAGAGTGTAGCTTATATATGCATTTATTTACCGCTAATAGTTTTTTCTTTTTGAAGCGATTCCTTATTTTTTGGGAACAATAAAAAAAATTAGGGAAGGTACAATAGTTCTTGTGTGATTATCAAAGTTGTGTGTATGTTACACCAACTTTCCCTTTATGTATACACTCTCGAAGAAGGTTCATTGTATCTAATATGAAAAACTTCTTTTTTGGAAAATATATGCATACAATTCGAAATCGGGATTTGGTCTAGCAAGCTTTCATACATTTGATATATCTTTGTTTTTTTAGGGAGTACATTTGATATATCTATGATCATTGGATTGAAATCAGATGATTCTGATTTAATGTTGATTATTTTATTTCAGTTGATTTTAATAAGTTTTTATGATTTTAAATAATTATGTTGATTTTTGGTGTGTTATATATTTTATTATATAGTTATTTTTATTATTTAATTAAAATAGGCAAGAATTATAATTATTAGAAGGTTGGGGATTAAAATGAATTATTTAATAATTTAATAGGAGTTAATTAGAATTAAGGAGAAGTTAATAGGTATTAATAAGGGAAGAAAGAGTCAGAACCAGTTTTACGTAGAAACAGTGAGAAAAAAAAAACAAGAAAAGGGGGAAAAACCTAGAAGAAGAGAGAAGAAGCAAGAGGAGAGAAGAACGCTGCTTTTAATTCAGGAAGACAATCTAAGGTAAGGGTGAGACTAACTCTCAACTTTAGGTTCTTAATTCGTTGATGAATGTAGAATTGTTAGGGTTGATGAATTGAATTAGGTTAAGATGAATTGATGCTAATAACTTAATGAATTCATGTAATTGTTGTTGTTTTATGCTGCTCTGATGTTAGAATGCATAGGGATGATGAAATTCATCAAAATTGAGCCTTTGGGTGTTGAATTTGGGGTTTAGGGTTGAAAAGTAGAAGTCTGTTCGTACAGTTCGTAGTTCTGTCAATCGCCGCTCGCAACGGCGAGTAAACCCACTCGCCAGGCGAGCAGTGCCTGTGTAACTCGCCACAACGAGCAATCCTACTCGCGAGGCGAGCAATGAAACACCCGTAGCTCACCACAGCGAGCAGATGCACTCGCCACGGCGAGTTGCTTAATTAAAAAGTTGTTAATGTCTTAATGAGGTTTTTGGGTGAATTTTTATATCAATTTGAGTGCCTTAATATGTTTAGGGATGAATGGCACCTTTTTACAGAATTAAATTCGGGTTTTGGGAACTTAAAAATGAAGATTTTAGGTGAAAAATGTCAAAAATGTCGAGAGCAACCACTTTTGCTCGCCTTGAGCTCGCCCCCAACTCGCCACGGCGAGGAGCTCAATTTTCTGAACTCGCCACGGCGAGTAAAGTAGCTCGCCACGGCGAGTAATACTGTAGGTTACTTAAGTTGTTGAATTTTGTTGTGATGCTTCGCTGTGACCTTTGTTGTGTCTTGTCGAATTAAGTTGGAGTCTTATGCCAAAGCTGATTATGCATATAGTAGTTGTTGTTGTTGTCGTTGGGTTGTATGTAGATATACACCATTGAGTCCATTTCATACTCATACCACTGTTGAGGGCTTATGCCCTGGAGTGTTTACACTCAATCGTTGAGGGCTTATGTCCTGGAGTGTTCATCACTCAACTGTTGAGGGCTTATGCCCTGGAATGTTATTTCATTCAACCGTTGGGGGCTCATGCCCCGGAATGTTTAGCATTCAACGCGCGTAAAATGGTACCACATGCATTTGCATTAGTTGCATTGTTGCTGTCGTTGTAGTTGTTGTAGTTGTTGTCGTTGTTGTTGGTTGAGTTGTCGGTGTCGTTGTTGACCATGTTGTTGAATTGTTCAAATTATAAATGATAATCGATTATTCATTATACTGTTGCTGTTGAGTTTAATTGGTGAATTATGTTATCTATTGTTGTTTGTGAATCTCACCCCTTCTGCTGGAATTGCCGCCTTGTGGGCAAGTGCAGGTAATGAAGATTAGTAGAGATGTCGGCTCAAGTGTCTTAGGGCTCTGATACGTAATGGGACGGGAATTTGTTGCTTGTTTTCTCTTTCCTTACGTATTAATTTTGATTTATGAAACTTTTGATGAGGCCTGCGTGCCAAAGATTATTTAGTTGCTTTAAAATAATTCCGCTGCGAAGTTTTGAAGTTAATTATTATTGACTATTTTATTGGATAATATTTATTCATCCGTTAATTCGGAGATTTTATTTGAACGAAAATGTAGCATTCCGTTTTTGGTGAAAAACTCTGATTTAATTTGTTAATTAATACTGTTGGGAGAACGGGGTGTTACAACAAGCATCTTCAGCTGCTCCTACCGGGACCTTTTCAGCATAACTGATTGTATATCAAGTGTTCAAACTCAAACATATTTCTTTGTAATTTGCTTGTTTAGAAGTCTCTTGCTTTTGTGTTGGAGCATAGGAAATCTCTTGCTTGTGTGCTTGAGTATATGAAGTCTCTTGCTTGTGTGCTTGAGTATTTAAAGTCTCTTGCTTGTGTGCTTGAGCATTTGTAATTAGATTTGGATTATAGTGAAATCTCCTTGGAAGTTCAAGGGGGACTGGACTACTTCCGGATTGTGGAAGGAACCAGTATAATTGTTTTGTGTCTTTCTCTTCTCTCTTTATCTTTACTTTATCTGATGCATTAGACTCTGAACATTGCTCCTGAATCTGAACTCTATCAGACTCTAAACTTTGAATTTAGTTTAAAAATAAGAAAAAGCAAACATAATTCATCCCTCCTTGTGTTTTTCTCACCTTCACAGACATCAAGGAAACTCGCGGACATCCTAACTAGGTTGGCACCCCCACGCTATTCCCATCCTATGCCGGTGACCCCATAAAATAATATTATTAAAAAAGAGCAAAACATGTACAAAGGAGTGGAGCTAAACCTGACCCTCAGAAACAAAGCAAAAACAGAAAAGTCGTTTATATGTTAGATTTTATCAGCGCAAGTCATTTATTCAATTATGATTTGAGTTATGTTTAATTTTCATATGTTTCTCACATTGATGTTTTTTGCACTAGGGAGCTTACATACCTAACCAATGGATTGAACTTAGATTAGGTTTTACAATTGGAGTCTTGCTTTAATCATAATCATTACATATGATTTTTTTTTCTCCAATATCTTTAATTTATTAGGGCTCTTTAGGGTATGTGGTTAGGTTATAAGATTTGTGTCTGGTGTGGTTCCTTTATATGACAATTTAGGAATTTCAACATTTGTTTCGTTTCAATTAGTTGTGAGAGTGTAAGTCCCAACTTTAATAACGATACCAATGTGTGTGAAAGCCTATATTGATGATGACCCTTTATCGTATTGCACGTATGACTTTTAGGGTGACGAGGAGCAACATGACATCATGAGAGATTCTATCCCACAAAGTTAACCGCTATTATATGATCCTAAGTTCATCATCGGTAGATATATTTACATTAGTTCGGCAAAGAGGTTGAGGAGATTCGAAGAATACTAATCACCTATAAAACTCTGAATCAAACCATTTTATTTATTTCTGCAATCAAATCAAATTGTTTTGCGCAATCAAACAAAACTTGTAAACTACCTTTGATGTACAATTTCATTCATAAGTTTAGTAAATTGCCTAATTTAAAACGACAATCTTTGTGGAGACGATAAATTTCTTACTACTTGAAATAGTTTGGCGTGCTTGCCAAATTTGTCACCAATTTTTTTTGCATCGTCGCGAATGATTGTTGATCTTTTCAACAAGGCAATTCTTTTTAATTATTTTTATTCTCGTTTATTTATTTTATTTGTTTATTTATTTTGATTTGACTTCTTTTGTTTTAGTTATTAAATTTTATTTTAGCAGATTAAATTTTATTTTTGTTTCTCATATTTCAAAAACGTATAAAAATATTTGATTTTATTTAGTAGTATATTTCCTTATTTGTTTTGATTTGCCTATATTTTATAAAAAGACAAAATATTATAGTGTTGTTTTAGTTCAAATTCCTCACACGACTCTACTAATGATTTTATCGAGTTTGTTGCATGTGTGGTGCAGATTCTTGTAACCTATATTTTGATCAAAACATTGATATAACTAAAAAGGCCATACGAAAACGAATCTGTTAGCTAAAGAAAATGTGAACATAGCCGCTATCGTTCCTATTCAATGCTCCACATCCGATACATACGAGATAGAAGAATAAGCTTCTCGCATCACTCTTGGAGATTACGGAAGATTAGGAGGTTTGAATTAACTCTCCTTGGGTTCCAACCGGCGACCCCGGGGTGTTTGATATAAAGAACCATGTCCTTAACTCTCTAAAGGACAACCAATTTTCAGGAAAAGAGACTGAAAATTGTGACGCTCATCTCACACATTTTTTAGAAGCTTGCATCACAATCAACCAACCCGGTGTATCAAACTTTAACAAGTGTCTCTGTTTGTTGGTCTACTCTCTAATTGGATGAGTGAATGACTAACTCAATGCATTTCCAAGTGACATTATCGCTACTTGGCATCAACTCAAAAGGAATTCCTAGATCATTTCTTCTCAACAACAAAGTACTTGGCAAGGAATAAGGAAATATCTAGCGTTAAACATCAAGTTGGAGAAATACTCTATGATGTTTGGGGGAGATTCAAACTTCTGGTGAAGAGGTGTCTTGATCACAAGTTTACCAAGATAGATATCATCCAAACTTTCACTATAGGGCTCAAACCGCTGACTCGTATGCTGCTTGATGCATCAGCTGAAGGTACCATGAAAATTAAGACCGTTGGGGAAGTAAGAGAGCTGACTGACAACATGTAACACCCCGTTCTCCCAAACATATTAATTAACAAATTAAATCAGAGTTTTTCACCAAAAACGGAATGCTACATTTTTCGTTCAAATAAAATCTCCAAAAATACCGAATGAATAATTATTCTCCAATAAATCAGTCAATAAAAATCAACCTTCAAACTTCGCAGCGGAATTAATTTAAAACAGCTAAATAATCTTTGGCACGCAGGCCTCATCGAAAGTTTCATAAATCAAAATTAATACGTAAGGAAAGAGAAAACAAGCAACAAATTCTCGTCCCGTTACGTATCAGAGCCCTAAGACACTTGAGCCGACATCTCTACTAATCTTCGTTACCTGCACTTGCCCACGAGGCGGCAATTCCAGCAGAAGGGGTGAGATTCACAAGCAACAATAGATAACATAATTCATCAATTAAATTCAACAACAGCAATAAAGCAATAAACAACTGTCAGTTTATATTTTAAACAATCCAACAACATCATTAACTACGACACCGACGACTCAACCAACGACGACAACAACAACAACAACGACGACAACAACAATGCGACTAATGCAAATGCATGTGGTACCATTTTACGCGCGTTGAATGCTAAGCATTCCGGGGCATGAGCCCCCAACGGTTGAATGAAATAACATTCCAGGGCATAAGCCCTCAACAATTGAGTGATAAACACTCCAGGGCATAAGCCCTCAACAATGGTATGAGTATGAAATGGACTCAATGGTGTATATCTACATACAACCCAACGACAGCAACAACAACTACTATATGCATAATCAACTATGGCATAAGACTCCAATTCAACTGATAGGACACAACAAAGGGGCACAACAAAGCCACACAACAAAAATCCAACAATTAGGTAACCTACAGCATTACTCGCCGTGGCGAGCTACCTTACTCGCCGTGGCGAGTTCACAAAATCGAGCTCCTCGCCGGGGCGAGTTGGGGGCGAGCTCAAGGCGAGCAAAAGTGGTTGCTCTCGGCATTTTTGACATTTTTCACCTAAAATCTTCATTTTTAAGTTCCCAAAACCCAAATTTAATTCTGTAAAAAGGTGTCATTCATCCCTAAACATATTAAGGCACTCAAATTGATATAAAAATCTGCCCAAAAACCTCATTAAGACAATTAACAACTTTTTAATTAAGCAACTCGCCATGGCGAGTGCATCTGCTCGCTGCGGCGAGCTACGGGTGTTTCACTACTCGCCTTGCGAGTGGGACTGCTCGCTGTGGCGAGCTACACAGGCACTGCTCGCCTGGCGAGCGGGTTTACTCGCCGTTGCGAACGGCGATAGGCAGAACTACGAACTGTACGAACAGACTTCTACTTTTCAACCCTAAACCCCAAATTTAACACCTAAAGGCTCAATTTTGATGAATTTCATCATCCCTATGCATTCTAACATCAGAACAGCATTAAACAACAACAATTACATGAATTAATCAAGTTATTAACATCAATTCACCATTAACCTAATTCAATCCATTAACCCTAACAACTCTACATTCATCAACGAATTAAGAACCTAAAGTTGAGAGTTAGTCTCACCCTTACCTTAGATTATCTTCCTGAATTAAAAGCAGCGTTCTTCTCTCCTCTTGCTTCTTCTCTCTTCTTCTAGGTTTTTCCCCCTTTTCTTGTTTTCTCACTGTTTCTACGTGAAAATGGTTCTGACTCTTTCTTCCCTTATTAATACCTATTAACTTCTCCTTAATTCTAATTAACTCCTATTAAATTATTAAATAATTCATTTTAATCCCCAACCTTCTAATAATTATAATTCTTGCCTATTTTAATTAAATAATCAAAATAACTATATAATAAAATATATAACACACCAAAAATCGACATAATTTATTTAAAATCACATAAACTTACTAAAATCAATTGAAATAAAATAATCGACAACTAGGGCGTTACAACTCCCCCCCACTTAAGGAATTTCGTCCTCGAAATATTACCTCAAGCAAACAACTCAGGATAAGACTCTAGCATCTTACTCTCCAGCTCCCAAGTCAAGCTTTCACCAGTTACTCCACCCCAAACAACTCTCACCAGAGGTATCTCCTTGCCTCTCAACTTCTTCACCTTACGATCATCAATCCTCAATGGTAAAGTCTCTACCGTAAGGTTGTCTCTAACTTGCACGTCATCCCTTGGTATAACATGCGAAGGATCCGCTACATACTTCCGCAACTGCGACACAAGAAACACATCATGCAGATTCGAAAGATGTGGTGGCAAACCTATTCGATATGCCACTGGCCCAATCCTCTCCGATATCTGATAAGGACCAATAAACTTCGGAGTCAACTTCTTCGACTTCAACGCACGACCTACACCTGTCATGGGAGTGACTCTCAAGAACACATGATCACCCTCTTGAAACTCAAGTTCCTTTCTACGCTTGTCATGGTAACTCTTTTGCCGACTCTGCGACGCTTTCATCTGTTCTCTTATCAGCTTAACTTTCTCTGTAGTCTGCTGGACTAATTCTGGTCCCAACACTATACTTTCTCCCGATTCAAACCAACACAACGGAGTTTTACACCTCCGACCATACAAAGCTTCAAATGGTGCCATACCAATACTCGAATGGTAACTGTTGTTGTACGTGAACTCAATCAACGGTAGATGACTATCCCAAGCTCCACCTTGCTCAAGTACACATACTCTGAGCAAATCTTCCAACGACTGAATCGTCCTCTCCGACTGACCATCTGTTTGAGGATGATAAGCCGAACTCAACTTCAACTTAGAACCCAAAGCCTCCTGCAAACTCTTCCAAAACCTTGAAGTAAACCTCGGATCTCTATCCGACACAATGCTTGATGGAACACCATGCAACTTCACAATATTATGAATATAAATCTCTGCCAACTGAGCTACTGGATAATTGATATTGATCGGAAAAAAATGTGCTGACTTGGTTAACCTGTCAACAACTACCCAAATGGCATCATGCCCCTTCGGAGTGTTCGGTAAGCTCGTTACAAAATCCATGGATATGCTATCCCACTTCCACTCTGGTACATCTAGTGGTGTCAACAATCCTGCAGGCTTCTGATGTTCAACTTTAGATTTCTGACAAGTTAAACATGCATAAACAAATTGCGCGACATCTCGCTTCAACCCAGACCACCAAAATAACTTCTTCAAGTCGTGGTACATCTTTGTAGCTCCCGGATGAATACTTAAGCTACTCCTGTGACTTTCTTCCAAAATCATCTTTTTCAACTCGTCATTATCAGGAATACAAACTCTGCCTCGGAATCTTATCACACCCTGATCATCAACCTGGAAATCACTATCTCCCGCTTCATTACTAGCAACCATCAAGTCTACAAACTTAACATCAGCTTCTTGCGCTTCCTTGATACTGTTCAAGAATTCATTATTGATCTTCAACATACCCAACTGCACGCTCTGAGGTGCCAATTCACATACTAAGCTCAAGTCTCTAAATTGCTCAAGTAACTCGAACTCTTTTATCATCATAGCAGACACGTGCAACGTCTTTCTGCTCAAGGCATCTGCAACAACATTGGCTTTACCCGGATGGTAATTCAAACTAAAATCATAGTCCTTTAACAATTCGAGCCATCTTCTCTGCCTCATATTCAACTCTTTCTGATCAAACAAATATTTCAAACTCTTATGATCACTGAACACCTCAAATCTGGAACCGTACAAATAATGCCTCCAAATTTTTAACACAAATACTACAGCAGCCAACTCTAAATCATGTGTAGGATAGTTCTTCTCATGTATCCTCAATTGTCTCGAAGCATAAGCTACCACCTTACCATCCTGCATAAGTACACCACCTAAGCCCAACTTGGACGCATCACAATAAACAACAAAAGGTTCATCTGGCTTCGGTAAAATCAAAATCGGAGCAGTCGTCAACCGTTGCTTCAACTCATTGAAACTATTCTCACACTTAGCATCCCACACAAAAACTTTACCCTTACAGGTCAACTGTGTCAAAGGAAGTGCCAACTTCGAAAATCCTTCGATAAATCTTCGATAATAACCTGCTAAGCCCAGAAAACTTCTAATCTCTGTAACGGACCTCGGAGTCTCCCATTGCGATACCGCTTCAACTTTCGACGGGTCAACCGCAATACCACTACCAGAAATAATATGGCCAAGAAAACTTACTTCACTTAACCAGAACTCACATTTGGATAACTTGGCATACAACTTCTTTTCTCTCAACACTTGCAAAACAATCTTCAAATGCTCTGCATGCTCTTCTTCAGTCTTAGAATAAATCAGAATATCATCAATAAAAACAACAACAAATCTGTCCAGAAAGTCATGGAAAATTCTGTTCATATACTCCATAAATACACCAGGTGCATTAGTAACACCGAACGGCATCACCTTATACTCATAGTGTCCATAACGCGTTCTGAACGCCGTCTTCTGCATATCTTCATCCTTCACCTTGATCTGATGGTAACCTGACCTCAAATCGATTTTACTAAACACACGGGCACCCACTAGCTGATCCATCAAGTCATCAATTCTCGGAAGTGGATACCTATTCTTTATCGTCACTTTATTCAGCTGACGGTAATCTATACACAGCCTCATGCTACCATCTTTCTTCTTAACCAATAACACTAGCGCTCCCCAAGGTGAAACACTTGGTCTTACAAACTTCTTATCAAGCAGGTCTTCCAACTGCTTCTTCAACTCTGCCAACTCAGCTGCTGACATACGGTAAGGAGCCATCGACACAGGCTTCGTACCCGGAACAAGATCAATTGAAAATTCAACTTCCCTTTCTGGCGGCACATCGGGAATCTCATCAGGAAAAACTTCTGGAAATTCATTCACGACTGGTAGGCAATCAATCACTGCTTGATTCTCTACTGACAAATATGCTAACAAGGAAAACATCATAATTCCGTCACGCTCAATCTGCTTCAACTGCTTAGTACTCAAGAAATCAACTTCACTCTCTTCTTCAGCGGAAGAGAAACGTACTGTCTTATTAAAACAATTTATGAGAACATGGTTATACTCTAACCAGTTCATCCCAAGGATTACATCCATACCCGTCAACGGTAAACATACGAGATCAACTTCAAAATTTCTACCAAATACAGACAGTGGACAACTTAAACAAACAAGAGAAGTAGTCACTGAACCCTTAGCTGGAGTTTCAACAATCATTTCTCCATCCATATTAGACATGGTAAGTCCCAACTTAGAAGCACAACTAACAGCAATAAAACAATGCGTAGCACCAGTATCTATAATAGCAATTAAAGGAGTATCATCAAAATAACAAGTACCTCGAATTAGTCGATCCTCATTGTCCGTCTGTGTACCAGACAATGCAAACACTTTCCCTCCAAGCTGAGCCTTCTTAGGCTTCTTGCACTGAGAACTAAGATGACCCTCTTCATCACAATTAAAACAGACAATATCACCACGTTTGCATTCAGCTATTGTATGTCCCTTCTTCCCACATCGGAAGCATTTCTTCTCATCACGGTGGCAAGCATTACTCTTGTGGCCTTTCTCACCACACTTGTAGCAGACAACTTCAGCAGGAGTCTCATTCTTCCTGGGTCTCCTCTCATCATTCACCCGTTGTTTCCCCTTATCAGCAGGAGCACTGTAAGGCTTAGGACGGTTCTGCTGATTCTTACTCTTCCTTTCATTAAGCACTTTATAGTGAGCTTTCGTATCCTCTTCGTAAATCCTGCAGCTACTCACCAAATCAGAAAAATTGCGGATCTTCTGATAACCAATGGCCCGCTTAATCTCAGCACGCAGACCATTCTCAAACTTGATACACTTAGAGAACTCAGCAGTCTCAGGAGTGTAATGCGGGTAAAACTTTGCCAACTCAACAAACTTGGCAGCATACTCTGTTACTGACATATCACCTTGCCTCAGTTCCAGAAATTCAATCTCCTTCTTACCTCGGACATCTTCCGGAAAATACCTATTCAGAAACTCTCTTCTGAACACAGCCCACGTGATCACAGCTCCTCCATTCTCTAGCACTGGTTGCACACTCACCCACCAATCATCAGCCTCCTCAGCCAGCATATGTGTGCCAAAACGCACCATCTGAACATCAGTGCATTGCATCACTCTGAAGATTCTTTCAACCTCTTTCAACCATGTCTGCGCTCCATCAGGGTCATACCTGCCCTTGAAAGTTGGTGGATGGTTCCTCAAGAAGGTTTCCAACATGCGAACACCGTCGTTACCACCAGCATTATTCTGTTGACCCACAGCTTGAGCCATCGCTTGCAAAGCAGCAGCAAGTGCAACATCATTCCTCCCAGCCATCGCGAGAATCTACACTACAACAACAACCAGGACATCAAAGACAATACCAAATTGTCACACGACTCTACTAGGCTCGACTCGACTCTACTACTTGGCCGGACGGACCGACCTGCTCTGATACCAATTGTAACACCCCGTTCTCCCAAACATATTAATTAACAAATTAAATCAGAGTTTTTCACCAAAAACGGAATGCTACATTTTTCGTTCAAATAAAATCTCCAAAAATACCGAATGAATAATTATTCTCCAATAAATCAGTCAATAAAAATCAACCTTCAAACTTCGCAGCGGAATTAATTTAAAACAGCTAAATAATCTTTGGCACGCAGGCCTCATCGAAAGTTTCATAAATCAAAATTAATACGTAAGGAAAGAGAAAACAAGCAACAAATTCTCGTCCCGTTACGTATCAGAGCCCTAAGACACTTGAGCCGACATCTCTACTAATCTTCGTTACCTGCACTTGCCCACGAGGCGGCAATTCCAGCAGAAGGGGTGAGATTCACAAGCAACAATAGATAACATAATTCATCAATTAAATTCAACAACAGCAATAAAGCAATAAACAACTGTCAGTTTATATTTTAAACAATCCAACAACATCATTAACTACGACACCGACGACTCAACCAACGACGACAACAACAACAACAACGACGACAACAACAATGCGACTAATGCAAATGCATGTGGTACCATTTTACGCGCGTTGAATGCTAAGCATTCCGGGGCATGAGCCCCCAACGGTTGAATGAAATAACATTCCAGGGCATAAGCCCTCAACAATTGAGTGATAAACACTCCAGGGCATAAGCCCTCAACAATGGTATGAGTATGAAATGGACTCAATGGTGTATATCTACATACAACCCAACGACAGCAACAACAACTACTATATGCATAATCAACTATGGCATAAGACTCCAATTCAACTGATAGGACACAACAAAGGGGCACAACAAAGCCACACAACAAAAATCCAACAATTAGGTAACCTACAGCATTACTCGCCGTGGCGAGCTACCTTACTCGCCGTGGCGAGTTCACAAAATTGAGCTCCTCGCCGGGGCGAGTTGGAGGCGAGCTCAAGGCGAGCAAAAGTGGTTGCTCTCGGCATTTTTGACATTTTTCACCTAAAATCTTCATTTTTAAGTTCCCAAAACCCAAATTTAATTCTGTAAAAAGGTGTCATTCATCCCTAAACATATTAAGGCACTCAAATTGATATAAAAATCTGCCCAAAAACCTCATTAAGACAATTAACAACTTTTTAATTAAGCAACTCGCCATGGCGAGTGCATCTGCTCGCTGCGGCGAGCTACGGGTGTTTCACTACTCGCCTTGCGAGTGGGACTGCTCGCTGTGGCGAGCTACACAGGCACTGCTCGCCTGGCGAGCGGGTTTACTCGCCGTTGCGAACGGCGATAGGCAGAACTACGAACTGTACGAACAGACTTCTACTTTTCAACCCTAAACCCCAAATTTAACACCTAAAGGCTCAATTTTGATGAATTTCATCATCCCTATGCATTCTAACATCATAACAGCATTAAACAACAACAATTACATGAATTAATCAAGTTATTAACATCAATTCACCATTAACCTAATTCAATCCATTAACCCTAACAACTCTACATTCATCAACGAATTAAGAACCTAAAGTTGAGAGTTAGTCTCACCCTTACCTTAGATTATCTTCCTGAATTAAAAGCAGCGTTCTTCTCTCCTCTTGCTTCTTCTCTCTTCTTCTAGGTTTTTCCCCCTTTTCTTGTTTTCTCACTGTTTCTACGTGAAAATGGTTCTGACTCTTTCTTCCCTTATTAATACCTATTAACTTCTCCTTAATTCTAATTAACTCCTATTAAATTATTAAATAATTCATTTTAATCCCCAACCTTCTAATAATTATAATTCTTGCCTATTTTAATTAAATAATCAAAATAACTATATAATAAAATATATAACACACCAAAAATCGACATAATTTATTTAAAATCACATAAACTTACTAAAATCAATTGAAATAAAATAATCGACAACTAGGGCGTTACACAACATGTCGCTCAATTAATACAAACCACAAAGCAACTAGGTGAATATCCAAAATAAGAAAGGTGTGATTGATATTGGCACTCATGATGTTTGGCTTACAGGTAATAAAATTCTCAGCATCCAATTGGAAACTATATCCAAGAAGTTAGAAGCTAAGGAAATGGTGCAACTCTTATCGAATGGTCTGATGTATGGTATCCGCAAACAAGCTCGTGTCACCAACGCATGTTTACCGGTTATTTCCGGGTTATTAGAAAAACATGTGAAATACATGGGAGCACATGTTAACCAACAAAGAAACCCCTACCAAGGCAATCAAAGTTGGCAAAACCAACTAACCAATCCATGGAGAAGCACATACGAAACACAACCAACAACAACAAATCAACAAGCTAAGGAGAATTGAGCAAAAGTAGTAGAAGGGAACACATGAAGTAATCAAAGAGGTAGAAGGCAAAGAATTCATAGTTGAGGCTAGTGGACGATCCTGATGAAGAAGATTAGATAGAAAACAATGAATGAAATTGTTGATAAAAGGCTCAAGGACACAACGTAAGTTTAGCCGTCAAGCTATTGACGTTAAACGAACGCTAAACATGAGGCAACCCATTAGTTTTTTATTTGTTTTCAAGTCAAATTTTAATTTCAACCAAGATCTCACTTAACATTCTTGATTCATTTTTATGAATTACATAACCTTTCCTTTCAAAAAGAATTGTTTTAGCCCTAAAAAACCATTCTTACCATCGCGACAAAAGGCTAGCTCAACCCCGAAGTTCAAGAGTACGGTAACTATTAAGGTTTGTTGTGGAAGATACTGATCATAATCACCGCTTCTTTTCTTTATAACATAACAAGTGAGAATTTGAGTCAAATATTTTCCACTTTTTACTATAATTCTTTCATTATGTGTCTGTATGTTTGAATGTCATCTTCTTGGAGCCTGTGGTCTTGTCTACGGACACTACTACAAAATTGAGAAAATATAGCGCCTCATAAATAGTGCTTTTAACACAAAAGCACTATAAATCAAAACACAGAGGTTTTAACTAGCACTTTTTTGAAAAAGCGCTATATATGCTTGTAAGTGTATATATCGCTTTGTTTTGAAAGCGTCAGTATAGGTTCAATAAAAATAATAAATATTTAAAAAAAAAATAAGGATTAATCGTATATGGCGCTTTTGATGTAAAGCGCTATAAATAAATCAACCTTAAATAGCGCTTTATAAGCGCTACTGTATGCTTGAGAATGATAGCGCTTATAGGTTAAAAAAAGCGCTATTTTATAAAGTAAGCATTAACACTATGACCTTCAAATCCCAATCCCTACATAACACATATTTCAAATCAAATATTTTTTCAATTTTTATGAAAAATAGATTGATGTATCAAAACACACATTTTTTTAATAATTTTTTTTTCATATATATCACTTAAATTACTTTCTCCAAACTTTTCCAATAAACATATCTCTCTCTCCAAAAAATTGGTTTCCCTCTCTCTCTAAATCCCTTATACCCTAATCCCCCAATTTAGCCAAATCCAACAACGCCCTCAATTCCAAAATCAAAAAACTCTTCGCCTTCGGCATTTGTCATCTCTGTCATCCCTATTGAAGACTCCTCTAGCTTCCAACCACACACACAAAATTGAAGAACTCTTCACTGTCGGAGTTTGTCGAAGTTGTTCTTTACGACGGTGTTTGTCATCTTTGTCACCAAGGTATTCTGTTTTGTATTGTTACTATGAACTTAGAATGAGAATGGTGTTTTCCTTTTGTCTAAAATTGTATATATGGCCAAATTAGGGTTTTAAAGTAAGATTGTAGCTTTTACAATGTGTTGGCATATTGGTGAAAGCAATGAATAACTGCCACTTAATTGGTTTGAGATAAAGACGTTAGAGAGTTAAAATTCTATAACTAAGATTGAGAATGGTGTTTTATTTTTGCTTATTGCTGGTTCTGTCTATAATTTTATATAAAAAAAGGTTCCTTTTTATTTTTTTAGGAATGTCATAGTCCGGACTATCAATCGACACTTGTGTTGATACTTTTGAGATTTTCAAACCATTCTGATTATAATTATTATTATTTGCTAAACCATTTTGAGCCTACATGCAATTATTCTTTGTTGTTCTAGGTGACGAATCATGTCACTAAGTGTTTGAACCATGTTTTATCTATCTAATTTTTTTAGAGTTAGATATAATCTCAGGAACTTGGTATCGCTCGAAATTAAGACGTGTTACTGGTAAGACTTAGTTATTATTTTATAAAGAAAACTAATGAAAAATATAGACAAAACCGTAATGATGGAATCAAATTATTTTTTTGTTTTGTTTATAAAATGAGTTAGTTTTTCCATTTTTTTGCTGTTTAGATTTTATGGAATTAAAATGAAAATTTATTTATACAAATCGAAAAACCCTAATTCTTTGTTCTAGTTTTCTTTTACACAAAACAGAACCCTCTGCCACGGCCACTTCCTCTCCACCGCCCTCAAAACCAAACCAAACCCAACAATGGCGAAATCATCGAAACGCAGCATCGCCAACGGAACCAGCAAGAAGACGAAGACGAAGACGAAGAAGAATAACAAGATGGGTCCCGAAGCGGTAGCCATGAAAGCAAAAGCTCAAAAAACAAACACCAACCCATTCGAGTCAATCTGGTCACGTAGGAAATTCGAAGTAATGGGTCAGAAGCGGAAAGGAGATACCAAACGAATGGGGTTGGCACGTTCTCTTGCTATTGACAAGAGGAAGAAGACGTTGCTTAGAGAGTATGAGCAGAGTACCAAATCGTCCGAGTTTATTGATAGAAGAATTGGCGAGAATGATGAAGGGCTTGATGATTTTGGTAAAGCTATTTTGAGATCGCAGCGGGAACGTCAGGTAGTATAGTACTACATTCATCATTCATATTTTGATTTTCTGTTTGGATTGACTTAGTGTGAGAAATGTATAATTGATTCTGGGTATGAGTGAGTTGAATGTATGTTTGGATGTGTTTATGTACAAGTGGATTTAACAATTAATTTAAGGCTAAAATCAATTGTAGAAGCCAAAATCTACAAATTTCTAGCTTCAAGTAGAATCAATTCTCCTTTAAATCATCAAAACATGATAAAATCAATTTTACAACCTCTAGAATCACTTTTGACTCTCCAAAATTGAAACCAAAAATATGCTTGATGTATGTTTGGTTTTGCATCCACCAAAATTGACTTTGAGTGAATTGATTCTAGCTAAAAGTGAGTTGAATGGAAAGTAGTTTATGTTGTTTAGATATATTTATGTAAAAGTTAGTTGAACAATAAATTTGAGTGTTGAAATCAATTCTAAAATCAAAAGCTACAAATCCTTGCTTCAAGTAGAATAAATTCTACTCTTATTTGAGCAAGTCTACACTTTCAGAATCAAGTCTACACTTTCAAATTCAATTTTGAAAGTGGAACCAAACATACACTTATTTGAGCTTATCTACCAGTATAAATGTTTGTGGGATAACTTATCAAAACAATTTATAACATGTTCATAAGAATGTTTTCAGTTTATTTCCGTAAGTTCCCCAAGATAACAGTTTATAGCTTATACGAAAACTAATTGACTTCATTTTGTCTTGTATAATAGAAAAAGCTTATAAGAAAACAAATTGACTTTATTTTATCTTGTATAATAGAAATATCTTATTGATAAGCGCTTATATGATAAGTGCTTATGCTATGTATAAGCTTCAAAACAAGCTATTTATCCAATCAGGGAAATAATGTAGTTAAATTATTTTGTATAAGCTATAAGTTGTTTTCATAACATATCTCGGGGAACTTGATGTAAATAATCTGAAAACAGGTTATGAACAATGTCATAAGATGTTTCCAAATAGTCTCACAAAGCTTATGCTAATATATAAACTCTAATAAGCCAATCCAAACAGGTCCTAAAGTGATTGTTTGATTGTATTTTTGTTTCTAGTTTTTAAAATCACAGGCATTGATTTTTTGTTAACTAAGAACTGTTTCTGAAAAGAGGATTGAAACAGTCTTTAATTTTGAATTTTTGTCCTTGAAAATTTTGTGAATTAATGATTGTTTTATGGTTGTTGAAATTGTAGTTGAATGTGAAATCGAGTAAGCAAAGCAAGTATCACTTGTCAGAAGAAGATGATGATGAATTTGAAGGAATTGATGGTCTTGGAAGGGATGACTTTGAAGATGAGATGCTTAGGGAAGATGATGATGAAACTGATGGTACGTAGAATTCATATTGGTTTCTGTTTACCTAATATAACATGTTAATGGTTTATTTGCTGATTGGAACTTGGATGTTTTGAACTCTAACTAGCTATTGGATGCCTGATAATTTGATAATTAACTTGGATGATTAATTAGCTATTGAGCTCTACATACCATGTTTATATTGTTTGTTTTAGCTGTCTTCTATTTTGCTCTATCTTGAAGTTTTATTCGTGTGCCTTTTGTGTTATTTTTGTGACGTAAGTTATGTTGAATATTGATTTTGCAGATATTTCAGATTTGGGCCGGCGTCATAATGCTCATGGTATGCAGAGTCCAGGGGAAGCTGCTCTAGCTGACGGTGGGGGAAATGTAAGGCATGTTATGCTGTCGATGATGGCTCCCTTACTATTTTCTTATATATATTTTTCTCCTATTACTGTGACTTTAGGGAGGCATTATGAACCATGAGTGCTTTCTGTAATCTACCAGTTATTTCTGTTTCAGTGACTATAGGGAATCTTGTCTTGATATCAATTCCTTTTTAAACTTTTCACAAATGTCACTTTATTTAAAATGCTTTGAAGCTGTTTCTGACTGGTGACTTATCCTACAGAGACATAAAACCAAGAAGGAAGTGATGAACGAAGTTATTGCAAAAAGCAAGTTTTACAAGGTATGCGATATTTCTTAAATCAGGGCTCTGTTACTTTATTTGTCTTCTACAACTTGTTCACTTTCTTTTCTTTCACTCTAATATTTTCCAGGCTGAAAAAGCAAAAGAAAAGGAGAAAGATGAAGACCTGCTGGAAGGATTAGATAAGGACTTCACTTCTCTGGCTCATTCCGAGGCCTTGTTGGCTCTGACTGAACCAAACAAGATGAAAGCTTTGAAGGCTCTGGTGAACAGTAGTATTTCAAATGAAAAAAGTGATAAAGATAGCTTGTCTGCTAAACGGACAATGAATAATTCTGTTCAGGTACCATTATTTATCCTTGAGGATTCTTCTTGCCCTGATATCTTATTTTTATAAGAACATCCTATATTCCAACTTTCTCTTTATGGCAGGAAAAGCCAGATGAATATGACCAACTTGTCAGACAAATGGGATTTGAAATGCGTGCTCGTCCTTCAGATAGGCTGAAGACAACGGAAGAGATTGATCAGGAGGAAAGAGAACGTCTAGAGGAGTTGGAGGTATGATAACATGACTTTTAGATATAAGTTTGTTATTATACAATACTTTTAGTATTTTATCACATTTTTTAAACATTAACTGATCTCCAATCTTGGTTGTATATCTGAGCTTCGTTTTAAGATGGTTTAGATGACTTGTTTTGGCCAAAGTGTATAAACTGGGATGAACCCAAAACTACCTAGCTTAATGCAGGATTGATGCTCATATTTTATTGTAATATGTATAGTGTACTAATGTTGACAACGAATGAGCCTCGGCAATGCCGTCACTTGCTGCAAGGTTGTTGGCTTGTAACCCTGTGGATCTTGGTGATAGATGGGAGTAAAATTGTGGAAATACTTATTTTTTACGAGTCAGATACTTAATACTTTTATCCATAATCTCAGAAAAAACGGCAGAAGAGAATGGCCGCTGCTGAAGATTCGAGTGAAGAAGACGATGAAGAATCAGAAAAGCCATCAAAAGAGAAACCAAGATCTCTCTCTGGTGATGACCTTGGCGATTCCTTCTCTGTCGATGAAGAAACTATGACTAAAAAGGGTTGGGTTGATGAGATTCTTGAGAGAAGAGATGAGGAGGAGGGTTCTTCTAGTGAAGATGGTGAAGATTCTGATGATTCGGAAAGGTCTCAAGATTCTGATGAAGGATCTGAGGATGATCTTGATGAAAACGATAAGAATACTACTTTGAAAGATTGGGAACAGAGTGATGATGATGATATCAGTGCAGGTTCAGAAGGTGAAGATGATGATATCAGTGCTGGTTCAGAAGATGAAGATGATGACGAGGACGAAGAAAGAGCTGCAGAAGAAGTTGATAAGGTAAAAGGATTGAATGTTGGGATTCATAAAAAAGCAAAGAGAAATGATTCTGTTGAAAGTCTAAAGGGAGATAATGGTTCTTTAGATACCAAGAAGATAGTCGTTGGAGGGAAAATGTCGAAAGAGTTAGAGATTCCTTATATAATTGAAGCTCCGAAGACCTTTGAAGAATTATGTTCATTGGTGGATAAACGTTCAAATTCTGACACTATCTTAATCATCAATCGGATTCGGAAAAGCAATCCAATCACACTTGCTGCAGAAAATCGAAAGAAAGTACAAGTAAGAAATTTATCTTTATATTAACTAATTGTTTTGATCCAAATCTCCTTGGTGCTTGTATTCATGTTTACTGAATCCACCGACTGTTTTACACAAGAAGTGTGATCTCTTGGACTTTCCAACCCGAGTTTTAACTGTTATATTAAACTTTTACGTGGCATTGTTGACGTTCATTGAAAAATCTTTAGTTCAACTTCTAAAATTGCTGTCAAACTATATTCCATTTACAATTTTGCTGGTGCTACAATTATTCCCTATAGGAGACTGATTACTGTTGCTTCATACCTACTGCCCTGCAAGACTTGTAGAAATTGAGAGAAAAAAGAATTGGTCAACATATATGGTACACAGCTAACAGGGGGCTGCTCCCCTGTTTTTTTTCTTTTTCTAGGAGACTGCTCCCGTTTTTTTCTTTTTGGAGGAGACTGCTCCCCTGCTTAACAACCAATAAAATACAAGAAAACATTTTGTAATAAAGAACATCTGAATAATCCCATTATATAGCACCTAAAACTAATTAAAACAAGTTCTAACTCATTAGATTGATATAATCTAGTTAATAGAGGTTGGTTATGTTGTCATTGATGTATTGCTTGGTTTAATTTGAAAAAGTTCATGGAGTGTAAAGAAATATGTAGAAAGCACGTGCCTGTGGTTATTTGCATTCTTTTGTAGCCCAATCCAGTTTGCAATACTCAGATTTAATAGACTAATTTTCTTAGTTGGTTAATGAATGACTCTCTTACATTCTGTTCCTAAATATTTTATGAGGAACTTGTGCTCATGATTGTTGTACTTCTAATTATATGTATTTATAACTGTATTTCTCTTTTCAGGTATTTTATGGAGTATTATTGCAGTATTTTGCTGTTTTGGCAAATAAGAAAACGTTGAACGTTGAATTGATTAACATGCTAGTGAAACCATTGATAGAGATGAGTACGGAAATCCCATACTTTGCTGCAATATGTGCTCGTCGCAGAATCGAAATCACTAGAAAGCAATTTGTTGAGAGTATAAAAAACGCAGGTCAGAATGAATTTAACTTGAATACTTTCCGTCTCTGCCTTAACTTTTATCAAGAACTATGAATTGGTAGATGTTTAAGCAGCAAATGATGTAAAATTCTTCTGCTATCACAGAAAAGAGCAGTTGGCCTTCTTCAAAGACGCTGTGTCTCTTGCGATTGTGGTCCATGGTATTTCCATGTTCCGATTTTAGACATCCAGTTATGACTCCTGTGATACTATTGATGTGCGAATATCTGATGCGTTGCCCAATAACATCTGGCCGTGATATTGCCGTTGGTTCTTTCTTATGTTCTATGCTTCTCTCTGTAAGTACCTCGTGTGGCAAGTTACTTTCTAGTTTTTTACTTTTAAATTTTTTATAGGCCAAATATCTTCCGCTGTCCTTTAAGTTAGACGTTTATAACAAATAAGTCCTTCAAGTTTTTTGTTCAAATTGGTCCTGTAAGTTTTTTTCTGTTACAAATTAGTTCTTTAAGTCGTATATTTCCACTGTTACCCATTTTTTCAACCAACTTCGTTAAATAGTGCTTTTGGATCATTTAACATTAAGGTGGTAGGTCAAAACGTGCTTTCCTTATTAAACATGATTACTTACGCACATTTTATTCTTCTAATTTTTGAATTCAAGCCTAATTTTACATATAAATATTTCATTAATAGTATTATAAATCAAGTGTTTGATCAATTTCGTTTCAAATCAAGATTGTATATTACACCTATGAACCCTAGTTTTGAGAGCGATGAATTTGGACATACCAATTTAAGATTAAATGTCCACATGCACACTTTTTAACTGGGTTTGATGAAAATATGATAATGGTGCAGATATTTTATGACTTAAAAGGACCAATTTGTAACAAAAAAACTTAAAGGACTAACTTGTTATAAACATCTAACTTAAAGGACTGCAGATGGTATTTGGCCTTTTTTTATTTTATTTTTTATGTTATCACCATTCACCAATAAGGATCTGATGAAAGCATGTCTGATTTCTACCATTAAAAAGTGGCATCCTATAATTCTTTATGTAAATCTATAAGCTTGATTTGTTTCTACTAATGAATTTAGCCTCTGGTCTCTGCTTTCTAAGATCTTTTTTATTGGTGATTTAATCTGCTTTCTAAGATGTTCACTAATAGCCTTTGACCTATGTTTTTCATTGATGGCATTTACATACCTTGCTCACACAATGAATATAAAACGCAGGTATTTAAACAGTCACGAAAGTTCTGTCCTGAACCAATAGTATTTATTCAAACTTTGCTGCTAGCAATCACTGAAAGTAAACATATATCATGCGAAAATTCTCAGGTATGATTTTGTCATTGATCATTTGCAGTTCAAATCATATGTGTGTGTATGTTCTTGTTTGTGTCCATGCGCATATGTTTGTATTTATTTATGTATGGTGAATACTAACCTCCTCATCTTGCGTGTTAGCGTCTTCCAAACTTAGTTGGATGAGATGACACATGTTTCATAGAAAACCAAATTCCTTAACACTAGTGCTAATCATTGTTGTCGAACAAACTGGTGTTGCTTGGTGAGAAATGTCAATCATTTTCTTGTATATTCTACTGGCACCCCTTTTATCTTTTTCGTTAGTGTTGTTATGTGTACTAACCTATACTATGTATACTATAAAAATTAAAAATAGCCCGTAGAAAAAGAAAATGCTGTTTACGGAAGCAAATAATGAGGAAAGGTGCATTGTCTTATGTGGGAAAAATATCCTCTTTGATTTGCTTGCTGAATTCTCTCATTTGTACCTTACTACCTGATCTCTGCTTAACCTACGTCTCTAATGGAAATTTTGCCAAGGAGAAACTAATTACTGAAAAGGGGAGCAGAGGCAGGCTGTGCAAGGTTTAAATGGGATAAGATTTTAGAATATTAAATCGGGTTAGTATTTTTTTTTTTTGGTTTTGAAGAAATGATGAATATCAAACTAATTTGGTTTTATAAACACAATATTAATGATATGGACTTCTGGTCATATGATGAATTTTATAATAAGTTCATTCTACAAAATTCATTGACTATTGAATGATGTATCTTTGATAAGTTGATTCAACTTTTCTTGTGGCAGTGTATTCTATATTGATTTTTTACACTTCGCTGTAGCCAAGATCTCGCACTTAATATTAAAAAAACTGTTCCAACAAATTGTGTTTCATTACATGAAGTGATGTCCGTAAAAAAAAAAGGATGAAGTGATGAATGTTTCATAAAACCTTTCATTGGATGAAAAACAGTGTATCCTACCTTTAATGTTGTTTTGAAACGTGCAAGTCTGTCTATGCATTTCCCTTAAAATACAGATAAGATAT